>JBBGZY010001130.1:5965000-6360000 GCA_037952925.1 Lithobates clamitans
TGAAAAATGTTTTTTGAAAATTTGGGTTTTTTTGTGGAACAAGGATTGGAAAGCATCAGTGGAAAGGAGAATTTTTTTTCCCATATTAACTCTTACAGGAGAGAATTTCCCTTCCTAGGGGTAGATTTCATCACACTTCCTGTTGTCTCCTTCCGTTTGCAAGTAGGAGTCGTTTGTAAGTTAGATGTTTGAAAGTAGGGTCCTGCCCTATATACTCAGCAGAAATTTGGGCCTTAGGTGTTGCTGTGGCCACAACACTGTAAGCCCTCGCAGGGCCCTGCTGTGAAATATTAGATCAAGAATTGTAATTACATGCCCCTGTTGAACAGGAGCTGAAAAATTAGGCCTTAGGCACTGGTGCTGGTGCCACAACACTGCAACCCCTTACAGACACTCTAGTTGGAACGCAGGAACGAGCCCTGCTGCAAAGTATTGCATCAAAAATTGTAATTACACGCCCCTGTTAGACAGGAGCAGAAAAATTGGGCCTTGGGCACTGGTGCTGGTGCCAGAACACTGCAACCCCTCACAGACACTCTAGTTGGAATGCAGGAACGAGCCCTGCTGCAAAGTATTGCATCAAAAATTGTAATTACATGCCCCTGTTAAACAGGGGCTGAAAAATTGTGCCTTAGGCACTGGTGGTGGCGCCCAGAACCAAAAATGTTCTTACAAGCTATCAGCGTGATGATTGAGGAGGAAGAGGATAATTTCTCAGGGATAGTCACTCAGCATCAGCATAGGCAGTCTTTGAAGGGATCTGAGATTTCAAAAAAAATTATTCGGTTACATCAGCATCAGGTGCTTGGTAGCTGGTGGTGATCCAAGACTGATTCATTTTTATGAAGGTCAGTCGATCGACCGAGTCGGTGGACAGACGCACCCTGTGATCGGTTACCACGCCTCCAGCAGCACTGAATGTGCGTTCCGAAAGAACGCTGGATGCAGGACAGGCCAGTAGCTCAATTGCATACTGTGCAAGCTCTGGCCTGTGATCCATCCTCAAGACCCAGTAACCCAGAGGATTTTCGGTGGGAAAGGTGTCCAAGTCTGATCTTGCCCCTAGGTATTCCTGCACCATGTAAAACAGACGCTGGCGATGGTTGCTGGAACCGATCATACCTTGGGGCTGCGGACCAAAAAATTGTCTGAACGCATCGGTCAGACGGCCACCTTCTCCACTGCTCCTTCTTTGACTGACCGAAGCCTCAGCAACACGTTGTCCAGAAACAGTTTGTAACCTCCCAGTCTCTGGGAACACGTTGCACAGACCTTTCTGCAAGGGCTCCCGAAGATGTTTCATCCTCTGCTCCCTCTGCGATGGCAAGATAAGGTCCGCAACCTTACCCTTGTAACGTGGATCAAGGAGGGTTGCCAGCCAGTATTGGTCCTTCTCCTTGATACCACGAATACGAGGATCCTTACGCAGGCTTTGCAGGATCAGGGAGGCCATGCAGCGTAGGTTTGCTGAGGCATTTGGTCCGGAGTCCTCTGGGTCACTAAGGACGACATGGTCCGCAGCCACCTCCTCCCAGCCACATACAAGTCCATGTGTTTCTTGGGACTGATCCCTTAAAGACTGCTGCTGATGCTGAGTGCCAGGCTCCACCTCCATACTGACACAATCTTCCTCCTCCTCCTCCTCGTCCTCTTCCTGTGTGATCGGCGGGCACGCAGGAACACTGTCTGGATAAAGGGGGCCTTGAGAGCTAAGGAAGTCCTCCTCTTCCTGCCTCTGCTCTGCCTCAAGTGCCCTGTCCATTATTCCACGCAGCGTGTGCTCCAACAGGTGGACAAGGGGGACAGTGTCACTGATGCATGCACTGTCACTGCTCACCATCCTCGTGGCCTCCTCAAATGGTGACAGGACAGTGCATGCATCCCTGATCATGGCCCACTGGCATGGGGAAAAAAAACAAGCTCCCCTGATCCTGTCCTGGTGCCATAGTCGCACAGGTACTCATTGATGGCCCTTGCTGCGTGTGCAGCCGCTGCAGCATGGCCAACGTTGAGTTCCACCTGGTGGGCATGTCACAGATTAGGCGGTTCTTGGGCAGGTTAAACTCCTTTTGGAGGTCCGTCAGCCGAGCACTGGCATTATATGACCGGCGGAAATGCACACAGACTTTCCTGGCCTGCCTCAGGACATCCTGTAAGCCCGGGTACCTGCCCAAGAATCGCTGCACCACCAAGTTAAGGACTTGAGCCAAACAGGGCACATGGGTCATTTGTCCCTGTCGGAGGGCAGAGAGGAGGTTGGTGCCATTGTCGCAAACCACCATTCCTGCCTTTAGCGTGGCGTCAACCACCTCTGAACCTGCCCCTGCAGAGCTGACAGAACCTCTGCCCCAGTGTGGCTCCTGTCCCCCAAGCACACCAGCTCAAGCACCGCATGGCATCTTTTGGCCTGCGTACTTGCGTAGCCCCTTGAACGACTACGGAGCACCGCTGGTTCCGAGGAGGAGGCCATGGAGGAAGAAGAAGAGGAGGGGGTGGAGGAGAGAGGTGTGTCACAATCATTAGCATTTTGGAGGCGTGGTGGCGGAACAACCTCCAACACTACTGCACCTTGTCCTGCATCCTTCCCAGCTGCCAGCAGAGTCACCCAATGCGCCGTGAAACTTAGGTATCGTCCCTGTCCATGCCTGCTGGACCATGAGTCAGCGGTAATATGCACCTTACCGCTGACCGCCCTGTCCAGCGAGGCATGGACATTGCCTTCCACATGCCGGTAGAGAGCCGGAATCGCCTTCCGTGAGAAAAAGTGGCATTTGGGTACCTGCCACTGAGGAACCGCACATTCCACAAACTCACTGAAGGGGGCAGAGTCTACCAACTGAAAAGGCAGCAGTTGAAGTGCCAGCAATTTTGCCAAGCTAGCATTCAACCGCTGGGCATGTGGATGGCTGGGAGCAAACTTCTTTCGGCGGTGCAGCAGCTGGGGCAGGGAAATTTGCCTGGTACAATCTGATATCGGTGTACCAAAAGCAGATTGCCCACAAGTACTTGGCTGTGACACACCTAATTCTACACCTTCATTCCTCTCAGTGCAGGTCTCAGAGAGGACTGAAGGTCTAGTGGGGTTGAAAATCTCAGCTGATGAGGAGCAAGGAGAGGTCCTCTTTGTTCTTTGGTGTGGGTCTTTTAGATGCGCTTGCCAATGAACTGCATGGCAGGTCAACATATGTCTGGTCAAGCATGTGGTACCCAAGCGGGAGATGTTTTGGCCACGTGAGATACGCTTGAGACATATGTTGCAAATAGCAGCGGTGCGATCTGATGCACTCGTCTCAAAAAAGGCCCACACCAAAGAACTTTTTGAATAACGCGCAGAGACTGCAGCGCCCTGCACATGTGATGCAGTCAATGTGCTGCCCTTAGGCTGGCCCCTGGAGGGCATCCTGCCTCGTTGGTGATGTGCCGCCTCCTCCTCCTCCTCCTCCTCCTCTTTCCTATCAGGCACCCACGTTGAGTCAGTGACCTCATCATCCCCTCCCTCCTCATCACTGGAGCAAACCCGGCAGTATGCTGCAGCAGGGGGAGCATGACTGCCAGATTGCTGTCCTTCTTGGGCACCCCCTCTGTCCGTGCTCATGTTACTGCCTTCATCGAGCTCAGTATCATCATCAGAGCCTTCCAAATGCTGGGCATCCTCCTGGAGCATGTACCCAACACTGTGGTCAAACAGTTCGAGGGACTCCTCAGGAGGACATGGTGGAGCTAGGGAAGGAGTCACTGATGACATTGAGCCGAGGGAAGAGGCCGCTGCTTTGCCAGACAAAGCACCCTGGGCATGGGTGAGAGAGGATGAGGAGGATGAGGACGGCTTGGTCATCCACTCGACCAAGTCTTCCGCATGTTGCGGCTCAACACGGCCAGCTGCTGAAAAAAAGGCCAAGCTTTTCCCATGGCCACGTGCTGATGAGGATGCACCGTCTCCACGACCAGCACTAGACACAGAGCCTGCTTGCCCTCTCTTATTGGCTTGTGACTGTCTGCCTCTCCTTCTTGGCCTTCCAGACATACTAATGGCCTGCAGCTGCACTAAGCTGGGATATATATATATATATATACTGCAGCTAGCAAAATCAACTACCTGCCTGTAGTATGAGAACACCACCAACCTTCTACAGGTAGCTTTAGCTGAACACTGTGAGGTGGACGCACCCCACTAACTTGTAGGTTTAGCTGAACACTGTGAGCAGGACGCACTGCACTAAATGTAAATAGTCTAGCTGCCTGACCGTGGTACTAATAGGATCAAAAGAATACCAGTAATTTTCTTCAGGTAGCTGTAAATACTGTAACAAGACAAGCCTGCCTGTCAGTAGGAAGATAACAGGAACGGATCTAGCTGAACACTGTGAGCAGGACGCACTGCACTAAATGTAAATAGTCTAGAAGATAACAGGAACGGATCTAGCTGAACACTGTGAGCAGGACGCACTGCACTAAATGTAAATAGTCTAGAATTTAACAGGAACAAATCGAGCTGAACACTGTGAGCAGGACGCACTGCACTAAATGTTAATAGTCTAGCTGCCTGACCGTGGTACTAATAGGATCAAAAGAACACCAGTAATTTTCTTTAGGTAGCTGTTAATACTGTAACAAGACAAGCCTGCCTGTCAGTAGGAAGATAACAGGAACGGATCTAGCTGAACACTGTGAGCAGGACGCACTGCACTAAATGTAAATAGTCTAGAAGATAACAGGAACGGATCTAGCTGAACACTGTGAGCAGGACGCACTGCACTAAATGTAAATAGTCTAGAAGATAACAGGAACGGATCTAGCTGAACACTGTGAGCAGGACGCACTGCACTAAATGTAAATAGTCTAGAAGATAACAGGAACGGATCTAGCTAAACTGAGTACAGTGTATATATATATATATATGCAACACCTGGGATGCATATATATACACAATACACAGTAAGTGCAGCTAACTGACTGACTGTTCTGCCTAATCTATTTAACTCAAATCAAACACTGTCTCTCTGTCTATCTCTTTCAACGCCGGAATACACACTACACAGGGCCGCCGTGCAGGCAGCCTTATATAGTGTGGGGCGTGTACTAAATCCCCTGAGCCATAATTGGCCAAAGCCTCCTTGGCTTTGGCCAATTACGGCTCTCTGTTCAGGCGGCGCTGTAATTGGCCAAGCATGCGGGTCATAGTGCATGCTTGGCCAATCATCAGCAAGCAATGCACTGCGATGCCGCAGTGAATTATGGGCCGTGACGCGCCACACGAATTTGGCGCGAACGGCCCATATCGTTCGCAATTCGGCGAACGACCGAACAGCCGATGTTCGAATCGACCATGGGTTCGACTCGAACATGAAGCTCATCCCTACTAATTACTGATAACATTTGTCTGGTTTCTAATATAATCCAAGATGCCAACTTGCACTCTCCTAAATTCCTGTTTTTAGGTTTTGATATGTATAAAGTATTTGATACTATTACTTGGCAGTATATGTCTGTATTGTTGCAATGCCATGGATTTTCCATGGAATTTCTTCATGGATTCCAAGCATTATATCAAGTACACAAAACTAGGAATTAAGCTCCCAGGCTGCAACTCTGGGTTTTTAACACTGGAAAGGGGAACTCGATAGGTGTGTCCTCTCTCTCCCCATTGCTCTTCCCATTAGCTTTGGAACCTTTGGCCACCGCTATTACTATCTTTCCATCCAGATATCAATAACAAAGGGGGAGGGGAATTGGGACTTTATATGAAACTGCGCCGGGTAAAGGACGCAAGTTTCCATCCCTATGACACAATATCTAAAAACCCATAAGCAAAGCCAGTGGGTGAAGGAAGAGGAGGTGGGACTTTAAATGAAGCCAATGGTTTGCAAGCCGACACATAACGGTGGGTCAATAAAATTCTTTTATTGCATGTTCATACAAACAATGGTATCAGAAAATATCCATTTAACACTTGGTAAAATGTTAACAATGATAACCAGGGATCAGCATAAGGACCATTAGTATAGTTATCAAAGATAAAAGGGGTAACATGAGTAATAACATGGGTATGAGCGATATTACTGAAGATGGACAAGGGATCACCAGGTGTCAGAAAGCGTAGATAGTTAAAACAAGGTAATGCCTGCCTGATAGCTGGCCTCAAATTCCTCTTAAAGGGTAAAACTCTGTGTAGCATGGATTGGAACAATAAAGGGCAACCGGTAGCTCGACGCGTTTCGTGGTTCAGGACCACTCATCAGGAGCAGACATGTCAAGTTTCTGGAAATTAAAGATAATAATAATAGTATCATGGGTCAGAGTTACAGTGGGTACAAGGGGCCAAGTAATCCCCCAAAAACAGAAGTACTCACAGCAGGCATGGGTAGATGGTGAATGGCCAGGTACGGCAACCGTCCGGGACTGATGCCGGGCCGGGAGCTGAGGCGGGCCCCCCCGCCGCGGCGACCAAAACAGGCACCCCCCCAAGGCGATGCAGAGCCACGAGGCACCCTAAAGTGGAAAGTGATAGATTAGTGATAATGCAAGGGGTATGGGTGCTAAGGGAGGGTGAGGAGGATGAGGGTAAGGGGGGAGGGTGGGAGGGAGGGGGGGAAGGGGGGGAAAGGGAGGGAGAGAGGGGGAGTGGTGGGGGGGGAGAAATGAGCGTGGTGTGGAAATCTGTAGGTGAGTGGGTGAAGTGAGGAATGGAGTGAGGGAGAGAGGAGTGAGTGAGGCTGGAAGATAACATGTGATCGACCAAAAAGTAGAGTGGCATTACCTGTGTGACAGGGTGGTGTGGAGAAGGAACTACCACCGCATGGTAGTGTACCAGTAGTGTACCTCGAGCGCCGCACCGCCCCACGTAAACAAGAGCGCCCATATATAGGCGCCGCCGCGGGGAGGCCCGCCAACGTCACGCACGCACGGCCAAAGGTGTGAGGAGCCACAGCAGGAGGCCGACCAATGATCGGCGGCCGCTGGGACCAACCCACCAAGCCTGCAAGCATAGCAACAGCAGCGCAGATGGCGCGGCGGCACCGGGAGGCACAGCACACGTCCGCCGCGGGTGGCGTGATGTCGATGGGCAGTGGCGGCAAGCCCCGCTCCCCCACACACACGCCCACCAGGATGGGCGGGCGGGGGAGGAGGGGGGGGAGGAAGCCCATGAGGCCGACAGTGCCCATCGCAGCTCCCGGGCAGGCAAGGGCCGGACGGCCCACCGGCCAGCCACGAGCCATCCGCCCAGGATTGGGTTGAACTAATGATTGGGAAAGGTTAAAGGTTAACCATAATTGTTGAATATTATAACCTAATCACAGGATAAGAAAAATGGCATGTACAATTTAGAACTGGTAAAATGACACAAGGGTAAACACAGGTGAGGCTACCAAGAAATCAATAAGGGCAGATTAATAACAATGGTTGATAACATCAAGATAGAGCAGTAGAGCAAACCAAAGGCTTCCATCCCTATTAATATGAATAACAAAGGGGGAGGGGAATTGGGACTTTATATGAAACTGCGCCGGGTAAAGGACGCAAGTTTCCATCCCTATGACACAATATCTAAAAACCCACAAGCAAAGCCAGTGGGTGAAGGAAGAGGAGGTGGGACTTTAAATGAAGCCAATGGTTTGCAAGCCGACACATAACGGTGGGTCAATAAAATTCTTTTATTGCATGTTCATACAAACAATGGTATCAGACAATATCAATTTAACACTTGGTAAAATGTTAACAATGATAACCAGGGATCAGCATAAGGACCATTAGTATAGTTATCAAAGATAAAAGGGGTAACATGAGTAATAATATGGGTATGAGCGATATTACTGAAGATGGACAAGGGATCACCAGGTGTCAGAAAGCGTAGATAGTTAAAACAAGGTAATGCCTGCCTGATAGCTGGCCTCAAATTCCTGTTAAAGGGTAAAACTCTGTGTAGCATGGATTGGAACAATAAAGGGCAACCGGTAGCTCGACGCGTTTCGTGGTTCAGGACCACTCATCAGGAGCAGACATGTCAAGTTTCTGGAAATTAAAGATAATAATAATAGTATCATGGGTCAGAGTTACAGTGGGTACAAGGGGCCAAGTAATCCACCAAAAACAGAAGTACTCACAGCAGGCATGGGTAGATGGTGAATGGCCAGGTACGGCAACCGTCCGGGACTGATGCCGGGCCGGGAGCTGAGGCGGGCCCCCCCGCCGCAGCGACCAAAACAGGCACCCCCCCAAGGCGATGCAGAGCCACGAGGCACCCTAAAGTGGAAAGTGATAGATGAGTGATAATGCAAGGGGTATGGGTGCAAAGGGAGGGTGAGGAGGATGAGGGTAAGGGGGGAGGGTGGGAGGGAGGGGGGAAGGGGGGGAAAGGGAGGGAGAGAGGGGGAGGGGGAGTGGTGGGGGGGGGAGAAATGAGCGTGGTGTGGAAATCTGTAGGTGAGTGGGTGAAGTGAGGAATGGAGTGAGGGAGAGAGGAGTGAGTGAGGCTGGAAGATAACATGTGATCGACCAAAAAGTAGAGTGGCATTACCTGTGTGACAGGGTGGTGTGGAGAAGGAACTACCACCGCATGGTAGTGTACCAGTAGTGTACCTCGAGCGCCGCACCGCCCCAGGTAAACAAGAGCGCCCATATATAGGCGCCGCCGCGGGGAGGCCCGCCAACGTCACGCACGCACGGCCAAAGGTGGGAGGAGCCACAGCGGGAGGCCGACCAATGATCGGCGGCCGCTGGGACCAACCCACCAAGCCTGCGAGCGTAGCAACAGCAGCGCAGAGGGCGCGGCGGCGCCGGGAGGCGCAGCACACGTCCGCCGCGGGTGGCGTGACATCAATGGGCAGTGGCAGCAAGCCCCGCCCCCCCACACACACGCCCACCAGGACGGGCGGGCGGGGGAGGAGGGGGGGGAGGAAGCCCATGAGGCTGACAGTGCCCATCGCAGCTCCCGGGCAGGCAAGGGCCGGACGGCCCACCGGCCAGCCACGAGCCATCCGCCCAGGATTGGGTTGAACTAATGATTGGGAAAGGTTAAAGGTTAACCATAATTGTTGAATATTATAACCTAATCACAGGATAAGAAAAATGGCATGTACAATTTAGAACTGGTAAAATGACACAAGGGTAAACACAGGTGAGGCTACCAAGAAATCAATAAGGGCAGATTAATAACAATGGTTGATAACATCAAGATAGAGCAGTAGAGCAAACCAAAGGCTTCCATCCCTATTAATATGAATAACAAAGGGGGAGGGGAATTGGGACTTTATATGAAACTGCGCCGGGTAAAGGACGCAAGTTTCCATCCCTATGACACAATATCTAAAAACCCACAAGCAAAGCCAGTGGGTGAAGGAAGAGGAGGTGGGACTTTAAATGAAGCCAATGGTTTGCAAGCCGACACATAACGGTGGGTCAATAAAATTCTTTTATTGCATGTTCATACAAACAATGGTATCAGACAATATCAATTTAACACTTGGTAAAATGTTAACAATGATAACCAGGGATCAGCATAAGGACCATTAGTATAGTTATCAAAGATAAAAGGGGAAACATGAGTAATAACATGGGTATGAGCGATATTACTGAAGATGGACAAGGGATCACCAGGTGTCAGAAAGCGTAGATAGTTAAAACAAGGTAATGCCTGCCTGATAGCTGGCCTCAAATTCCTGTTAAAGGGTAAAACTCTGTGTAGCATGGATTGGAACAATAAAGGGCGACCGGTAGCTCGACGCGTTTCATGGTTCAGGACCACTCATCAGGAGCAGACATGTCAAGTTTCTGGAAATTAAAGATAATAATAATAGTATCATGGGTCAGAGTTACAGTGGGTACAAGGGGCCAAGTAATCCCCCAAAAACAGAAGTACTCACAGCAGGCATGGGTAGATGGTGAATGGCCAGGTACGGCAACCGTCCGGGACTTTGCACCCATACCCCTTGCATTATCACTCATCTATCACTTTCCACTTTAGGGTGCCTCGTGGCTCTGCATCGCCTTGGGGGGGTGCCTGTTTTGGTCGCCGCGGCAGGGGGGCCCGCCTCAGCTCCCGGCCCGGCATCAGTCCCGGACGGTTGCCGTACCTGGCCATTCACCATCTACCCATGCCTGCTGTGAGTACTTCTGTTTTTGGGGGATTACTTGGCCCCTTGTACCCACTGTAACTCTGACCCATGATACTATTATTATTATCTTTAATTTCCAGAAACTTGACATGTCTGCTCCTGATGAGTGGTCCTGAACCACGAAACGCGTCGAGCTACCGGTTGCCCTTTATTGTTCCAATCCATGCTACACAGAGTTTTACCCTTTAACAGGAATTTGAGGCCAGCTATCAGGCAGGCATTACCTTGTTTTAACTATCTACGCTTTCTGACACCTGGTGATCCCTTGTCCATCTTCAGTAATATCGCTCATACCCATGTTATTACTCATGTTACCCCTTTTATCTTTGATAACTATACTAATGGTCCTTATGCTGATCCCTGGTTATCATTGTTAACATTTTACCAAGTGTTAAATTGATATTGTCTGATACCATTGTTTGTATGAACATGCAATAAAAGAATTTTATTGACCCACCATTATGTGTCGGCTTGCAAACCATTGGCTTCATTTAAAGTCCCACCTCCTCTTCCTTCACCCACTGGCTTTGCTTGTGGGTTTTTAGATATTGTGTCATAGGGATGGAAACTTGCGTCCTTTACCCGGCGCAGTTTCATATAAAGTCCCAATTCCCCTCCCCCTTTGTTATTCATATTAATAGGGATGGAAGCCTTTGGTTTGCTCTACTGCTCTATCTTGATGTTATCAACCATTGTTATTAATCTGCCCTTATTGATTTCTTGGTAGCCTCACCTGTGTTTACCCTTGTGTCATTTTACCAGTTCTAAATTGTACATGCCATTTTTCTTATCCTGTGATTAGGTTATAATATTCAACAATTATGGTTAACCTTTAACCTTTCCCAATCATTAGTTCAACCCAATCCTGGGCGGATGGCTCGTGGCTGGCCGGTGGGCCGTCCGGCCCTTGCCTGCCCGGGAGCTGCGATGGGCACTGTCGGCCTCATGGGCTTCCTCCCCCCCTCCTCCCCCGCCCGCCCGTCCTGGTGGGCGTGTGTGTGGGGGGGCGGGGCTTGCCGCCACTGCCCATCGACGTCACGCCACCCGCGGCGGACGTGTGCTGCGCCTCCCGGTGCCGCCGCGCCCTCTGCACTGCTGTTGCTACGCTCGCAGGCTTGGTGGGTTGGTCCCAGCGGCCGCCGATCATTGGTCGGCCTCCCGCTGTGGCTCCTCCCACCTTTGGCCGTGCGTGCGTGATGTTGGCGGGCCTCCCCGCGGCGGCGCCTATATATGGGCGCTCTTGTTTACCTGGGGCGGTGCGGCGCTCGATTTACACTACTGGTACACTACCATGCGGTGGTAGTTCCTTCTCCACACCACCCTGTCACACAGGTAATGCCACTCTACTTTTTGGTCGATCACATGTTATCTTCCAGCCTCACTCACTCCTCTCTCCCTCACTCCATTCCTCACTTCACCCGCTCACCTACAGATTTCCAAACCACGCTCATTTCTCCCCCCCCCACCACTCCCCCTCCCCCCCTCCCTTTCCCCCCCTTCCCCCCCCTCCCACCCTCCCCCCTTACCCTCATCCTCCTCACCCTCCCTTTGCACCCATACCCCTTGCATTATCACTCATCTATCACTTTCCACTTTAGGGTGCCTCGTGGCTCTGCATCGCCTTGGGGGGTGCCTGTTTTGGTCGCCGCGGCGGGGGGGGCCCGCCTCAGCTCCCGGCCCAGCATCAGTCCCGGACGGTTGCCGTACCTGGCCATTCACCATCTACCCATGCCTGCTGTGAGTACTTCTGTTTTTGGGGGATTACTTGGCCCCTTGTACCCACTGTAACTCTGACCCATGATAATATTATTATTATCTTTAATTTCCAGAAACTTGACATGTCTGCTCCTGATGAGTGGTCCTGAACCACGAAACGCATCGAGCTACCGGTTGCCCTTTATTGTTCCAATCCATGCTACACAGAGTTTTACCCTTTAACAGGAATTTGAGGCCAGCTATCAGGCAGGCATTACCTTGTTTTAACTATCTACGCTTTCTGACACCTGGTGATCCCTTGTCCATCTTCAGTAATATCGCTCATACCCATGTTATTACTCATGTTACCCCTTTTATCTTTGATAACTATACTAATGGTCCTTATGCTGATCCCTGGTTATCATTGTTAACATTTTACCAAGTGTTAAATTGATATTGTCTGATACCATTGTTTGTATGAACATGCAATAAAAGAATTTTATTGACCCACCGTTATGTGTCGGCTTGCAAACCATTGGCTTCATTTAAAGTCCCACCTCCTCTTCCTTCACCCACTGGCTTTGCTTGTGGGTTTTTAGATATTGTGTCATAGGGATGGAAACTTGCGTCCTTTACCCGGCGCAGTTTCATATAAAGTCCCAATTCCCCTCCCCCTTTGTTATTCATATTAATAGGGATGGAAGCCTTTGGTTTGCTCTACTGCTCTATCTTGATGTTATCAACCATTGTTATTAATCTGCCCTTATTGATTTCTTGGTAGCCTCACCTGTGTTTACCCTTGTGTCATTTTACCAGTTCTAAATTGTACATGCCATTTTTCTTATCCTGTGATTAGGTTATAATATTCAACAATTATGGTTAACCTTTAACCTTTCCCAATCATTAGTTCAACCCAATCCTGGGCGGATGGCTTGTGGCTGGCCGGTGGGCCGTCCGGCCCTTGCCTGCCCGGGAGCTGCGATGGGCACTGTCGGCCTCATGGGCTTCCCCCCCCCTCCTCCCCCGCCCGCCCGTCCTGGTGGGCGTGTGTGTGGGGGGGCGGGGCTTGCCGCCACTGCCCATCAACGTCACGCCACCCGCGGCGGACGTGTGCTGCGCCTCCCGGTGCCGCCGCGCCCTCTGCGCTGCTGTTGCTACGCTCGCAGGCTTGGTGGGTTGGTCCCAGCGGCCGCCGATCATTGGTCGGCCTCCCGCTGTGGCTCCTCCCACCTTTGGCCGTGCGTGCGTGACGTTGGCGGGCCTCCCCGCGGCGGCGCCTATATATGGGCGCTCTTGTTTACCTGGGGCGGTGCGGCGCTCGATTTACACTACTGGTACACTACCATGCGGTGGTAGTTCCTTCTCCACACCACCCTGTCACACAGGTAATGCCACTCTACTTTTTGGTCGATCACATGTTATCTTCCAGCCTCACTCACTCCTCTCTCCCTCACTCCATTCCTCACTTCACCCACTCACCTACAGATTTCCAAACCACGCTCATTTCTCCCCCCCCCCACCACTCCCCCTCCCCCCCTCCCTTTCCCCCCCTTCCCCCCCTCCCACCCTCCCCCCTTACCCTCATCCTCCTCACCCTCCCTTTGCACCCATACCCCTTGCATTATCACTCATCTATCACTTTCCACTTTAGGGTGCCTCGTGGCTCTGCATCGCCTTGGGGGGGTGCCTGTTTTGGTCGCCGCGGCGGGGGGGGCCCGCCTCAGCTCCCGGCCCAGCATCAGTCCCGGACGGTTGCCGTACCTGGCCATTCACCATCTACCCATGCCTGCTGTGAGTACTTCTGTTTTTGGGGGATTACTTGGCCCCTTGTACCCACTGTAACTCTGACCCATGATACTATTATTATTATCTTTAATTTCCAGAAACTTGACATGTCTGCTCCTGATGAGTGGTCCTGAACCACGAAACGCGTCGAGCTACCGGTTGCCCTTTATTGTTCCAATCCATGCTACACAGAGTTTTACCCTTTAACAGGAATTTGAGGCCAGCTATCAGGCAGGCATTACCTTGTTTTAACTATCTACGCTTTCTGACACCTGGTGATCCCTTGTCCATCTTCAGTAATATCGCTCATACCCATGTTATTACTCATGTTACCCCTTTTATCTTTGATAACTATACTAATGGTCCTTATGCTGATCCCTGGTTATCATTGTTAACATTTTACCAAGTGTTAAATTGATATTGTCTGATACCATTGTTTGTATGAACATGCGATAAAAGAATTTTATTGACCCACCGTTATGTGTCGGCTTGCAAACCATTGGCTTCATTTAAAGTCCCACCTCCTCTTCCTTCACCCACTGGCTTTGCTTGTGGGTTTTTAGATATTCCATCCAGATATCCACAGTTATTCTCAGGGACACAATACTCATAAAGTTTGTATGTGTGCAGATGACATGATCCTGTTTCTTTCCCAGACTAATGCATCCTTACCCAATTTGTTTGCAGCATTGTGTAATTTTGCCTTACTTTCAGTTAACTTCTCTAAATCAATTGCCATGCCTTCCCCTTTCTCAATATGAATCTCTCCAGTCCTCATTCCATTTCACCCGGTCCACTAAATGTTTTCCATACTTGTGTATTTCCTTAACACTCACTTTTCCTACACAACTATCCCCCTTCCCTAACCAAAATGTGTAATATGTTAAAATTGTGGTCCGCTTGCAAAATAATGTTCTCAGGTTATGTGGTCACAATCAAAATGAATGTTCTACCCAAACCTTATACCTATTTAGGGAACTTCCTATCTCAGTCCCAAAATCCTCTTTAAGAAAGGTTCAATCTCTGATTGGTAAATTTATCTAGTCAAAAAAGAAAAAAAAAAGCTAGATTTACTGCTCAAACACTATACAGTTCCCATTCTACCTGTGGATTCAACCTTCTGTATCTCTGGTACTACTCAGCTTCTAGATTCTCTCAAATAACCTAATGAAAAATCCTGTATTCCAAGGTATCTTGAATCAAATTTATTTAAAGCTTCTACTACTATTATTTACTTGGCCTGCTGTGGTCCACACAATGAGCCCTCCCAATTTATTATGTTAGTAGCTCAACCTTTCAAACTATGGTCCTTTATACAGATAAATATCAAGTAATCTTAGACTGACAAACTGCCCACAGCTGAGCTGTCACAGGTCTTTGCACACTTCTTCCTACAGCAGAGGACAGATCCTAACTGAAAAGACGTGGCACTGCTCTCTGCAGCGTTCCTCCTTTGAGTCCAGAGCAGGGGCGGAGCCTTGACAACCTAGGCTCACAGTAAGTGGCTTAAATGATGCTGTATCAGTGAGACTGTGAGGGACAGTGACAGGGACCACTGTCTTTTTTTAGCATCTTTTTTTTTTTTTTTAGGTGAACCCTTCTTTGCTGTAGCTTTTCTCTATTTTGCCCAATTTTATTGGTGTAAAGCTGACGTCTTAGTTACGCTATCAGCTACTCACAATAAATCTAACTTTATTCCATTTATCGATCTTCAAAAACAAAAAAGTGCACCCCCCAGGAGTACTTTTGTTACTTAAAAATAACGCATTTTTTGTACACATTTTCTCTGTCCCAGCTTCCTAACATTTTCTTCCATTACTTATGGACTGATGTGCAAAAATTCTCCTAGAGATAAAGGCTTAATCTCTACATTATACCATCATATTTCCATCATTTAATCCTCTGCTAAACTTCCTTGGATGTTAAAATGGGAAGAGGATTGTGACCTTCAATTCTCTACCCAAAATTGGGACTCAATATTGGAAAAAGTATGTAAACGTACCAGATCCCCTGCAGTTAGGGAAACACAAATTAAATGCATCACTTGCTGGTATTACAATCCTCCTCCTCTTCTACTTCACTCTATATATCCAGCTCTAGCTAATTCATGTTTCAGAGGATGTTCTAGTAGAGGATTTTTGATGCATCATTTTTTGTAATTGCGAAAAACTTTTACCAATCTAGCAAAAGGTTTTGGATATCTCTTTTGTTATTGATGGTCATTGATTCCATTTAATTGCTTATTATGTACCCCAATTTCTGATGCTTATTAGAATTCCAAAAATGCATACATATGTTTTGTGTGGTTAATCTGTGGATGGTAACTTTAAATTGGAAATTGCCTACTATTTCATTCTCCCAAGTCCTGGCCCAAATTAATTCTTTAATGTTGATGGAATGCATATTTCACACACTTCATGATTCCATGCTGCATTTGTCTGCAGAATGAGATGTATGGAGTTCTAACTTTAAACAATTTTTGGTGTAATTCTCCTGATGATTTCCTGTTTGATGCTACCACTCAGTTGCTATATTTTCAAGAAAATGTTCTGAAGCAAGATACTTGTTCTATATCTTATTTTTAATCCTCTTGTATAACATTATATGGAGCTTCATCTTTGTTTGTTCCTCTGGTTTTGTTTTTTTTTTCCATAAAGATTTTATTTAGTGCATTACAAAAAAATGTACAAACAATGTTAAACAGTTGTCACAAGACATCATTTGAATAGGACAAGATAATCATATCATGTGTAAGAAGTATCATGGAAGTTTATGTTAACAGGCGATAACTGGGAATAAATCGGAGAATGAGAACATAGCATCATAGGGCAGAGGGTCTTTTCTCATTATTCACCTCCCCCCATGCCCTCCCCTAGGATCCCAGGGGAGGGGACGAGTTACTGAGTCGATCTTGACCAAAAACCAAGGTAAACAAATTCCCTTCAAAACATATATGATAACTTCCAAGACACACAGCTATCAGCCAATCTTATTTTATATGTTCTACTGTGTTATATAGGGATATAAGAATATAGTAGTAGTGAAAGCGAAAAGAGGGGAGTAGGAAAAGAGAAGATTCAGGGAAGCAGGGAAATATAGAGAAAAGGGAACCGAATGGGAGAGAAGATAAGGGGTATAAGAAAGAGAGGAGAGAAAAGAAGAGGAGCATAACAAGAGGGAAGGGGAAGGGGGGGAGGGAAAGGGAGGGAAAGCAAATATGCATCGAGGAAGACAACGGTCGGGAATGCACCCATACCCACACCCCCCAGTTAAAGAAATCCGTGTTTGCAGTTATAGGGTCCATATGTGGCCCTAAGAGAGATACTGAAGATATTTGTCAGTGGTTGTAAAATGAGTCCAGCACGCCCAAGTAGCAGAGAATTTATGCATTCTGTCCTGTGAAATATGGATAAGCTCTTCCATATCTTTTAGTTTTGATATTCTTGCAAACCATTCCCTGATTGTTGGAGTGCACATAGAGCGCCAATGAGTGGGGATGCATAACCTGGCTGCATTGACCAAATGCATGGCTAGGGACTTGTAGTAAATCTGTTTAGATAGGGATGTGTGGTGTAGGAGGAATTGGGCTGGAGTGTAATCAAGAGTGAATGTAGTAATATGTGCGATTAAACCATGTGTTTCTTTCCAGAAGGGTTGGAGATTCACACAATCCCACCAAACATGAAGCATAGTACCCAGCTCCAATCCACACCTCCAGCAGGTATTGGGGATAGTAGGAGAAAATTTGTGAAGCCGTGAGGGGGTCCTATATCACCTGGTAGCTATCTTGTACCCGTTTTCCTGAATGGCGACATTTAGTGAACCCTTATGTGCGTATTCATAGACCGCGGACCACTCTTCGTTTGTTAAAGGTGTTTGGAGATCTTTGTTCCATAAAATTTGGGAGGGCTAAAGGGTCGGATTCGCATAATCTAAGAGCAGGATATACAGGAGAGATATGAGGTGTCTTTGAGGCATTTTGCGGTAACATAAAGATTCAAAGGGCGTAAGTTGTCTTGTCCAGCGCGATTGGCAGGTATGTGTTTCAAGGAAGTGCCTAATTTGTCTATGGTCCAAAAGGAGAATAAGAGTGTTTTGGATGTCTCTCCAAGTTTATCCAAGGAAATGATTTTCCCGTCAGGATAAAAATGTAGAGCTAACACGTCCTCATGTGGCCATTCCTTCTGCATAAAGTAGGCCGAGTCACCCGGGGGTAAGGCGAGGTTCCCTCTTAATGTAGTTAGGGGGCCTGGGATGGATGTAAGTGTCCCACTCATCGACGCTTTCCTGAGGGCTAAAAAAGATGGGTATATTAGTGGATGTGAGGTTATCGTTTGTGGCCAAAGTTTGGGGAGTAACCACTGGAGAAGGTGCAAGGAGCTCGAAGAAAATGTATTTTCAAGAAATATCCAGGACTTTTTATAGGCGTGAATATTCCAGTCAGCGATCTTTGTAAGATGATATGCCATATAATATTTACACAAATCAGGTAGCCCAATACCGCCCCTGGATTTAGATGGAGGGGAGTCTCTCCAAAGGAAGATCGTACAGGCTTTTTGGTAGTTTGAAAAGATGCTGGGTGGCAAGGCTATCGGGATTGCTTGTATCAAGTATAATAAACGTGGTAGGATAAGCATTTTGATCAGGGCCGCCCGCCCAAACCAAGATACGTTCAATGCTTTCCAGTCTTTAAGAAAAATTTGAGCTTTAAGTAGGGCTACATGGAAGTTCAGTGGGAACAGGTCTGACAAATGGGTTGGAATTTGGACCCCTAGATAGGTAATGGCCCTATTATTCCAGTGGAAAGGAAAGGACTCTTGGCAATGAGTCAATTCCTGAAGAGGAAGGGAGATATTCAGGGCTTGCGACTTTGCGTGATTAATTTTTAAGTTGGAAACTTTTCCAAAGAGATCAATATCCTGAAGGAGGTTTGGAAGAGAGATGCGGGGTGCTTGCAGAGAGAGCAAAATGTCGTTGGCAAAGGCCGCAACCTGTTGTGTCGTGTAGAGTCGTGTAGAGTCAAGTTTTGCAGTTGAGTTTTAATCTGGCTCAATGCTTTGTATGTTAAAGCGGAGGTTCCTGACAAGGAGTCCAGTATTGGGTTTAGGGGGACATTGAAGTCTCCGCCCAGGAGGACCAAGCCTTTCTGAAAGGAAGCCAAGCGATCGCAGACACTTCTATAAAAAGTGACCTGGTGTTCATTGGGGCAATATATGTTTGCTAACGTTATAGGTTTGTTTGCATAGGAACCGTTAAGGAAAATAAATCTACCTGGTGGATCAATCAGAGAATCTGAGAAGTGAAAGTTTGCATGTTTGGAGATCAAAATAGAAACGCCTTTAGTTTTCGCTTCAGGAATGGTGGAGTGAAAGGCTACTCGATATATGTGGTTAGAGAGTTTAGGTATGGCATCAGAGCGGAAGTGGGTCTCTTGTAAAAAAATAATGCTTTGTATGATAAAGCGGAGGTTCCTGACGAGGAGTCCAGTATTGGGTTTAGGGGGACATTGAAGTCTCCGCCCAGGAGGACCAAGCCTTCCTGAAAGGAAGCCAAGCGATCGCAGACACTTCTATAAAAAGTGACCTGGTGTTCATTGAGGCAATATATGTTTGCTAACGTTATAGGTTTGTTTGCATAGGAACCTTTAAGGAAAATAAATCTACCTGGTGGATCAATCAGAGAATCTGAGAAGTGAAAGTTTGCATGTTTGGAGATCAAAATAGAAACGCCTTTAGTTTTCGCTTCAGGAATGGTGGAGTGAAAGGCTACTCGATATATGTGGTTAGAGAGTTTAGGTATGGCATCAGAGCGGAAGTGGGTCTCTTGTAAAAAAATAAAATGGGCTTTGTATGTGGAAAGTGAGGAGAGGACTTGGGATTGTTTTTCCGGCACATTAAGACCTTTTACGTTAAGGGATATGCACTTCAACGTCAGGGGTAAATTGGTTGGAGGTTTGGTTTGCATTATGACTCCCGAGTAAATGTTTGCAGCTACTGTACTCAAAGGTGGACTGTGCTAAGGAGAATTGGGTGACTCAAGTGGAGAATTGAGAGGGGCGGGCGTGGGCGCAGCCCCAACCAAAGTACGCAGGGTGGGACTAGGAGTATGAGAGGGCTAGTACGTCAAGACGAAGAGGGGGGAGAGGGAAGGGGTGGAGGGTAAGGACAGGGAGAAGTGGGAGAGGGGAGAGAGGAAAGAGGGATGAGGCAAGAGAGATAAAAGAGAAATGAGAAAAGAAAGAAAGGAAAGGGGGAAGAAAGGGAGAGAGGAGGAGAAGAAAAAGGATCAAACCAGAGGTGGAGCTAGATAACCTATTCCACCTAGAGGAGGGAAGACCTAGAGTGTCAGCTGGTTTCCCGTAGGAACTGCTGTGTGGGGGAGAAAGAAAGGGCGGGGACCTCAGGATATTTGCTAACCGGGGATCGGTCCTGCAAATAATGCAAATATACATACAGAATTGTAGGTAAGTGGGGAGCCTATTAATAGAAAAAACATGCTACCACAGTAATCAAAACAGGAGAGAAATTGCAATCAGAGATAACATTTATAACAAGTGTAACATACCAGCCATACATTATTGACATCTAGGTTCATCGTTAAGTTAAAGCGTGAGCAGTTAGAAGAGATCAAACCTCAAATTCCCTCTATTTAGATCAAAAAACATCTACAAATAAGGGGCATGAGGGGCATTGCTCATGAATGAGGGTGAGAGAGGCAAATGAGGAGCAAGAAAAAATGAATAAAGGGAGGGTGGGGAAGTAAAAAAAAAGGGGGGGGGGATTCTTCAACAGTGGATCTGGGGAAGTGCACCTCATGTATGAGTGTTGTTTACCGTACTTGCTGTGAGTTTAAGAAGACCATATTCCGACCAAAGTAAGCGTATGATATGTAAAGATATGCCTGGAGCAATTGCACAAACGTCTGCACATCTGAACATCTGGGATATCCAGCCAAGTAAGGCATAAATCATTCTGTGGACACCTAAGAGGGTTATTTTCCATTGTTATTATGTCAAGCTAGAAGACATAAACATGGGTGTATAGGCAAATTGAGATTATTTTGGAGGGAGGGGTATCCCCAATGGTCAGACAGGGGCACGTAAACAAAATCAGAACCGTACTTAAAAAATAAAGCAGCATAATAGACGTAAACTCCTATAGATACATTATCAGTGAAGAATGTAGAAGAGTAATCTCATTTTACATGCCTCACTACATTGTAATCTTGTGCTACTGGATCGAGAGGAATATTCTGATAGCGACATATAAAACACTGTTGAGCTTGGGATCGATAGATTATAACCAAATCTGGAGCCTGTAGAAAAAGTCAACTTCCGTGGGAACATACGAGAAAGTACATTACCTCAGTTAGGATGAGATTTACTTTCCAAGGAGCTGGAACACTAAAACGAAAGGTAACAAACTTTAGCTCAGTCTGGGGTTTTAGCATCCAAATGTGTCTTGGCGATGTGTGTAGAAGAAAGGAATTTAACTTCATTGTCTATAGTCAGGCTTCTGCAAGTAAAAGATGATGGGTAGAGTGGGCAAGGAGAGAGAATGAGAGATGGAGCAGCAGGGTAAAGAGGTGTATGATGGGATGAACGTCTTACCGCAGGGTAAGGAAGAGGGGGGTCAGATGCAGTAGTGTCTACTCATGGATGTCATTGTATGGCTGGAGCAAAGCAGGTTAAGCCTCCAGACGATCCCGTCTCGTGGATAGTGAGGGTGAGCGATCCGGACTACGTTGATAAAGGTCGCGGCGTGATGAGTGGGCTTTCAGAGATGTTGGATCTGTTTTGCGTCTGCGCGTTCTCTGGCGTGGAGCCTTCAGCGAAGGATGGATAGATACCGGGAGCCATGGTTCCGATGGAAAATACAGCTCATACCATTTCGGAAGTTCAATCCGAGGGAGATCGAGTTGGTCACAGAAGGTTTTCAAGTCCTCCGGCGTGCGTAATAGAGCAGAGCGTCCCCGAGAGGACGCAGAACGTGCGAAGGGGAATTTCCATCGGTATTGTATGTTTCTGGCACGAAGAGCAGCCAGCAGGGGTCGCAGTGCTCTTCTATTTTGGAGGGTTATCTGAGACAGATCTTGAAACAGTTTAATCTCAGCGCCATTATAAACAATTTGTCCCCTTTCCCTTGCTTTTCGCAGGATCTCCTCCTTGAGGGGAAAATTAACCAAACAACAAATAATGTCTCTGGGTGGTTCGTTCTCCCTGGGTTGGGGTCGTAGGGCACGGTGGGCCCTTTCCATACCTATAGGGGAGTCTTCCGGGCGGGCAATCAGATCGTTAAAGATTGTGCACAGGGTTAGTTGTAAGGAGCCTGGATCGGCACTTTCAGGAACTCCCCGTACTCTGATATTGTGCCTCCGACCTCGATTATCGAGGTCTTCCACATGCCTGTGGAGCTCAAACACTTGGGAGAGCTGGGAATCATAAGTGGATTGCACCTGCTGAATGGCGGCCGCATGCGTCTGGGAGGTTTGCTCCACTGTGTCAATGCGGTGGGCTACCGCTTGAATGTCTGACTTTAGGTCAGCAATCGCAGCCGTAACAGTATTTTTAATGTCTGAGGCCACTTTCTCAAGGTCACATAGACTAGGTGGCTGTGTCTGTCCTGTGTAGGGGGTAGAATTTCCCGAAGTGTGCAGGTCGGGCATTGCAGTAGGCGAGTTCGGGGTCTGGGCCTGTGAAGCCACGTGTGCGAGCAGCTTCTGGGATCGGAAGATGTCTGGGATGTTTTTGCCAAGTTGTGTACCTGGTTCCATGGCGGCACGAGATGCAGAGGAGCTCCGGGTGGTTCTGCTCATATTATTAGTGAGGTGTAGGCTCCCCTTTAGGCAGGATTTGGTCCCCAGGTCGCAGGAGCTATCAGCTTATGCTGCCATCTCAGTCTCCGTCCAGGCCACGCCCCCCTGTTCCTCTGGTTTCACTTATTTTTTTATTGGTCAACTCAAATCTTGAACAACTTTTCTTAATGCTTCTGTATTACTTATGTTTGTAAACAAACAGTTTGAAAAAAATAGTTGTACTTTTGACATGCTACCTGCTGAAATCATCTATCATAGGATGAAAAAATACCATGTTAGTTTATTAATCAAAAATGCATGCATGGTGTTACATTTATTAGCTTAACCACTTCAGCCCTAGACGACTTGGCTGGCAAAAGACCAGAGCACTTTTTGCGATTCGGCACTGCGTCTCTTTAACTGACAATTGTGCGGTCGTGCGATGTGGCTCCCAAACAAAATTGACGTCCTTTTTTCCCACAAATAGAGCTTTCTTTTGGTGGTATTTGATCACCTCTGCGTTTTTTATTTCTTGCATTATAAACAAAAAAAGAGCGACAATTTTGAAAAAAACGCATTACTTTTTGCTATAATAAATATCTCCCAAAAATATATATAAAAAACATTTTTTTTCCTCAGTTTAGGCCGATACGTATTCTTCTACATATTTTTGGTAAAAAAAAAAAAGAGTTTATTGATTTGTTTGCGCAAAAGTTATAGCGTCTACAAAATAGGGAATAGTTTTATGGCATTTTTATTAATAATTTTTTAGTAATGGTGGTGATCAGCAATTTTTATCATGACTGCGACATTATGGCAGACAGATCGGACACTTTTGGCACTATTTTGGGACCATTCACATTTATACAGCAAACAGTGTGATTAAAAATGCATTGATTACTGTGTAAATGTGACTGGCAGTGAAGGGGTTAACCAGGAGTGGGCGCTGTAGGGGCTAAGTGTGTCCTAGGGAGTGATTCTAACTGTGGGGGGATGGGCTATGTGTGACACGACACTGATCACCGCTCCCGATTACAGGGAGCGGTGATCAGTGTCCTGTCACTAGGCAGAATGGGGAAATGCTTGTTTACATCAGCATTTTCCCGTTCATCCTCTCCGTGAGACAATCGCGGGTATCCCCGTGGACATCGAGTCAGTGGGACCCACGATCAAAATCAAGGAGCTCACGGTGGGTGCACGCATGTGCCGCCAGTGGCGTGCACGTGCCCACAAGCCGCGTCTTAAAGGGTAATGTACAGGTGTGTTAGTATGCCTGTACATGCCCTTCTGTCGACGTATATAGGCGTGAGCTGGTCGGCAAGCGGTTAAGTTATGTCTTTGTTGTTGATTCATTAACTTGTGATACACCCATGATTTTCACTGTATAAAAGAGGCAATCTGTCAATACATTTTTAGTTCAGAAGCTTGGTTGCTCATATATTTTGAACTCTATGATGTCATACATTTAGGGCCTAGACATGTGCAGTTTGTTTTTAATTTAAATTCAGACAAATTTTCAGTTTTTGGAAATCCGGATGTATTCAAATTTTTGAATTACAATAGTACCGAATTTAAACAAATCTGAAATAAAGAATAGTTTTCGAATTGGAATTCCAAAAATGTTTTAATTGAAATCCCAAAAGTTTTCAAATTTGAAAAGTTTTCAATTTGCTTTCCAATTTCCAAAGAGAATAAAATAGAATAGAAAATAAAGGAATAGAAAAAAATATATTATAATATAATATAAAAGAATAGAATAGAATAAAAAAGAATAAAATAAAATAAAATAGAATATAACCATCTTCTGAAATTCAAATTTCAAATAGAATACATTTGAATTTGAATATATAAGAAAATAAAAGAACAGAAAATAATAGAATAGAAAAAAATAGAACAGAATAGACTATAATGGAATAGAAAAGAAAATAATTAAAAAACAATAGAATAAAAATAATAAAACCATTTCCCAAAATTAAAATATAATCCATTTGAATTTGAATAGAATTGAAAAGAATAGATTAGAATATAATGGAAAATAACAGAATAATATAGATAAAAGCAACAAAACAGAATTGAATGAATATAAACATCTGCCAAAATTTGAATTTTGAATAGAAAATAATAGAATAGAAAAGAATATAATAAACAAATAGAAAAAGAATATAATTAAAAAAACAATAGAATAGAATAGAATAGAATAGAAAGAATATGACCATTTCCAAAATTCAAATAGGATCAATTTGAATTTGAACAGAATAGAAAATAATAGATAGGAAGGTGGTTATATTCTTTCTATTCTGTTCTATTGCTTTTTTCTATACTATTTTGATATTTTGTATTCTAATCTACTCTTGTATAGTCTATTCAAAATTGAATTGATTCTATTTGAACTTTGGGAAATGGTTATATTATTTCTATTTTATTCTATTGTTTTTTTAATTATATTCTTTTCTATTCGAATTTCAGAAGATGGTTATATTATTTCTATTTTATTCTATTCTGTTTTTATTTGAATCTATTCTATTAGATTCTATTCCATTCTTTTATTTTCTGTTATACTATTTTATATTCTATTCTTTTTTTTCTATTCTATTCCTTTATCTTCTTTTCTATTTTATTCTCTTTGGAAATTGTAAAACAAATTGAAAACTATCCAAATTCGAAAACCTTTCAAATTTGGAAACTTTTCAAATGCGAATTTGAAAACTTTTCAAAACTGAAAACGATTTGAATTTGGAAAATTTGAATTGACTTGAATATGAATAAAAACGAATTCCGAAAACAAATTAAATGGTTTAAACAAATTTAACTTATTGAATTTATGTAAATAAAGAATCAAAATAAAACAAAACAATTTTTTTTGTTCTGCACATGTCTATTAGGGCCATCAGACAATTTTCTTATCAAATAATCCAAAGTTTGACCCCCTAATTGGCTCCCTGACCACATTATCCCATGAACCCGTATCTCTTGTAGGATTTGGTGACATGTTTTGATTATGGCAGGTTTTGAATTGGCTTACTGAATATGTTATTCTTAGTGAAGAAGCTTTGATGCACCTTGATTCACTTTCTTGAAAAAGAGGAAGACGCTGAATTGAGAAATGTGTTGAAATGCTGTATTAGCTACAGTACAATAATTGCTATTCTATTCTGTAAATTAAAATTTGAGAGCATGGACATGTGTGAAAGTTTTTGTATTAACAGAATGACAGTATTATGCATCAAAACGTTTTAATGTACGAAAAATTAAGGAATCTAGTTTTTCCTCATTTATATACAAGGTACTGTATGCATACTTAATAATATGTAATGTTTTGAATATGGCAAAGGTGTGAATACTTTATTAAGTATCTAACATTTTATAGAAATTGATTTGGGCATAAACTTTAGGTTATATCTGTATTGTAAAAAAAACATACAGTGCCTTGCAAAAGTATTCATACCCCTTGAAATTTTCCACATTTTGTCATGTTACAACCAAAAATGTAAATTTATTTTATTGGGATTTTATGTGATAGATAAACACAAAGTGGCACATAAATTGTGAAGTGGAAGGAAAATAATAAATGGTTTTCCAATTTTTTTACAAATAAATATCTGAAAAGTGCGGCGTGCATTTGTATTCAGCCCCCGTTACTCTGATACTCCTAATTAAAATCTAGTGGAACCAATTGACTTTAGAAGTCACATAATTAGTAAATAGAGTCCACCTGTCTGTAATTTAATCTCAGTATAAATACAGCTGTTCTGTGAAGCCCTCAGAGGTTTGTTAGAGAACCTTAGTGAACAAACAGTATCATGAGGGCCAAGGAACACACCAGACAGGTCTGGGATAAAGTTGTGGAGAAGTTTAAATCAGAGTTAGGTTATAAAAAAAATATCCCAAGCTTTGAACATCTCACAGAACACTGTTCAATCCATCAGCCCAAAATGGAAAGAGTATGTGTCAGAGAACTCATACAGCAAGCGCTCGTCTCCATGCAGCAGCCTCTAACCTCCATTCCCCTAAGTCCAATGCACATGTGTGGAGTTTTAGACAGAGACGAGTGAGGTTCAGAGCGGGCATGCGCAATGGCGCATCCATACGAGCGAGTGCGCGTTAGCACGCACACACGTACCCACGAATCCTGGCGCACGGCGCCCTATTTAAACAGAGTCTGCCTAGTGTCAATGTTGGATTTCTTCAGCTTGCCCTTGTGTTCCTGATTACCTTTTATGCCTGCTGACCTTGTTCCTGAAAACGCGGCTTCCTCTAACCACTCTCTTGGATCTTCCCTGCCTGTTTATCTGCCTCTGCTTACAATACTGACCTTGGCCTGGACTTATGATTATGGCTCTGCCTGCTGATTGTGTATCACGCTGCCAGCCTGTTGCCAACCTCTGCCTGTCCCTGATTAGGATCTGCCTTCCAATTGTGTACCTTACTGCCAGCCTGTTGCCAACCTTTGCCTGTTCCTGACTCTGCAGTTGATCCTGAATCCATACTTGCCTACCTGGCTCCCACTGAACAAGTCTGGTGATCGGTTTCCACATCTTCTCGACAGAGGTTCCTGTGTCTCCAAGCTTCAGCCTTCTGCCTGCAGGCACCTGCACCCTTCCGTTGCCCTTGCAGTCCCTGTCCCCACCACCAGGGGCACTCAGACCAGAACAGTGCAAGAGACCATCCTCATCATCTTGGGCTCCACTGTAAGGTATGTGACAGTATGGCACAACTGCAAACATACCAAGACATGGCCGTCCACCTAAACTGACAGGCCAGGCAAGGAGAGCATTCATCAGAGAAGCAGCCAAGAGGCCCATGGTAACTCTAGAGGAGCTGCAGAGATCCGCAGCTCAGGTGGGAGAATCTGTCCACAGGACAACTATTGGCTGTGCACTCCACAAATCTGGCCTTTATGGAAGAGTGGCAAAAAGAAAGCCATTGTTGAAAGAAAGCCATAAGAAGTTTGTAGTTTGCGAGAAGCCATGTGGGGGACACAGCAAACATGTGGAAGAGGGTGCTCTGGTCAGATGAGACCAACATTTAACTTTTTGGCCTAAAGACAAAACGCTATGTGTGGCGGAAAACTAACATTGCACCATCCCCACCATAAAAAAATGGTGGTGGCAGCATCATGTTGTGGGGATGCTTTTATTCAGCAGGGACAAGGAAGCTGGTCAGAGTTGATGGGAAGATGGATGGAGCCAAATACAGGGCAATCTTAGAAGAAAACCTGTTAGTCCGCAAAAGACTTGAGACTGGGGCAGAGGTTCACCTTTCAGCAGGACAACGACCCTAAACATACAGCCAGAGCTACAAAGGGATAGTTTAGATCAAATAGGAGAAGAACGACAAGGGCGCCACTCTAAGTGCAATATTTAAAAACAAATTTAATATATCTTAAAAGCAGGTACTCACAAGGGTACATGTAATCAGGCATGTGAATAATATGCAGGTAGTGCCAGGTGTCCCAGGGATATTGTCCAGTCACATCTTGTGGTATCGTTCCGCTTCATAAGATAGGCTGCGCTGGTGAATTGTCGGTAGATCCGGCCGCTGGAACGCACTGTGTGTTATCTGGGGGAGTGAGAGCACTTCCCGGTCTGTGCAGGGATAGCAAATAGGCAACGCGTTTGCGGAGCTATGCTCCTTCCTCAGGCCTAACGTGACCTGTGATTGGTCGAAACTGTTATAGTCTAAGAAGGGCTGGGATTGGAGGAGAAAACCATCTGTCACACTCAAGCATAGGCTATGTGCTGGAAGTTGTGTGCTGGCATGTCTACATCTACAACTGAAACAAATTTTAATAAAAACAGCGCTGTATGTGTATGAATGGAAGAATTTTGAAAAAATGCATTCTATATTTTCTATTCGGATGATATTGTCTATAGGAAAAAATGATGAATAAAAATATATAGGTAAGATGTGCAACTAGAACTACTAAAATGAATGAAAATAGGAAAAAATTGAATAAAATAGACTGACTATAATGGCAATGTTATGAAATAGGGAGTGTGGATACCTGGTAAGATAAAAAATAGGGAGACATGAGGAAATGGCATGGACAATGATAAACAAAAAAAGAAAAATGGAAATAAGAATAAAAATAATAATAAACAAGTATAATGAAGTAATATGAATTTTGGTATGGTTTTTGAAAAATAAAAATTATTTTGAAAAATGATATGATATAGTATAAATGAAAGTGAAAATAGAAAATAAAAAATATATAAAAAATTATTATAGAAAAATATATAAAAATATATATAAAAAAAGGGGAAAAAAATATTAATAATGAAAATAGAAAAATAAATAAAAATTGTGTAAATGTAATAATATAGTTGTAAAGTGGAAATGAAAATAAATATGAAAATAAAAATATGTGAGTAATATGGATAAATTGTAATAAACTGAAAATGAGGTAATATAGATAATAACAATAAATCTAGATAAAAATGGTTCTGACAATATTCTGGAATTCTTGTAATATTGAGATACTGATAAGTGCAATTGTTATTACGTGACTAGTACATAATTAAGAGATCGTAATTTTAAATTCTAAATAAAAATGTGAATGTGCTTTGATGTGGGACCACACTAGTATATTTTCTTATAAAATGAAGGAGAATATATGCTGATTGAGCTTAGAAGTAATGCTCAAATGCAACATAATAGCGACCACTGCTGCATTATGATTAAAAAAAAAGGGGGGAGAAGGACATACATGATGATGATTCTACGGTACCTACTACAAAACAAAAAATATATTTATATAACAAACAGGTGTGTAGGGAGTTCTAACAGCCTAATATAACATGGAGGACTAGGAGAGCGGTCAAATAAGACTACTCGTCTCTATTTCCTCGTTTAGTCCTCCAGGGGCCAGAGTGTCCAGAGTGTATATCCAGTACGTTTCCCTCCGGCAGAGATGTTTAAAACACTCTGCCAGTGGGAACGTACCGGAGATAGACTCGATAATCCAAACTTTTAGGCCAGATGAAGAATGATCATGTTTTTGAAGGAAATGGAGGGGAACACTGTGATGGTCATCTCCTGCCTCTACTAGGCGGCGGTGCTCACCAAACCTCTTTCTTAAAGTGCGTATAGTGCGGCCTATGTAGTATAACCCACATGGACACGTCAAGCAATAGATCACAAACTCTGTGGAACAGTTGTAGAAGTTGCTGATCTGATATGTCTGACCCTTGATGGTAAATTCCTTTTGACCATGATGGACATGACTGCATGTAAGGCATAATTTTTTGCGGCACTGGTACATCCCAATTAGGGGAATAAGACAGGGAAATGTTTTGTTAGAACTTTGTTGGCATTTGTATTTACTAAGTGCTACCAGATTTTTAATGTTCCGACTCTTCCGGTACGTAAACTTAGGTTTGGAGGTGATTGTGGATTTTAAATGTGGATCCTGAAGAAGGATCGACCAGTGTTTGGTGAGTATGCGTTCCATGGCTTTGTGTTTAGAATGGAACTGAGTCACAAACCTAACCGGCTGTAATGAAGATTGAGTGGTTTCACTAGTGGATATAGGAGGTTCTGACAGATAAAAATCATATGCTTCGTTTATGAGTTTTGATGGGAAAGCTTTATCCATAAACTTTTGTTTTAAGAGGGACCCTTCCGTGATATAATCGGATTGTCTAGTACAGTTTCTGCGTAACCGGCAAAACTGACTCTTAGGGATGTTTGCAATCCATCTCGGATGGTGGCAGCTCTGATGGTGCAAAAAAGAATTGCCGGCTGTTGGCTTATTGTAGTTTTTGGCCAATATTTTGCCCTCTTGGTGAAAAAGTAGAAGATCTAGAAATGCAAGTTGAAGCTGATCATGTTCTGAAGTGAAAGTGAGGCCATACTCATTGGTATTGCAATGTTTAATAAAATCTGAGAAAAGGGGCTCTGGGCCATCCCAAATGACGATAATATTGTCTATATACCTCCCATAGAAAACTATATGGGAGGTAAAGGGATTATTGAGCCAGATGTAATTGGCCTCCCAGTAATCCATAGTCAAATTAGCGTAACTGGGTGCGAAATTAGCACCCGTAGCTGTACCCTTTGTTTGGAGATAGAAATCACCATCAAACTCGAAATAGTTATGGCAGAATTCTGTGGCCTCTAGAATGAACTCTGCCTGACCGGGGTTTAGCATGGGATCAGAAGAAAGAAAGCTAGCAATAGCTCTGAGGCCTATGTGATGTGGGATTGAAGTATAGATCAAGCTAACATCCAAGGATGCCCAAGAATATGTGGGCTCCCATGTGTAGTGTTCCAACTGTTGCATAAGATGGATTCCGTCTCGAATGTAAGAAGGGAGACTGGTTGCAAGTGGTTGTAAAAACTGATCTATATATTGAGAAATGGAACTGGTGATACTATCCATTGCCGCAACTATGGGTCGACCTGGTGGATTTTGGATACTCTTGTGTATTTTCGGAATATGATAAAAATATGGGGTGGAAAAATATGGCCGATTGAAAAAAGCATACTCATGTTTTGAGATTATGTCATTGCTTTTAGCTCTATCTGTGAGCATTTTGACTTCTATAATGAAACTTGACAAAGGGTCGCAGCGCAGTTTACGATATGTGCTATCGTCCGACAGAAGAAAACTGTTTTTCTAATTGTGCTGAATATAGCGCTCACATCCACATGTTGTAGTTTAGATCAAAGCATATTCATGTGTTAGAATAGCCCAGTCACAGTCCAGATCTAAATCCTATTGGGAATCTGTGGCAAGACTTGAAAATTGCTGTTGACAGACACTCTCCATCCAATCTGACAGAGCTTGAGCTATTTTGCAAAGAAGAATGGGCAAAATTGTCTCTCTAGATGTGGAAAGCTGGTAGAGACATCCCCAAAAATACCTGCAGCTGTAATTGCAGCGAAAGGTGGTTCTAGAAAGTATTGACTCATGGATGCTGAATACAAATGTACCCCCACACTTTTCACATATTTATTTGTAAAAAAAAATTGAAAACCATTTATCATTTTCCTTCCACTTCACAAATATGTACCACTTTGTGTTGGTCTATCACATAAAATCCCAATAAAATACATTTACGTTTTTGGTTGTAACATGACAAATGTGGAAAATTGCAAGGGGCATTTGAACATCTATGCAATTGACTGAAGGGGGTAAGATTGAGTTAAAAATTTGAGTGGAACTCCGCTTTAACCAATTATACCAAGCAGGGGCTAATGATCATCAATTCCATATGTAGGTTAAAACACAGCAGGTGCTCTGGACTGATGAGTCAAAATTTCAAATATTTGGCTGTGGCAGGAGGCAGTTTGTTCACTGATGGGTCGGAGATCGGTAGGATAATTAGTGTCTGCAGGGAACAGTGAAGCATGGTGGAGGTTCCTTGCATGTTTGGGGCTGCGTTTCTGCAAATGGAGTTGGACATTTGGTCAGGATCAATGGTGTCCTCAATGCTAAAAAAATACAGGCAGATATTTATCCATCATGTCATACTATCAAGGAGGCGTGTGATTGGCCCCACACTTATTCTGCAGCAAGACACTGACCCCAAACATACAGTCAATGTCATTAAGAATTGTCTTCAGAGTTAAGAAGAACAAGGAGTCCTGGAATTGATAGTTTGGTTCCTATGAGTCCTGATCTCAGCATCATCAGTCTGGAATTACATGAAGAGTCAGTAGTACTTGAGGCAGACTACATCCACAGAATATCTGTGGTTGGTTCTCCAAGATGACGAGGCCGTACGAGGATTTGGATGTGGAGTCTTATCTAGGTGACCCACTTGGCGGAGCAGAGGACCCCCTAGTGGTTGATATCGGTATAATGGAATTTCTCCTTTTTGGGTTTACTGTTACATCAGGCAGTTATACTTATAGTGGAATGGAGGACCCCCTGGTGGTAGCAGCTGGAATAGCGAAATTAATCCATGTTTATCACTACATGCTGATTTATCAAGAGATGAAGATGATCTAATTAAGAGACTAATATTACCTTGAATTTTGTGCCCCGTGAATAATATATTTATTTTTGGACTTATTACTTTTTTGCACTTGCACTGCTGTTTTTCATTTACATTTCCTGAACTAGTTATATATCAGATCCATTTCCAAATTTTAATTTAATTTTTGGAGGAGTTCTGTATATTTTTGCTGTAGCGCGGGATCACGTTATGATTATTGGTTCTCCAAGATGTTTGGAACAAACTGCCTGCTGGGTCCCTTCAAAAACTGTGTTTTTGAAGGCAAAGGGTGGTCACACCAAATATTGAATTGATTTGGATTTTTCCTCCGTTCATTTACTTTCCATTTTGTTAATTGATAAAAATAAACTTTTCTATACTACTTCTATTTCTGAAGCCATCTTTAAATTACATAATTTTTTTCACACCTGTCTAAAACGTTTGCACAGTACTGTAATACATTTTGTAAAATTTAGAGCTTGTTTTTAATTGTGTTGGGCATACACGTGTTAACTAGTATCACACCTGCCAATACTTAGCTTTACTGTAGATAAAACTGAGAGTTTTCATATCTATAAAACTTCAGCTAAGCATTTTTTTGTATGCGTATCTATGACCAAATTTAGGATTTTGCCTAAAATGTTTCAATACTGACCAATTTTCCACTTTACTATTCCAAAGCAGAACACACTACAGGCTAAGAATCATTTTGCACCAAGCAGTATGCGCACTGTGAATTGATTAAAACAGACACAGATTAGGTTTGGTCACTCAGTAAAGTTTAATATGGCAGAAAGGCAAGATATGTGCCATTTATGATAATGCAATATATCACAACATTCAAAAGTATTTCTATAATGATATTAATGGTTGAACACTAATTCACAGTACTGCACAGAAAATGTAATTGTTATATAATGGCCGTGACCACAGTTTTTGTTTTAAAGTTAGGATGTGTGCTATTTTCTGTGGTACATGTCAGAAATTCATTCTTCGTTCTTTAGCCAGAGCATAAGTACTCTGGTCTCTTTAAACATTCATTTTTTTTTAGTATTAGTTTACATATTACTTTCAACTGTAAATATGAACACTTTGCCAAAATGAATCCTTATGAAGTTAACAGACATTCATTTGCAATTGCCAATAAGCAGAAACATCAGAATAACACAGACGTATGTTGTTTACACATAAATAGCTCCAACTTTTTTTGCTCCAGAAATGGGAGCCATTTTACTTAATTGCTCTTTGGATCTCTTATTGATATTTTAGGTTTTTGGGGATAGTTGTAGGCTACATCCCTTTCAAATTATTTGCTTTAGGTGTTAGTGAAAGATACAGTTAATGCTTCATCATACAAAGATATTTTAGACAATTGTGTGCGCCAAACTTACAGAAATAGGCTCTTTTCTGCGCCATCATAAATGTGTCCCTATATTCAAAACCAGGTCTATAAGGCCCTAGACTAATCCATATTGAATTTTTGGGATGATTTGGAACACTATATAACTCTGGCCTTCTCATTCAACGTCAGTACCTGACCTTACAAAATCCAACAATTTGTGAAAAATTTTCATAGAAGATTGGCGAGGATGTTAGATCCACAAAGAAGGACCAATTTCATAAAAAACCCTATGGTTTGGGAATGGGTTTTCCAACAAACTCATAAAAGTGTGATGGTTAGACATCCACAAACATTTGGTCTTGTATTGTACTTTAGGTCTTACTCTCCATTACAGAGATTGCACAATAAAATCAAAAGCCAGTGATTCATTAAATTAGTCAACTTTTTAAATGCTAAAATATTAGTTTGGCAGGAAACGATCAGTTTTATTTTCAAAAGGTGAAAATAAAAATCTGATCACCTACTATATATGTAGCAACAAATACTCTAAAAGATACAGTATATTTTCCAGAGCAAGAAAGGGTTATCATAGACAAAATGCTTACTGTTGGCATCTGTACTATTAGTGTTGTATATTTACAGTTTCTTATTATAAACTAGCTTCTATAATTTTTTTCTTGTGAAAAAATAAAATATTTTATATGATTACATATTATTATGGTTTCAGTATGTAGTCGGCAAAGCAGACTCTACTGGCTGCCTTTGCCACTCATATTCTAATTAGATTTAGGGGAAAAAGAGAGAGAGAGAAAGAAAAGGAGAGGGAGAAAAGGAGAGTGGGAGAGAGAGAGAGAGAAACACATGTTTTAACTGCAATATAAATGTCTAATAACTGCTTCAAGTTCATTAATTCAAGTATACTAGTAATTTACCTGGATAGAGCAATGAGTGACATGTCAATGTTCATCAGAATCCCTGATCTGCCAGGTATATTTCTAGTTGCTCCCAGACCTTCCCAATACAGGAATTATCCAATGAGAATCTATATTTTACAAAGAAAGAACATTTGGGAAGAATCCCATATCCCAGACCAGTGTAGAGGTATTTCTCAGCAGTTCATTACATGAAATTACTCACCAAGAGGAGCAAATTTCAGTTTCCATTTAACTCCAATTGCTTTTAGGACTTATTATTTTACTAAGTTCTTTATTCTGGCTAAGACTTTAAGGAAAGTAAAGACATGAATTAAAAATGTCCTCTTTTATGAAGCTGTGATGTTGTCTTCAGGTTTAATTCGACCATGAGTTCATCCCAAACCTGAGCTGTGTGCAGTTCTCAAAGATTAACTAAATTGCCAGATTTGGCCATTTCTTCCACCCACCTGAACTTCAGGCTGCAGCAGTCATTCATTTAGTGGCAGTATTACTACCGCCACTAAATTATAGCTTTTGTCTGCCCCCCCCCCAACTTGTGTTAAATTGTAAACAAGTGGCATGTCTGGTGATGTCTTTGACCAAAATTTGTCATAATCATATTTGGTCAATGACATCAGCTAGTGTCATGGTGTTATTTATTTTTTTTAAATACCATTCAACATGCAGTGTTTATTTATTTATTTATTTTTTTAATAAGGTAAAGAATACCATTGCAAATACACAATTCCTTTATATGACATGCATGAGGGATGCCTTAAGCCTGAAAATGAAGCATGTACTGCAGAAAAAGGGGACATCAAAAATAAATAAAACTATTGCCTCTAAATTATAGTTCTGATGCCTGGCCTGATTCTGTTTGTAAACAAAGTAGGCAGGTGATCCTGAGTGATGTCTTGACCACATCAGGCTGTTTAATGTCATCAGACTGGTTGGGATGATCTCATTTGTGACAGGAATGTGGTGGGAGAGGATTGTTGGTGCAGGTCATTGTGTTTGTGTGGGGGGGGGTTGTAGGGGTGACATTCAGTGCATTTGACAATACCTTCCCACCCACTGAACCCCCACATTCACCAGACTAGGGATATGTGGTTGAGGCCTTTGTCCCCATCAACATGAGCACAAGTTGCCTTGCCTTATTAGCTCTACAGGCTGACTGTCCCTCCCTTTCCTGGCAGCAAACTGCATACCAGGATTTGGAAAGAATCCATGCCAGTTTTTTGTTTTTTTATGCATTGGGCCCCAGATCCCTGTCTAAGATAAGGGTCTGGTATAGATAGATATAAGGACTCTACGCCAATTGTTTTTGCTTGAGGGGTCTCTTCAAAATCTATACCCGACCTTTCTGATGTGGCTTGGAACAAGGGCCTTCTTCCCACATCCCTAACCTGGTGGATGGGAGGGGCTGTGGGGAGGCTTATCAGAATTTGGAAGCCCATTTGTGAGTAAGGGCTACTCATTCACACAAACACACAAACACTGTTGAAAAAAGTATGTTACTAAAACACCCATACACAAAAAAAGCTAAAAACATAGAGGTTTAAGTCCAACATTAATCAGATTGTCCGACAATGATGCTGTGCAATGACCCACTGACACAAACACGACAACCTGCGGCATGAATATCCTGTCCACTGGACACAAACCCCAAATGACAGTTCCCTGGATGGCTGTTAAATATCAACAACTAGTTAGGAATTCTTGCTAACATCTTTGACCACATAAAGCAAGACATGGCCATATATGGAAGATGACATCACCTGGGATCACCCAGCTACTTTGTTTACAAACAGAAGCAAGCAGGGGCTCTGAATGATCATTTCACTTCAAAAGTTTTTCTTTGCTTGGTTTGCTTATCACTAGTTGCCATCTACTTCTGCGTTCCTAACTATTCATGATTTCAAAGATAAGTCCATAAAGAAATTTTAGGAATGTAATGCTAATATTTGTTGACAGTTATACATTACACTTAAGATGTACAGTTCAGTTTATGAAAAAGAAAGCTGTCTGTCTACCATGTGCTCCCCCCCCTTTGGGTGCACTGATTATGAAGCATGCCCAAATGCACTCATAGGCTCTGCCTGGGCTTTGGGTCATTTGTGCATCTGCCCAAGCACACATGTAAAAATACAGAGAAGGTTTTGAACTTCCCTGGTTCCAGTCTTTGCATGAGCGTAGATAGCCGGGGACCTAAGTGCATGTGCAGGGCTTTCTTGAGACTCAAGCCCTCTACCACATCTGCACGCATGCAGGAAGCAGGGGAAAAGTCTTGCCTAGGTTAGAAACACAGAAGTGCTGCCTTACAGCACAAGTAAAGTACCTTAAAAAATGATGTCCATAGGTAGAAGAGGGAGGGGGAGGTAGCAGGGACGCACAACATGGGAGTTAAGGTGAAAGTCCACTTAAATGTGTTGTAATTAGTGTATGAGAGACATCACTATACCAAGTCAGCTGCACAGTATACCTAAAAAAAAATTATTTCCAGTTAGGTTAGTAGGTTGTAGTGATATACTGTTTACAGTTGTTTTGCTGGTCAGGCATAGGATGGTGCCAAATATCTTTTTACAAGCACACACACTCCAGTGACGAACATCACTTTGCTAAAACAGATAGAGATGCTTATGATCACTGAAGAAATGTTTTAACTTGTTGAAATATCTCTCTGGAAGTATGTCAGAGCCATTTTTCTTTCATTTAGAGCAATGTGAATGATTTGAAGCACCATGATGCATTGCTATCAGCATCTGTGGAGGAATGCAGCTGGTCAAGGTGCTTATTTGAATAGTGTGAGAACATCTCCCCATATGCTGTTCTCAGGATATATTTTCTAATCAATGATGAGTATTATAAATCTAATATAGAAGCCAGGCTTAAATGCTAGGTGAAGAAAAATTGAATATACAGTGCTTATATAAAACAAATCCACTCAAAAACATTCACCCTTTCTATGTACAGTACAGCTTGTCTAGCATGTAATATCTATGCTCCCTGAAGCAATAGCCAAAATCACAGATGAGTCCCACCTCTCTCATGGTCTCTAGGGATGATTTAGCAGTTAATGGTAAGTAGTTAGGCCCTTCTTTAGAGCTCAGTTGATATATAATATTTTACATTAAATATTGTTTTACTACTGACCAGTGATCGACATTTTAACTTAAACAGCACAGTGACACATTTGATTTTGGGCAGATAAAAGTATAATTGGAGGAGAATTTTTCTAACCTTTATAGTGGACACATCAGGAGAGCAATGCCAAGAGACAGCTGCCTGACAGATAAGAAACAGGTGAGTGACTCAACCTGCCAATGAAGTTGCAATATCTATCATGCCTGCTCTTGTTAAATTAGGAAAATCGGATAGCAATAGATTTAATTTATGTATGTTATTCATATTCCTTTATTGATATGCACAACTGTAATGTGATCATTGTACATCAAATATTTGAATATTAATAATAAAATATAAAATTAATTGCTCATATTCTAATCTTTAAATATATGCATACATTTGATGAATCCTCTAGCCTGCTGTTTGGATTGACATATCCTATTATCCTGTGACATTTTTTTGCTCTTAGATATGGAGGCTATATTTTATTATTAATTATGCTTGTTTCATGGGTGTTCAGGCTTGGTACCTTCTGCTGTTTTAAAGCAGTATTAGCTTGTTCTAGGAACTGTAAGCTGACAACCTTTAAGGTTTCAGGAACATCTTGATGCTACTGATAGTCTTCAACTGATTCAATATTAGATGTAAAAATGTCAAAGTAAAGCATGATGAGAAATCTGGAGGATGCCATTGCTGAATTCTCTTTCTTAAATGTATTTTAGGTAGCTACCTGGAGCAGGTTTCTTTCTTGTTCCAGGTCAGCGGCTCATATATAATTGTAGCCAAAGACATCTAGCAAATATTTTTGTTAGAAGGAGGTCAGCAATGACACTCCTCATACTCCTCTCATTTTAGGTTTAAGTAGACCATCAGAATGCAACTTTGAACACTCTGGTTGGTTATTGGAATGCATATTTCTACACCCGTTAAGTATTCCAATTTGCTGTAAGAGAAAGTTGTAAATCCTTGAAAACCCCCCTCCCCACCAGTAGACTTGGCTGAAAAATGAGTGACCATACTTTGAATAACACCTGAATTCTATCTAATTGAGGTAAAGATCAATGGTTGCTAAGGAAACAGCAGCTGCCACGTCCTTACCAACTGCTGATAGCACCCAGGGAGGGGGTAATGCTGACCCTCCATCTCAGACAAGGAGGTCGCAGGCCACATTAGAGGGCTCTGTGGGCCACCAGTTGAGCACCCCTGCCTTGGAACTTAAATATTAATTAAACATATTTTACCTAAACCAAAACGTTTGATATCATTCAATTTAAATACCAGATACGAACCACTAAACAGCATATCTAACAAAATATTAGATGCACCAATTAAATACCCAAAAGAGAAGATTTCTCTGCACTTTGTTTATTATATTTTTTTTGTAAGAGCAGCTCTGAAGAATGACTCAATGTATGTGCCTGTAGGAATAATTACTGTGTATGGGAAGGGAAGAACACCACAGTGACAATCAGATATAATGCAATTGTGCATGTTTAATATAAATAAATCATCAGACAAGTTATTGTGAAATTTATCACAAAAATGGATATGTTTAATTTAGCTGGTAATATTGGAATGCTGCTGGAATTTGCATGCCCTATCTTTCCAAATGTTTAAAGCTTGTCTACTTGCTTTGATATGGTGGCCCTAGTATCCCAGTTGTGCACAACCCTATATATGGCTCTAAGGGGCACTTAAAGCATTTCCATGATGTGAACTACAATACTGGTATGCTGAATTGATATCTGATGTGAACTACATGTACTTTTAATGCCTGGTTGTACAAATTTGTAACATCTCAATAAACATTTGCCCAATTAAAAAAAAAAAAAACAACAAAAAAAACTGATTATTATTAGAATTATGCTGAGTATTAATCCACTGAATTCTTGTGACTAGCTATTCCACTAGAAAGGCATTTCATACATTTGCAGTAGGATGTCAATATTGTACTTTATAGGGCTATAATGCCAATCAAAAAGCAGCAGGAAAGTAATTAACTCCAATACTGCCAGAGACGTTCTGCATCATCTGCTGTCTTTTTATTGCACAAGTCCCTTCCAATTTTCTGCTTGTCCTTCAGGAGTTGTATTCTGCCTCTACGTAAACTTAATGTTCTGACAACTTGTTATTTCGGATGTGCATTACAGTATGCTTCCCATTAGAGGCCGTTCATATTTCCAGATATTACATTAGGACTTTTTAGAAACAAAAAAATAAAAGATTACAGTTGGCTCCAATCCAACAAAAAAGGGCTATCAAATAAACACAAACAGGAGTGGGAAGTAGCATTTAAGAAAACCTTTACAGATGAACAATGGCTTAACGCATGCATTTTAGTACACAAATGTTCTATCAGCTCCAGCACTCAGGAAACATCATATAAGGTCCTAACCAATTTTTTTTTTTCCCCAGCCAGGTGGAATGCATGGTACCCAGACGCATCAGATGTATGTTGGCGCTGTGGCTCTGATAAAGGTACTATGCTGCACATTTGGTGGGATTGTCCACTTTTACGCAGTTTCTGCGATGGTGTATGAACTCAGATCTATGCTATCACAGAAACCAAACAGAAACTTACGCCAGAATGTTGCCTATTACACATCTCCAACTATTCGATAAACAAATACAAGAAATCTGTAGTTCACCACATATTAAATGCGGCAAAAACAATTATCCCCAAACACTGGAAAACAACACACACACCAATGATGGCAGAATGGCTTTCCACCATGGAAGCCTTATATAAAATGGAAGAAACGGTGGCCATGGCCTCAGAGAATAGTGAAAAAGTTCACAAATTGTGGAAACCATGGTTTCTTTTTAAATTCTCTGACTCTTTCGCCAAGATGCAAAATGGTTGATGACATGTTCACATATCTTGGTCCCTGATTCTTAATTCTCAATTCCTGAACACAGTTGGACTGTAACTGGTTCCCCTCCTCTAAATACGCTCAAGAAGTCGATACATAGTTGTATACTAGCAAGCTTTTTCTTCCCCCCTTCTCCCCCCCCCCCTTTTTTTTGTGTTTCCAGTCTCCCCCATCTTCCTCCTCTCTCTACTTCCCCTTTCTATCACAATTTTCATCAACCTTTCTCTCTTCCACCCCCCCCCATTTTCTTTTTTCCTCCTTAAAATGATAAGAATTATGATAATAATCCCCAAAAAGAGGAACAACCCACAATGAACATTAACAGGTATTTTCAAATTGAAAGAGGTGTTCTTGTTTAAGACTTCTTCTGTTTATATGGATTGTCTACACAGATAGTCACCGTATAAGTACACGCCAGCTACTTTAATATAATATATGTTTGATATACTGTATAACATGCTTGACACCCTAGATTATTATTTTTGTATTATTGTTATACATTTGTGTTTACCAAATAAAAATCTTTATTGAAAAAAAAAAATAATAAAAGATCAAACACATTATGTTGAATGGTTTAAAAATGGCATGTCCAGTTAGCAGTTACAGTATCTAGCAGTGCTGCATGGATACCAGGAATCATTACTGTGTGTAAGTATTAAAGTGTTAACCATTGTGTATGATTATAAAAATGGCTTGGTATTTAAACAGCAGGATGCAATGAATTTATGACAGATTTGCACTACATTTGCTATATCCTGCTAAAATAGCTATCGTTTGAGGTGATAGCCAATTAACAGCAGAAAAACACCTCCAGACCCATTAAAAATGCACCTAAAAGTGACAGCTCAGATTGGCATTCTTCATTTCAGCCTGAAAGACATTTTGTAGATGAATAGATAAGACCCTGGTGGTTATAAAGAAATGCATAGTGTGTGTCTCGAAGCAGAAAGTAAAGTCAGCTCAATAATCTACCATAAATTGGAAGAGATAATGTAAAAAATGTATATCTTGTGTCGTAGCTGTAATAAGCTGGGAAAAACATATACTGTAAAACAAAACTAAATTATTAAAAAAGAAGCTGCAATTGCTAATCCCTCTTCTGAAACTGATAGTTTCCTGGCTGTTTTGCTGATGCAGTAACTTCAGTACTTTCTGGGTCACTGGCACATCAGATATTCTGACTTCACTTTGTCTTCCTAATATTTCTCTTGTGTATTTGACTCAGAAAGCCAGTAACAGACAGATGACTAACTTCTTTAGAAGAAGGTCATCAATGGCTCACCCCTATTTCCTCTGATGCAAGTTCATGTTAAAGTGAACATGCAGACAGGCTATGGACATTCAGATATGTACATATTTTTAACAAGCAGTAAATGAGCTTTAAAGCAACCCATCACTGAGCTCTGAAGGTGCAGGTGTTTGATTTAATAAATTTACATCAGAAGCACTAAAGTTGTTCAGGCATTTTCTCAGTTGCTCAGCTTTCCCTGCTTCCCCCTTCCACAGTCGACCATCAGCCTTTTAGCCTACTGATTGAGTGGTAGGTCTGAATAAAAAAGGTAGAGATTGAACTAAATTGCCTGATAGAATGCCAAATGGCCATACTGGAAAACCAGCCTGTGTGTTCTGGCAGGGGGGCGGTCCCCCTCTCAGAACACCATAGCACAGCGAGGGAGATTGCTGTACTACCATCACTTGTGTTAGTACATCAATCTGTCAGGTTTTTTTTGTTCAGCCCACTGGGTTGAATGAAAAATAAATTACCATGTGTACCAGGGATACGATTAGGATGGCCATTCCTGATATTGTAAACTATGGTTTGAAGGAGCAGAGGTGTTATTTAAAGAGCTCCTGCAAAATATGTGTTCCTACCTGCTAACCAGTAAATACACAGCAAGTATGAACAAACTTTTATTGTTATGCATGGTATCATTGTTTCAACCTCAATATTTACTATTTATCTCTGCATTTCCTGCTTTAAGCTAGATAGTGACAAAGTAATGTAAGGTCATTATCTCTAATATGTCATCATAAATAACCATCTTTCCTTAGATATTTAGATCCATCTCCTTCTAACAGGTGTGCAATGATGAGCACATTATAGCGTCTGTCAGGTTTTACTAGATCACCATAGGTGGCTTTTCCCTTTCCCTAGTTTCTGGTCTGGTTAAACCCTATCATACCTTAACGTATGTTGTCTCCAATGATGAAAAAAACATCCAAGAGGCAAAGGGAATTTAATGTGAGCTCATAAAGGTAGTGAGAGGACAAAAACATTCATAGAACATATTGGCATAGGTCACACTGCTCACAATAGACAGGGCTGCCTTCCTATAGGAAACCAACAGGTTACCAGGAAAAAAAAAACATGCAGCATTGGAAGGAGCACAAGTCCAAAGCATTAAAGAGTCAAAATTAATTTATTGATTTTTTAGTAAAAAAACATCCAAAGCTTTTGGGGGTCAGAGAAAACTCCCACTTTATCAGGACTTCAGTTAAAATAATAACCTTGAATGGACTCAAAATATGGCTTCCCTGTGTGTGTGAGCAATCAGGAACTTAAGAAAATTAACACATGGGTGTCACATAGAGAGAACCTGGGGAGGGAAATATGCCTAAGGCTATGTTTCCACTAGTGCCACTTTTCATGCAACTTGGGACTGAAAAGTCGCATGACAAATTGTACCCCATGATTTCCAATGAGTACCGTTCATATATGTGCGACTTCAAGTCGCAGCGACTTCAAAGTAGTCCCTGCACTACTTTGGTCCCACTTTGATGCGACTTGTGGTCCATAGACACAGGCATTGCTTCAAATCACGGTAAAAAAAATGCGGCAAAATTGCGCGACTTTGGGGACGCAATAGTGGAAACATAGCCTAAAGGAACATGGTCAACAAAAATTTGACAGATGTGGGACAGCTGTGTTCCCGTAAGATGCACTTTTGGAAAAAAAATGTTTTTATTTATAATGCAAAATGGCTTGGATAAATTAGCCATGAATAATATACAGTATATGCATAGGATTTTCAACAAAACTATGCAATAGGCAATGATAATGTGCAAAACTCAGTAGTCCATAAAATAGAATAAGGGCCATTTTTGGTATGAGGCAAAAACAGGGAGTTTATTCCAAGCAGCATTTCCTAGGAGTAGCAAGAAATTAGGACATTTCAACCCAGCATCATTCCCAGCTGCCTTATGCTAATGTATACAAAATACACAATGACAACTCTATATATTGCCTTATTAAATAAACATATTAGATATATTTTCAATTCCGTAAAGAAATTGGAAAAATAGCCCTGGACCAGTAAGGTGAACTTACTGGTTATGCAGTGTTATCTTATAGTTTTGATGTTGATGTAGATGATCTGCTTCCTGGGCTTCTACACCTGTGAAGATCGCTGCAGTCTCCTTGGCTCGGAATGTAACAAAAATGTAAGTTAAAGCGCAAAACCACTGGTAAAGGGTCCAGATACTGGTTGAGAGAAAACAATGTAAATGATTTGGCAGCCAAACCAGCTATGGCACAACCTGTACTTGTGACCACATGGGAAAAAATACCATTTAAAGGTCCAGTTCACTTCTCGTACTTTTATAATGTTTTCAATCTCAGGCCCTGATAAAGGGGGTTGTTTTAGACCCCTGTAATGCATTGGATACTCTTTAAATTGTCCCTCTGTCCGTTATTAAAAATGTATATCTGAACTGTTTTGCAGTGGTGTGGGGCTTAAATTTACATGTTTGTAATGTTTTCAGTTCAGGCAGTGCAAATTACATATGTGCTGAATGTGTCAGCTGAAAGCCGTTCTGCAACCCCCTGTTTACTCTACATATACAGGCCACCCAGATTTTCAGGTAGGCTAAGATACTTAAAGTAGGCTTTCAGTGCTTGACTTTTCCTTTGAGAAACCAAGAATATTCTGCAAAATAAATGTCATAGAAATATCCTGCAGTGTTTGCATATACAAATGCTATGCAAATAATAACATAACATAAAAAAAATATTTTTATTGACTTTCATCCCATGCTTTTAGCTATTTAGCGGTGATAAGCCATGCATGTTCAGGTTGGCAGTATTCATCTCTGTGATTTGTCTGTTGCAAGGCAGCTGTGCAGAAAAGCAAATCTCCTCCAATATATGACCTTTATCTTACATACATCTCAATAAAATGTAACATGTTCATCTAGGGAAATTGTCAACAGCTCTCTCAAGTGAACTTCCTGGTATTTTTACAAGCCCTTAAAGATATTTCAGTGAATACATCAGCTGGCATGGACAGGGATGTAATTTACATGCAAAATTAGCAATATCATATGTATTATCTGAATTAACTCCTGGCTGATTTTTACCATTCCCTTAATCATGCTGTCATTCAAAGACTCCATATTGCTTGAATTATCATTGAAAATGGTTACTACTTTAAGCATAAAACAGAAATTACTACAAGCATAAATCTACATTTATTCTTAAATACCGTACCTGACATTGGGAAAGTCTGCAATATAATTCCCATTTGTTAACAACATTCTTAGGAAATCAAACATTTTCATAAGTTACATAAGCTTTATATTTTAACTTTTATATATCTTTCTCTGTGGCATATTTTTGGACATTTTATTTTTTTACTTGAAAAAATAAATGAATTAATTTTGCTGGTTTGCTTAAAGTGACCTGTTCTCTACAATAATTTAGCCAGCTCTTGCAGAGCTAATAGTACTGCTGCTATCTGACACCTCTGGGTAGCATGTCCCCCATTGTGTTCTGGTGTAGTAAACCACTATAATGGAAGAATAAACTGTCCACTTACTGGAGAGGTAAGTATTCATTCTCTTCTTTTTTTCAGGGTGCAGCTAACTGAATTTTGATAGAGAAGTGATGGGGTCAATTTAAAGTTTTAAAGAATAAACTCTTTTGCTAGACAGGAAAAATATGCAAGATTTTATATATATATTGCTGAATGTTGGATAGTCAACAGCACCACATCCCTATATTGAGGTATATATAGGAAGAGAATGATGGGATTTTTAGGGTGCCAAGAATAGATCAGGAACAAACTGATATATGCAAATATCAAATTTATTTATACATAAAACATCAGGATATCACTATACAGTAACCATATTGTAGATGAACAGCAGTATTTTCTTGCTCTACATTAGGGATGAGCCGAACACCCCCCTGTTTAGTTTGCACCAGAACATGCGAACAGGCAAAAAATTTGTTCGAACACGTGAATACCGTTAGTCTTTGGGACACGAACATGAATAATCAAAAGTGCTAATTTTAAAGGCTTATATGCAAGTTATTGTCATAAAAAGTGTTTGGGGACCTGGGTCCTGCCCCAGGGGACATGGATCAATGCAAAAAAAGTTTTAAAAACGGACGTTTTTTTCGGAAGCAGTAATTTTAATAATGCCTAAAGTCAAACAATAAAAGTGTAATATCCCTTTAAATTTTGTACCGGGGGGGTGTCTATAGTATGCCTGTAAAGGGGCGCATATTTCCTGTGTTTAGAACAGTCTGACAGCAAAATGACATTTCAAAGGAAAAAAAGTAATTTAAAACTACTCGCGGCTATTAATGAATTGCCGGTCCGACAATACATATAGAAGTTCATTGATAAAAACGGCATGGGAATTCCTCACAGGGGAACCCTGAACCAAAATTTTTAAAAAAAATTACGTGGGGGTCCCCCTAAATTCCATACCAGGCCCTTCAGGTCTGGTATGGATATTAAGGGGAACCCCAGCCAAAATTTTTTTAAAAAATGGCGTGGGGTCCCCCTCAAAATTTATACCAGACCCTTCAGGTCTGGTATGGATTTTAAGGGGAACCCTGCGGCAATTTTTTTTTAAAGAACGGCGTGGGGTCCCCCTAAAAATCCATACCAGACCCTTATCTGAGCACGCAACCTGGCAGGCTGCAGGAAAAGAGGGGGGACGAGAGAGCGCCCCCCCTCCTGAACCGTACCAGGCCACATGCCCTCAACATTGGGAGGGTGCTTTGCGGTAGCCCCCCAAAACACCTTGTCCCCATGTTGATGAAGACAAGGGCCTCATCCCCACAACCCTGGCCAGTGGTTGTGGGGGTCTGAGGGTGGGGGGCTTATTGGAATCTGGAAGCCCCCTTTAACAAGGGGACCCCCAGATCCCGGCCCTCCCCCCTGTGTGAAATGGTAAGGGACCCCTACCATTTCACTAAAAAACTGTCAAAAATGTTAAAAATGACAAGAGACAGTTTTTGACAATTCCTTTATTTAAATGCTTCTTCTTTCTTCTTTCTTTTATCTTCCTTCGGTTTCTTCCTCCATCTTCTCCTTCCTCTGGTTCTTCTGGTTCCCCTGGTTCTTCCTCTGGTGTTCTCGTCCAGCATCTTCCTTTGCGGCGACAGCGTCTTCCTCCCTTCTTCTCCTCGGGCCGCTCTGCATCCATGATGGCATGAAGGGAGGCTCCCGCTCTTCTCTTCCTCTTCTTCTCTTCATCTTCTTCTCTTCATCTTCTTCTCTTCATCCTCTTTTCGTGCCGCTCCGCATCCATGATGGCATGGAGGGAGGCTCCCGCTGTGTGATGCTTCTCCTCTTCTGACGGTTCTTAAATAACAGGGGGGCCACCAGGCCTGAAGGGCCTGGTATGGAATTTAGGGGGACCCCCACGTCATTTTTTTTTTAAATTTTGGTTCGGGTTCCCCAGTGGGGAATTCCCATGCCGTTTTTATCAATAAACTTTTATGTGCATTGTCGGACTGGCAATTTATTAATAGCCGCGAGTAGTTTAAATGACTTTTTTTCCTTTGAAATGTCATTTTGCTGTCAGACTGTTCTAAACACGGGAAACATGCACCCCTTTACAGGCATACTATAGACACCCCCCAGGTATGAAATTTAAAGGGATATTACACTTTTATTGTTTCATTTTAAGCATTATTAAAATCACTGCTCCCGAAAAAACGGTCGTTTTTAAAACTTTTTTTGCATTGATCCATGTCCCCTGGGGCAGGACCAAGGTCCCCAAACACTTTTATGACAATACCATGAATAAAAGCCTTTAAAATTAGCACTTTTGATTTCTCCCATAGACTTTTAAAGGGTGTTCCGCGGCATTCAAATTTGCCGCGAACACCCCAAATTGTTCGCTGTTCGGCGAACTTGCGAACAGTCGATGTTTCACCATACGATGGCTTCCTCAGGAGATAGGTACTGCATGTATGGTCACTGATAGATAAATATCCTATCAATAAAAGTTAATGGCTCAGTTGTCTAGAGGATATTGATAATTTGGAGATATCTGGTGCACCACAGAGGGGGACATAGGAACTCCAATGGCAATGGGCCAGAAAATCCAAAGTCTATAACTCAATGTTCTAAAATATTCATCCCAAAATGGAGGACTCTCAGTTGTCATGTGTTGAAAAAATGAAACTTCCAAAATGAAATTCAAAAGCTGGTAATAGTTCTTCACAGGATGGTGCCACACATATCTCTGTCCTCCAGTATCAGGTCTGAAACTGGAGGGAAGAGATATGTGTGGCACTCTTCTGTATCGGTGCCTATACATGCAGTACTTATCTCCTGAGGAAGCCATCATATGGCGAAACATGTAGAACAAGAAAATACTGCTGTTCATCTACAAAATGGTTACTGTATGGAGATATCCTGATATTTTTATGTATAAATACATTTTATATTTTTATACATTGGTTTGTTCTTGATCTATTCTTGGCAACCCCATCATTCTCTTCCTATCTATAGGAAAATATGCAGCTGAAATATAAATATGAAGTGCAGTTTTACCTAGCAAATGTAATTTTGTGCAGCACACTTTTACCACAATGCACAGTGAGGACTATCAACCTAGTTACTTCCAGGTTCAGCTTCATTCATTTCTGGTTCAGCTTTACTACTTCCAGGGCTGCCTTTCTGCTAATTGGATGGATATGATGAAGGTGATTTACTGTATTGTCCATTTAGCAGGGTGGTAGTAAAATGATGAGTAGAGAACCAGCATTGCTGAGCCAAAAAGTAAGTTTGTCACCTTCCTTATTGTGTAGTGTGGCAGATATATATGGAGCACAGGACTGGCTAGACAGAATTGTACGTCTTTTAGCAAATAAAACTGCAAACATATGTATATTTTAAGCTTAAGTTTAGTTAAATAAAAAAATAAATCAACACAAGGGATGGTACTTACATTGAATGAGAAGTGTTCCTTGTGTTGGTGGTTGCTCTCTTTGCTTAAATCCTCAGTTCTCTACCCCCCTGGCATACCCCCAGAAAAGGACATCAGCTGGAAATCACCGCACCTACACATTTCATCATCAAGTATGGACATCTTTGAGGGAAAGACCTGTTTCTGAGGATGACCTTCCTTGATGACAAAACGCGTAGGGTGGGGTTTTTCAGATGGTGCAATTTTCACTCTTTAGAGTGCACGTTGAGGATCTGCACAGTTGCACTTCCTGGTTTCATGTCAAATGATGTATATTATAGTTTATATTTAAGTGCAATTGTTTTTAAACCTCTTTTTTAATAAATAATGTTTTACGCTATGCAGGATCCTCTCTCTTGTTCCTTGTATCTGCTTACTAGCCATTTATAATGTGGTGAGCAATAGGTTTCCCTGGTCAAAGTTACATGGACAGATGCATTAAAGCATTTGGTGTATCTTTCTGAGGAGATCTTTTTAACAAAGTCCAAAACAAGTTCTCCTTGCCATATGCCAATCAACTCCAATAGGATAAATAGTGCAAACATAAAAAACAAAAATGCAAAACTGTGAATCACACTGCACTTCTGTGACCCTTGCTCATTCCCTGGGTGCCCCTAGCTTGTGCCCACACTCATTGGATATATATGACTCCTTGCATCAACAAGTGAGTCTAATGTGCTTACCCACTAATATATATATTATACACATCCTTCTAATACATGTAAACATACAATAGTGTGGAAGGGGAGGAGTGTGTTGAAAAGGAATCACGCGTCTATTGCAAAGAAATTAGTGGTTCAAATCTAGAGTGCTTTTATGAGATGAGGCCAGATAAAAAGTTAACCAAAATAACTTTCTCTATCCAATATATGCTAAGAATTCTAATTTAACACTCAAAAATGAATTATGTCTCTACCTGAGATGCTGTCACCTTCAAATAAAAAAAAAAAACTTTAAACCAACACTGCTGTGTAAAATGTTTATTTATTACAGGTATTTATATAGCACTGACAAATTATGCAGTGCTTTACATTCTGTACATTCACGCTAGTTCCTGCCCTCAAGAGCTTACAATCTAAGGTCCCTACCTCAATTAACCTACCAGCATGAGTGTGAGAGGAACCACAATACTTGGAGGAAAACCACACAAGCACAGGTAAGACATGCAAACTCCATGTGTGCTGGTTGGGTTTTGAAAAGAGGATCCCAGTGTTACAAAGCAGAGATGCTAATCACTAAGCCAATGTGCTTGTTCCACATCAAGTACTTTCGGGCGTGTTGGGTGTATACATTCCCTTGCTGAATGCTGTGGCCTTTACTCCTGGACAATAAATCACCTGTGTGATTGTTTTGAATTGCAGGGACATAATAGTGATGAAGCAGCTAGGAGGCAAGGAAGCAGAGCAAGCAGCAAGGAGGCGCAGGAAAACTGACACCCTCAAAAGTGCTGGAAGCTGAAAATTCATAGCACAAACTCCAGCTCTGCAAACATGGGAAGATCAGCTGCAATAGAGTAAAGTAATGCCGTGTACACACGGGCGGACTTTTCGGCATCAAAGGTCCGACGGTCTTTTTGACTGACTTTTGACAGACTTCTGATGGACTTTCGAACGAACGGACTTGCCTACACACAATCACACCAAAGTCTGACTGATTGGTACGTGATGACGTACGACTGGACTAAAATAAGTAAGTTGATAGCCAGTAGCCAATAGCTGCCCTAGCTGTCCGTCGGACTAGCATACAGACGAGTGGATTTTTCGACCGGACTCGAGTCCTTCGAAAAGATTTGAAACATGTTCCAAATCTAAAGTCCGTCCGATTTTCAACCGAAAAAGTCCGCTGCAGGTCCGATGAAGCCCACACACGGTCGTATTGTCCGACGGATTCATCCCATTGGACCAGTACGGTCGAAAAGTCCGCCTGTGTGTACACGGCATAAGTATTATTTATGGATTTTTCACACAGCAGTATTTGTTTCCATTTTTAAAGGCGACAGTGTCCACGGCAACTCAAGGCAGTTTACTCTCAACAAGCAAACACTGCAATTGTGCTACAGTCAGGACATCTACGCACTTTGCTTTAGCCCTTGATGAATCCAATCTACCCACCACAGTTTCTGAAAAGTATTTCAGACAGGACTGAATTAGCTTATCTGTCAGGGTGTAAGTGTTGGGAATGGAAAATGATGATAATGATGATGATGACAAAGTCTCCAGTGTGATGGTGTATTCTCACACCTTCCAAAAATTCATAAAGTTGTGGTGGGCTGGACTGGGAACAGCCACCATACATTCATGTACTACACGAGATGTTCTCTGAACACCAAAGTATCTGTAAGAAGGCAATTTTTGGGTAAGTATGTCTTAATGCAGTACAGCAAGCCCAGAATAAAAACAGGTAGGAAATGTGTCCTGCCTGCAATCCATTGGCTCATTCTAACCTTTTCCTGTGTACCTTTATTACAAAATATGGAATATGTTTTAATAAAATGTGTATCCACCCACATTGTTAGTTAAAAATGACAAATTGAGTGGATAGTATGATGCGTTATGCTATTTGTAGATATGTATTAATAATTATGATGTGTTGTTATGATTTCATCCAACTGATTAGCTTTTCATGTGCAGAAAAAATCAATTCATAATTAATTCCAACATAAAAATTGACAGCATTAGCCTATGGTAACTTTCAAGCACCGGTTTTGTTGTTGCAGAATGCACCAAGTATATTATCAGCAGGCACATAAAAAACAAATTATAACCAGTTACACTGGCAAAAACGCAAGCCACAGGCATAATATTCTCAGGTATCTTATACAATTAGAGCAGTAAAGATTTGGTGAACATTTTATTCTTTTCTATTTTCTTTTCAATGCTAAGTTAGTTGGCATGAAATGTATTGAAAACAAGTTTTGCCCTCTGTAAGGACTTAGTACAGCTATTACATGTATGGTTCACTGTTTAATTTTATTTAGTCGTGGTGTGACAATGATAAATTTTAAATATGACACACACCATGCAAGACAGGTTTAAATATTTATAATAATATTTTTTTGGCTTGGGCTTCTTTCGGAACATTCTCTATTTACAGTTTTGTCACCACAATGCAAAATTTGGATTGTTCTTCATGTTGCATTGATCACCACATTAAGCTGGAGATGACCAGTGTAGGGAAAGTCCAAAATAGATAATTCCTTATAAAGTCTTAATACTTGAAGAAAAAACCCCAGTTCCCTGATTCAAAGTATAGTCTCAGCAGATTCTTGCTTTCTTATATTGCAAAGATCAGATAAAAAAATTATAATGTCTTTGGTGAGACTGCAATGACATCCACATAGGTCCTGAAAAATGTCATCTTGTCAACATTAATGGCTGAATCCAACTGTTTCTCTTCTTGAACATGGTACTAAAGATGAATTTCTAGTACTGTTAAGGCTTGTCTTGCCACTTTCTAGAGCTGCCTTGGCAATTTACCACACTCCAATTTGTAGGACCATTTATACTTCATAATTCCTAATGGCACACTCTGCTAGGTTTCATTTGTAGAATTACTTCCAGGTTCCTATTCACCAACCCTAGACATGTTTAGTACATGGCTAATACAGGTGCGCATTAGTGTGAATTTATGTTCCCCAACACCAACGGGGTTTCCTGCCCAGCATTCACAGGGCTCTGATTCCTTTTCAGTTATTTTTCTGCCTTTGTTGTCCATGTGAAGCAGTCCGATAACTGTTCTAGCAGTGAAGTATTTTTATGAAGGCCTTTCGAAATTCCACATTGAAAGTGGTATAAATAATAGGATTGACTGCACTGTTGACATAACCAAGCCATGTAAACGCACTGTACAAGGTTGGTGGTATCTTGCAATTGCAGTGCATATTTAGAATATGGGTTATAAAGAAGGGAAACCAGCACACTATGAAGACACCTGCGTAAGAAATAAACAAAACAAAGATAATAAGTCATACAATTTTAAAAGCAGGTTACAAGTTAGAATAGATGCAGGTAATGCAGGTAAGTCACCCCTTCTAAAAAAAGTCTTAAAAAATCACAATGAATATTTTCTGTCTTTGTAACCAATAGTGGAACAATCACAGTAAGTGTAATTTGTTAGTCTGCAAATTCTGGTTATTTGCCAAACACTTTGTGGTTTTTCAAAGAATTTGTGGACTGCCATTAGGTTCTAAGAACTGTTCATGCCTACTTTACTGAAATAATAAACTGACCACATTCAGTAAAGATTTTGCATTTGAATTAAGTGAAAGGTACTGTAAAGCCTGGATAGCCAATATTTAAAGAGTAACACCACTTTTGTTGAGAAAAAAAAACATTCCTCTCTGGATGATCTATGTACATTGCAAGGATTATAACAACCTTTGTTGCATATTCCTACCTTTTGTTATTCTGAAGTAATCGCTGTATGCTCCTCTGACCCTCAGTGCTGAGTGGGTCTAATGGGAGTGGTTTCATAATTATCTATCAGGTGTGTACCTGCAGGACACTAATGAGGAAATCTGCTGAGCCTGCATCCATTTATATGTGTTCCTACTGGGAGTATCTCACCAAAAATTACATTTTTGTTGCAGGGGATGCCTGAAATCTGACTTGTATATTAGACAGACTTCTGGGAAAATTGGTAAGCCAATCACACAAGCAGGAACTGATGTTTCTGGGGAGTGGCCAGTACACACTCTGTATACAGAAAAACTCCAGGTAACCATATTGCAATGCATTCTCAGAAAATTACAGTGGCTGCAGATTGAAAAGGAAAGATCATTTTTAATAACATTCAATTATACAATATGACTTGTGTCGCAATTGTATACACTATATTATTTTTTCTTTATTTGCTATTTTTTTCCCCACGAAAGTGGAGTTACTCTTTAACATTTCTTTCTAAAAACCCTTGTTAAATTGGTTGTCAGGAACTGGATCACCTGCTGGTGGCACTATAATTCCTAGGCCAGAAGGTTGTGGTTCCAGTATCCACCAGCAGGTGTCTCCCAGCAGATCCCAGAAATTCTTCTATTCTTCTTTTTTAAAGATACTCTTTATTAACATATTTTGAGGTTAAGGTACAAACCAAAGCCTATTGGGCATACCCAGGCTTGTAAGATAAAACAAAATACATCAAAAACAGAAATAAAGAACAAAACTATCAACTATTCACTTGGCAACCAAAATGTTGTATATGAAAACAGCTCATTGGTATAGGCGTAAACAAAAAAGTGGCACCACCTAATCCGCATTACCCTACAGATGCCCTAAATAGGTCAGTAGAAATCAAGAAATTATTCTTCACCTAATAATGGCTGCTGGGAAGGCATTTAGTCGCTTCTCTACTGTTCCCCCTTGCTTTAGTGTTTTGCCTGATAGCCAGATACTTGCTTGCTGACTATCCTGAGCCTAAATCCTGCCTGATCCTGCTCCTGCCCTGTACCTGTATCCAGATCCCTGCTGCCTCCTATCTGCACCCCTTGATCCTGATCCCAGTTTTGGTTTCCCCTTCCTGGCTGTTCCTTGTACCTCAAGTTCTACTCTGTTTACCTGTGCACCCCTTTTGTTTGTATATTTTGTCTGATAGTTTGCTCGTTAGGTTGTCTGTCACTTGGTTAGTTAGTTTGTTAGTGAGATTTTCTTTCATTTTGTTTATGGTTCACCTATATTTTCATGTTTGCTGTGCATTCTGTTTACTGATGTTTAGATGGGTTTTGTTTCGCTATTAATAAGCCTTAATTAAATCATACATAGTCTAATTTCAGCTTCCTGAGTGGTACAGATGCTTAATAAAGGTCTGATAAGCTTTCTTTGCCAGTGCTAACACTGACCCAAAGATTTAGTAGATAAACTGAAGAATATGTATGAGCTGAATTACAACATAAAAATATAGCATTTCAGTATAAAACCAAAAAAGTATATATAAGTGGAATGTTAAAACACACAGTGGCACAGTAGCAGCTTACATACTTCTAAGGCATGATCTAATAACTACAGTTCCCAGTGACCTTTCCTCCCCCTGAATTGTACTGCTAAATATTCTAAAATGTTAATTCTAACTTTGTTAAAATGCATCAGCATTAAATACAATTTTAATACCCATGGTGGTCAGATAACAAATATTTTACCTATTCTCAGCCTGCTCCTGTCCAGTCACATGATCCCTTGTCAGCCAGTTACGGCTGGAGAGAGGAAAGAGCAAATGAGAATGGCTGTTAAAGCCTGAAGTGATAAAATCACCAATAGGCTTCCTATGGCCCATCCATTGTTGGCTTTCCCCCCTCATCCCTGTAGCAACCACTGACTGTCAAAAGGGGGGCAGATCATGTGACCAGACTGGAGCTGGCAGAAAATAGTCACCAAAGAGTGGGGGAGAGAGCATTTTTAAGGCTAGTAAAGTTTAAGCTAAAATTCCACTTTAAGCTTTTAACATGTCCTTAACTATACACCCCCCCTTCTAAAACTGTACTCCAGTAGTGAAAGAGTCCCTGGAAAAAAAAAGTTTATTGGCAGTATAGAAATTGATAGTATTTTAAGGACTGAGTCTATTCTTCCTTCAAATGCATAGTAAATTAGTCCCCGTTTTGGGTCAATTTATCCTATAGTGAACTCTGCCTAGTTATGAGCTGGATGCTGCTACAGCAGATCAGATAAGTGAGCAGAAGCTTGCTTGCTTTTTGCTTTTTAGTTTTTAGTTTTTTTTCAATGCTATTATTTCTTCACTCGTTGCAGGTATGTCAGAATTAGACATGTGCATGACGAAAAAAATTGTTTTGTTTGGTTGCGTTTTGATTCGTTAATCTAGTTATTTTGTTTAGTTAAATTTGGCTGATTCCTTCAATTCATTTTCGGAATTTTTGAATTTTCTTCGAATTTACCGATCTTTTCAATTCAAAACAATCAAATTGATACATTTTCGAATCGGTCTAAACAAAAATGTTATACTGTTTTTGATTCAAATGCAGCAAAGTGAATAAACAAAAGAAAAATCTTCATCAAATGATTACAATTACTCTTTAAATCACCTTTGGTTTAACAAAAACAGTATTATTTCGAAATGGTACTCTAATAAATCACACAGTCTTTGATTTCAGCAATATGTGTAGTGAGAATTCAACTGGAGTTCAATGTAAAATTTGATTCTAATTTCGGTCCGAATTTCTGAAATTCAGTCAAATTTCGTTACGCTATTTGGAGCATTCGGTAAAATTTGTTTATATTATAATTCGGGTATTCAGATATATCCGAATCTCCGAATAACAAAAAATATGTCCGAATATTAATTCAGAACGAAATGAACTGCACATGTCTAGTTAGAATCACTGTCTCCGATTTGGAATCAATAAGGGTCGCACAGATGCATTTTATTAACAGAAAAATATCCCATTATAAAAGAACTAGAGAGGTGATAATTTTAAGAACCTTATCAAATCAAAAGCAACCATGAATTTTATAAATCCAATGTAAAGGAACCTAAACAAATTCAGAAATTTGAATTACAATGAATTTAATGCTTTAGTGTTCTATGATCAAACAGGCATAATGGGAAATAAAACCTTACATTTGAATAAAAGTAAGTCAAATAAAATATAGGAATATTCTTGGGACTCACCAAGTACAATGGCTAACATCTGAGTGGCTTTCTTCTCTTTCTGTTGTGAAATCTTCCTTTTGCTCATACTCATAGTTTTTAGTGATGTCCTTGTTTTCCCATTGGGCATTGACTGAATTTCAAAGGTCTTGGCAGACTTTGCACTATCTTTTGGGTGCCCATTCTTCTCAGCCTTGCAGGGACTGTCTACCGGGGAGGCAAGGTTAGTACTGTTCAACTGGTTTGATGTTGCTGGCACTGCCAGATGTTGGTGGTCTGGAGAAGCTGATTTGTGTTTTGACTTTTCTGGTGGTGATGTACTTGACATCATCTCCATCTCCATTTCCTCTGGTTGGTTTCCAGTCTCCTGTGCAAAAATCAAAAAATGCAAAAATACAAAAAAAAAATAAATGCACAGTAACTAAGGTTTTTTTTTTATTGTATTTGCTTTAATCATCATGAGTTTATCCAACACATCTTGATACTTCCAAAGGTAAAATATAGTATAATAAGGACAGTTTCCACATGCTTAACTTTTTTTTAGAAAGTGTCCCCAGTGTTTTTGTTTAAGTTTCTTAAAATTCAAATTATTTGCTGTTTCTGTCAGTTAGTGTTCAGGGTATGCTCATGGATTAGTAACTGCTACCATAACAGAGGAGGTCAGGTGAGGCAGGGTGCTATATCTCCTTATGACTAGGTAGTACAAACACTTTTGTAATTTTTGGAAACAATATGGTAAAGCCGATAATTTCCTTTTAAATTAGTGTATATTTATCCAGTATAATAAGGACTGTGATTGGCAGGGGGTTAAAGAAATGATCCAGGATGAATATTCCCAATCTCCTCCACCCACTCTCCACCCAGAATGCCTTCAGTGGTCCCAGACTGATCAAGGAGTAACCTGACATACCCATGAATGGAGCAGTGGGGAAGAGGGTGCTTGCATGAGGGAAGCATCCGATCTGCCTGCACACATGTAGAAGTGATCAGCTGGCTGTACAGCCACTCAGATCACTTCTAGAGTAAATAAAAAAAGTTTGCAAAAAAAAACCCCACTGCCTCGGGCTTGTATTGCAACATTTACTTGCGCTGCCTTAGCAATGCCACCATGAGAAAAACATTGGTGGTTGACTTTGCATCTGTCTGACATAGATCTTTAGTAATTTTTTGATGAATTGTTGATTCTGCTATTCGGTTTATTTGCATCACAGCAATCCATGCACCCACCAAAGGCCTATGAGGTATTGGTGCAGGACAGATTAATACCAATAAAACATATTTATACAAAAAAAATCTATAACTTACACACATAGTATTATACTAATCTAAAAATGTACCAAACCTTTTAAGTTTACATTTTTTTGAATAGAGAAAAATAACATTTTCGACTTTTAATTCACTCTAAATCAGTGGTTCTCAACTCCTGTCCCCAGGACCCACTTATGCCCCGTACACACGGTCGGATTTTCTGACAGAAAATGTATGATAGGACCTTGTTGTCGGAAATTCCAACCGTGTGTAGGCTCCATCACACATTTTCCATCGGATTTTCCGACACACAAAGTTTGAGAGCAGGATATAAAATTTTCCGACAACAAAATCCATTGTCGGAAATTCCGATCGTGTGTACACAAATCCGACGGACAAAGTGCCACGCATGCTCAGAATAAATAAAGAGATGATAGCTATTTGCCACTGCCCAGTTTATAGTCCCGACGTATGTGTTTTACGTCACCGCGTTCAGAATGATCGGATTTTCCGACAACTTTGTGTAACCGTGTGTATGCAAGACAAGTTTGAGCCAACATCCGTCTGAAAAAATCCTAGGATTTTGTTGTCAGAATGTCCGAACAAAGTCCGACCGTGTGTATGGGGCATAACAGGCCAGGTTTGCAAGATAACTGAAATACATCACAGGTGATATCATTTGCTGCTCAGTGATTGCAGTATTCTAGTCTGCATCTCCCCAAGGTAATACTTAAAATCTGGCCTGTTAGTGGGTTCTGAGGACAGGAGTTGAGAACCACTGCCCTAAATCTTAGCTATAAAGTTACATTTAGGGAGCATACATTATTCCATTTATATTTAAGTCACTATTATTAGCCTGTTACCTTCCCTAGCTTTAAAAGGTTCACCCAAACTACAGTGCTTTGAAAAAAGTATTCATACCCCTTGACTTTTTCCACATTTTCTCATCTTACAACCAAAAATTTATTTTATTGTGATTGTATATGATAGACCAAATAAAAGTGGCACATAATTGTGAAGTGGAAGGAAAGTGATAAATGTTTTTCAAACTCTTTTACAAATAAATATGTGAAAAGTGTGGCGTGCATTTGTATTCAGCCCCCTTTACTCTGATACCCCCAACAAAAATCTAGGGGAACCAATTGCCTTCAGAAGTCACCTAATTAGTAAATAGAATTCACCTGTGTATAATTTAATCTCAGTACAAATTAGCTGTTCTGTGAAGCCCTCAGATGTTTGTTAAAGAACCTTAGTGAGCAAACAGCATCACAAAGGCCAAGGAACACACAAGACAGGTCAGGAATAAAGTTGTGGAGTAGTTTAAAGCAGGGTTAGGTTATAAAAAAAATCCCAAGCTTTGAACATCTCACAAAGCACTGTTCAATCCATCTGAAAATGGAAAGAGTATGGCACAACTGCAAACCTACCAAGACATGGCTTTCCACCTAAACTGACAGGCTGGATAAGGAGAGAATTCATCAACGAAGCAGCCAAGATGCCCATGGTAACTCTGGAGAAGCTGCAGAGAGCCACAGCTCAGAAGGGAGAATCTGTCCACAGGACAACTATTAGTCCTGCACTCCAAAAATCTGGGTTTTATGGAAGAGTGGCAAAAAGAAAGCCATTGTTGAAAGAAAGCCATAAGAAGTCCTGTTTGTAGTTTGCAAGAAACAATGTGGGGGACACAGCAAGCATGTGGAAGAAGCTGCTCTGATCAGATAAGACCAAAATTTAACTTTTTTGGCCTAAAAGCAAAACGCTATGTGTGGCGGAAAATTAACCATGCACATCACCCTGAACACACCATCCCACCGTGAAACATGGTGGTGGCAGCATTATGTTGTGGGGATGCTTTTCTACATGCAGGGACAGGGAAGCTGGTCAGAGTTGATGGATGGAGCCAAATACAGGGCAATCTTAGAAGAAAACCAGTTATGCCGCGTACACACAATCTGAATTTCCGACAGAAAGAGTCCGATGGGAGCTTTTCATTGTATATTCCGACCGCGTGTATGCCCCATCAGACTGGATGGACTTAGATAGAGAACATGTTCTATATTTTTCCGATGGAACAAATTACTATCGGAAAAAACGCTTGTCTGTATGCTGCTTCGATGCACCAAAAACGACACATGCTCTGAAGCAAGTACAAGACGGAAGCTATTGGCTACTGGCTATTGAACTTCCGTTTTCTAGTCCCGTCATACGTGTTGTACATCACCGCATTCTGAACGGTCGGAATATGGTGTGACCGTGTGTATGCAAGACAGCTTGAGCGGAATTCCAACGGAACTCCGTCGGAAAAACCTTCAGAGTTTATTCTGACAGCAAAACCGGTCGTGGGTACAGGGCATAAGAGTCTGCAAAAGACTTGTGACTGAGGCGGAGGTTTACCTTCCAGCAGGAAGATCAAAGCATATTCATGTGTTAGAATGGCCCAGTCAAAGTCCAGACCTAAATCCAATTGAGAATTTGTGGCAAGACTTAATAATTGCTGTTCACAGATGCTGTCCATCCAATCTGTCAGAGCTTGAACTAGTTTGCAAATAAAAATGGCAAAAATGTCACTTTCTAGATGTGCAAAGGTGGTAGAGACATACCCAAAAAGACTTGCAGCTGTAATTACAGCAAAAGTTGGTTCTACAAAGTATTGACTCAGGGGGCTGAATACAAATGTACCCCCACACTTTTCACATATTTATTTGTAAAAAAAAAAATGAAAACCTTTTATCATTTTCCTTCCATTACACAATTATGTGCCACTTTGTGTTGGGCTATCAGAGAAATCCTAATAAAATATATTATTAAATTTTTGGTTGTAAGATGACAAAATGTGGAAAATTTCAAGGGGTGTGAATACTTTTTCAAAGCACTGTAGTTTAGGTGAACCTTTGAACCTGTTGCCGCCCGCCCACCGTCATATGACGTGATGGACTTTGAGCGGGGATATCTGAATGATGCCTGTAGCTACAGACATCATTCAGATATTGCCATTTTCAGCCAGCGATTCCCTACACCATAAGAATGATCATAGTGGCTGTTCCACCACTTGATCGTTCTTACGGGAGGCGAGAGGGGATGTCCCCCTCCCACCGCCCTTCGGTGCTTCTACCGACTCACCGCTACCATCGGTGAGTGGGAGACAGGATCTGCTGATGTCGATCATAGAGATTTCCTGTGGACCAGATGGTTGCCGGAGTCTCTATGATCATCGGAGGCCGGGCGCAATGTTATGACATCACACCCGGCCTCTGCATTAAAAAAAATGCCCCGGCTGGGAATCCGTGATTGGTTTATTTTTTTTTTATTTCAGGCTTCCCAGCCTAGTGGGGAGATGTGGGGTCTTATTGACTGTAAAGAGGACCTGTCATGTCATATTCCTATTACAAGGGATGTTTACATTCTTTGTAATAGGACTAAAAGTGATCAATTTTTTTTTTTAAAGTTGCAAACTAAAAAAAAAGAAAGTAAAATTAACAATAAAAAAAAAAAATTAAAGCGTCCCTGTCCCCGTGTGCTCGCACGCAGAAGCGAACGCATACGTACGTACCGCCCACATATGAAAACGGTGTTCAAACCATACATGTGAGGTATCGACACGAATGTTGGAGCGAGAGCAATAATTTTGTCTCTAGTCCTCCTCTGTAACTGAAAACATGTAGCCAGTAAAAAAATTTCAAGCGTCGCCTATGGGGATTTTTAAGTACCGAACTTTGGCGCCATTCCAAAAGTGTGTGCAATTTTGAAGCGTGACATGTTAGGTATCTATTTACTTGGCGTAACTTCATCTTTCACACTATGCAAAAACATTCTTTAAAAACACAAAACTGTTTTTTTCCCCAAAAAAGCATTCGAAAAATTGCTGCGCAAATACCGTGAGAGATAAAAAGTTGCAACAACGACCATTGTATTCTCTAGTGTCTTTGCTAAAAAAAACATATATAATGTTTGGGGGTTCTATGCAATTTTCTAGCAAAAAAATGATGATTTTTACATGTAGGAGAGAAATGTCAGAATTGGCCTGGGTGGCAAGTGGTTAAAGTTCATTATTTTGAAATTCACAGCATATTGTGTGTTTGATTTAGGATTCACTGCTTTATATTTTCAGTTCTCAGCTTTGACATAGAGGAAAACAAAACCACCAAGAACGTTCACAGCATGCTGGGGCAGCATGTTTCAATTTCCACCTAGCTAGCCACTGACTTTATGCCTTTTCAGTACTTTCAGACAGACATACCAATTACATTAGTGACAGCATACAAATAATGGAATTCATTATTTAACTTCTAATTCTTTTAAGATTTAAAAAAATTCACTGCTGAGACCACCTTATGTTGGCCACATTTGGGAAATACTGAGCTAGAGATTTTATCTTTTTGGTAGTTATTTTTTTATTTTTTTATTCTTTATTTATAATTTTATCAGTACAAAACCATATCCCAACGAAACATTTCCATTTACATTTCCAAGACCGCATATTAATCACATTCACCTAAAACCCCTGCCACTCCCTCCCCCCTTTCCTGCAGAAGGACTACCCGAGGGACCACCCTCTAAGTTAAATCTTGCCAGACTCCAATGAACTTCCACCATTTATACTATATTTATTATCTCCTCCAAGTAACTCCAAGGCCTTTTAAATCTTTGCCAACCTGCCCATTTCCCTGTCCGTTCCTCCCCCTCGTCTGGTACCAGTCCCCTCTCGTCCAAACACTCAATATTATATATTTCATTTATGTTCAATAGCCAGTCTCGTATATTTGGATTTGACAGTTCCTGCCATTTCCAGGCGATCTGTCTTTTAGCTGCGTCGAGCATTATAGGGACTAGGGAGGACCGGTATCTTTTTACCGACATCGTTGTGCCATGAAAGAGACAAACCCAGGGGTCCTCTGCTATTTCTTCCCCAGTAATCTCTTTAATCAAGGATATAATTTTTTTCCAGTAAATCCTAATGGTGGGGCAATCCCACCACATGTGGGCCATTGTTCCCAAACCTATGCACCCCCTCCAGCAGGCACTAGATTTCGAACTATCCATTTTGCTTAATCTGTCTGGGGTGGCGTACCATCTTGCAAGACATTTATAATTAATCTCCGTTCTTCTTGTGTCAAGTGCTGAATAGTGTACCAACTGCAGGATCTTTTCTAATAACGCTTTACTACATTGTGACCCCAACTCCTGCTCCCACCTTTTGATGTAAGGAGGCCCCTCCAGTTCCATCTCCGTTCCCAAGATCCTATATAATTGAGCGATCACACCGCCTGTTTGCCCCCTCGCACAGAGCCGCTCAAGCGGTCTATACTCGTCTTCACTTCTCAGTGGTTTTGGTAGCTTGTCTATGAAATGCGAAAGCTGGAGGAACCTCCAACCATCTATCACCCAGAACTCCGGTTCCTTCCTTAACTCATCTAACGTGCGAATTCTCCCTTTACTCAAAAAATTTTTTAAATGAATACAATCATCTTTCAACCAATTCCCCCCCACCTCCCTCCTCCCAGGTTCAAACAATATATTATTTTTCATGTAAATCAATGGTGAATTATATGTCCATTTATTTCTCTTGTGTATTAAATCCCAGTATTTAAAAGTGTTGCGTGTCAAAACAGCCGTATTACTACTAAGTGCTCTAAATTTAGGTGGATTCCACAAAATGCCCTAGATTAGTGTTACTTAAATTGTGTTCTATATTTACCCATCTTTTCTCCGATTCCTTCTTAGACCAATCAATAACTCGTGCTAAAACTACAGCTATATAATATCTATTGAAATCAGGCAAAGCAAGCCCGCCTTTTTTTTTTTCCCTGCTTAAAGTTGCATAAGAAATACGTGGTTTTTTGCCTCCCCAGACAAATTTCGCAATCAAGCCCCGTAGAGCTCTAAAATAGTACCTGGGCAGAGGGATAGGTACCATCTGAAACTTATATAATATTTTAGGTGTCAGTACCATTTTTACCGCGTTTACGCGTCCAAACCAGGAGAGGGGTCTTGACGATAGTCTCCTAGCCTCCTGCCTGATCTCATCCATCAATGGGATATAGTTTTTTTAAATACAGTTTTTTATAAGTGTTGGCTAATTTTATCCCTAAATACTTGATTTCTTCTTTCCACGGGAAGGGGAAAACTTCAGCTAGGTGGGCCTCCTCCTGTTTTCCTATACTTATATTTAATATCTCTGACTTCTTTACATTTATTTTGAAGTTAGAAATGTCCCCGTAACCTCTAAGAATCTGACTCAGGTTTGGGAGCGTAATTCTGGGATTCGTGATGAAGAACAGAACATCATCGGCAAATGCCGCGAGTTTGTGCTCCTCAGTTCCTATCTTCACTCCACTACAGTCAGGATTGTTACAGATAGTGGCCAGTAGAGGCTCGAGGGTCAGCACAAACAGAAGAGGGGAGAGCGGGCAGCCCTGCCTAGTCCCGTTTGCCATACTAAAGGGCTTTGAAAGGGCTCCATTCACCTTGACAGAGGCCGTGGGGTTATTATAAAGTATTTTGATCCACGAAATAAACCTCGGTCCAATTCCCATGGCTTCAAGAGTTTTCGTCATGAACCCCCAGTCTACCCTGTCAAACGCTTTTTCTGCGTCAATTGACAGGAATAGAGCTGGGGGCCCACCCTGTTTGCTGGTTTCCTCCAGGAGTACCGCTCGCACCCCATTGTCCCTACTCTGTCTCCCAGGTACAAAACCTGCCTGGTCTGGGTGAACTAGATAGGACATTTTTTCCTTCAGTCTATTGGACAGTACTTTCGCGTAGAGTTTAACATCTGTGTTCAACAGCAAAATGGGTCTATAGCTTGAGCAAAGCCTGGCATCCTTCCCCTCTTTTAAAATCAACGTTATCGTCGCGGCAAGAGCCTTCCTCTCCATTTCACAGTTAGTGCCTAATTCGTTCCAGTAGTGACACAACCTGGGTACCAAAATATGTTTTAATTTTTCAAGATAGATAGTGGAGAATCCATCTGGGCCCGGGCTCTTACCCTTTGGAGAATCTTTTAATGCGGCAAATATTTCCTCCTCCTCGATAGGTCTATCCAGGATAGATCTCTCTTCCTGAGGTAACTCCACCAATCCTGCCTCCTTCAGAAATTCCTCCCCTCTACTACTACGCATGGGTTCCTCTGCTCCATGTTGCCCAATAGAATACAAAGACGTATAAAACTTTTTAAATTCCTCTGCCATGCCTCTACTGGTCACTATTACCTCGCCTTTTTTGTTTTGAATTTTTTCAATAAAATTTCGCCCCCTTTTTTTTCTTATCAATCTAGCCAGATGTTTACTCGACCTATTCGCCGAGAGGTAATTATCCTTCGTTATCTTGTTAAGGGCTTTCTTAGTATCCTGCTCCATCAGATTCCTCAACTCCTCCCTTTTGGCGATTAATTGGCGATAGCAATCCTGACTCTGCCCATTAGACTTTTTATGTACCTGTTCCAAAGAGAAAATTTCTTCTACTAACCTTTCCCTTTCTTCCTTTCTCTTTTTTTTCAGCCCTGCTCCCAGAGACATAAAGATCCCTCTAATGTAGGCTTTGTGTGTTTCCCATAAAATAGAGGGGGATACCTCCCCCGTGTCGTTTGACTTGAAGAAGAAGTCCACTTCCTCCTGGACCCTTTCAACTACCTCTGGATCCTTCAACATGGATTCATTAAGTTTCCACGAGAAAGGTTGTCGTTGCCATTCTGGGATTTCCAACTTCATCACTACCGGAGAGTGATCAGAAAGGGATAAAATTTCTATTCTGGTTTCCCTTACCCACTCCAACATACTGTGGTCCACAAAAATATAATCCAGTCTGGAGTAGGTCCCGTGCACAGGGGAAAAGAAGGTAAAGTCTTTCTCTTTGGCATGCTGCATTCTCCATGCATCCATTAGCTGGCAGCGAAATAACCTCCGCCCGATTGAGCGGGTCGAGGCTTTCCCTATCCCCTGGGCACAGCACGCACCGTCCAGATCTGGATCTAGACAGAAGTTGAGGTCCCCCGCCAAGACCACCTCCCCCTCCCTAAACTCCATGAGCTTTGTAAGCACATGTCCCAAAAAGACTGTCGGGTTTCTGTTGGGACAATATACATTCACCAAGGTAAACATCCTATTCCCCATTTTGCCTTTCAATAAAATATAGCGACCATCAGGGTCCGTCATTCTGTCTACTAGTGTGAAATTCGATGTTTTCGAAAACCCAATAGCAACCCCTTTTGCTCTTTTAAGGGGCGTGTCCCCGTAGAACCATGTAGGGAACCCTGGGGAGAAAATCCTAATTCTGGAATCTAGGGTCAGGTGGGTCTCCTGAAGGAATACTACGTCGGCACCCAGGTGCCGAAGCTCCCCCAATAATTTGTGTCTTTTTTTTGGTGAGTTTAATCCCTTCACATTATATGATAAGAATTTGAGCTCTGGCATATCAATCAATCACACCATTCTCCCTTCCCTCCTGATCCCCCGGAGCCCCACCTGCAGGTACACCTCTCCCTCCCGTCACCCCCACCCCCCTCTCCCTCCCTCACCCATCCCACCCCCAACCCCATTCCCCCCCCTCCCCTCGGTAGAAGACCGACTCCGAGCCCGCATGTTGAGAGATCGCCCATTTCCCTCAATGCGCCTCCTTCCTCGGGGTGGGACTCCCCTGCCGGCATCTGGTACCCCCCCAAGAAGCAATGCCTCAAGGGGGGAGCCAGAGAAACAGAAGACCGGCTCCCTAACCCTACGAGACATCCCCCCCCCACAGACCCTCCACCCCCTCCCGCAGAAGCATCTTGTCAACCAGAAATACTCTCCCCCTCCTTATCTCCAAATCCTGCATTACGATAACTGAGTTTAAGGTCCGTATACCTCAGTAAAAGATTTTTAGACAGAGATTTTTAGCTGGGGAGCGCAAAAAAAAAAAAAATAGCACCCCCCTCCCCCTACCAGCACCCCACCTGAAAAATCTCAACACTTCATATCTCTCCTTATGGCAGTTCAGGGATGGGAATACCCAGACTGTCACAAAGGTCCTGCATCTCCTCCTGGAAACGCATTCTGTGCGATTTGCCATCTTTCATAACTATCAGGGATGTTGGAAATCCCCAGCTGTACTTCAAATTAGACCTCTTGAGCTGGTCTAAGACTGGCTTCATCTGTCTTCTTCGCGCCAGAGTTCCTGCTGACAAATCTGTGAACACCTGTAGGTTTTGGTTTTCAAAGCTTATTGGGGGGGCCCCCTTTAAGTTCTTCCATATTTTTTCTTTATCTTCATACGAGTGGAACTTCACGATAACATCTCTGGGAATCTCTTGTTTTATGTTTGGGGGCTTCCTTACTCTGTGGACCCTGTCAATCCTCAGAGCCTCCTCTTCATGCCTGCCCAATATCGGGTTGAATATTTTTCTCATCTTCTCCCACAGGTCCTCATTCTGTTGTTCCAGGATGGATCTAATATGTAAAATTTGGCGTCGACTCTGATTTTCCTGTTCTTCTAATCTGAACGCCAGCATGCGATTCTCAATCTGCATTTTCTTGACCTGTTCTTTTAACTCGCAAATTTCTTTAGCAAAATTTCCTGACGCCTCTTCCGCCTCCTCCACTCTACGCAGGAGATGCCCCATGTCGGTACGAACATTTACAATTTCAGCTTTTATCACATTTTCTAGTTTGGCGAACATGTCAATCATTTCAGATTTACTTGGTACTAATGCCAATATTCTTTGCTCTTCAACACTAGCACAGGCGGATGCTCCATCCAGCTCTTGATCTTCTCTGGCCCTGTCCCCCTGTCCCTCTTTCTGTTTCTGCTGGTCTTTCTTCTTGTCCTTGTCCTTTGCTCCTCCCATACTTCCTCCCCCCACCGTTCACTATTTGTTTACTCTTTATCCCCAATGAGTGGGGTATGTAGTTTGCTTAGAAGTTCTTAAACTGGTCTCACCTACTGTCCACTTGACACTGGGAGCTCGACAGGGAGTGGGAACAAAAAAGACAAAAGAAAAAACAAGACAAAAATTGAAGCAGAGAACCCATCTCCTCCAGAGTTACTTGACTGGTGGCCCGGGGTTTAGAATTAGCCCTCTAGTGCTATCATAGTGGCCTTTATTTCCATGACAAAAATGTATTCTTTGTAAATATTTTTTTTTTGTCTAAGCTTCTCTTCTAATTTGCTAAAATGTCAGCTACAACAAGCTCAAACGTGAATTTTGTTTCCTCTTAAATACAGTTAGGTCCATATATATTTGGACACAGGCACAATTTTCATACTTTTGGCTCTGTATGCCACCAGAATAAAATTTAAAATGAAACAATCCAAATGAATTTGATGTGCAGACATTCAGCTTTAATTCAAGGTGTTGAACATAAATGTCAAGCACAAATTTTAGGAACTGCAACCATTTTTGTACACAGTCCCCCCATTTTCAGGGGCTCAAATGTAATTGGACAAATGAATACAATCATAAATAAAATGTTCATTTTTAATATTTTGTTGAGAATCCTTTACTGGCAATGACTGCCTAAAGTCTGAAAACCATGGACATTATCAAAGACTGGGTTTCCTCCTTTATGATGCTTTGCCAGGCTCTAACTTCAGCTGCCTTCAGTTGTTCTTTGTTTGTGGGTCTTTCTGCCTTTAGTTTTGCCTTCAGCAAGTGAAATGCATGCTCAATTGGGTTGAAATCAGATAAATTACTCGATCATTGCCAGAATATTCCACTCATTGTCCCTCAAAAACTCCTAGGTTGCATTTCCATTGTTTTTTGGATCATTGTCCATCTGTACTGTGAAAAACTGTCAAATTAACTTTTCTGTATTTGGCTGAATCTGGGTTGACAGTATATCTCTAAACACTGCAGAATTAATCTGGCTGCTTGTCTTCTGTCACATCTTCAATAAACACCAATGACCCAGTGCCACTGGAAGCCATGCATGCCCACGCCATCACACTGCCTCCACTATGTTTTACAGATGGCGTTGTGTGTTTTGGATCATGAGCTGTTCCAAGCCTTCTCCACGCTTTTTTCTTCCCATCATTCGGGTACATATTAACCTTAGTTTCATCTGTCCAAAGAATACTTTTCCAGAACCGGTCTGTCTTTTTTAGATGCTTCTTGGCAAAGTCTAATCTGGCTTTTCTGTTTTTCAGGCTTATGAATGGTTTGTACCTTGTGGGGAACACTCTGTATTTGCTCTCATAAAGTTTTTACTTGATTGTAGACTTTGACAATGATACGCCCACCTCCTGGAGAGTGTCACTTGTCTGGATGTTGTGAATGGGTTTTTCTTTACTATAGAGAGGATCCTGTGATCATCCACCAATGAGGTGTTCTGTGGACATCCAGGCCTTTTTATGTTGCTGAGCTCCCCAGTGCCTTCCTCTTTCCTCAGAATGTACCAAACTGTTGATTTGGCCACTCCCAATGTTGCTGCTATCTCTCTGATGGATTTGTTTTGTTTTTGAAGCCTTACAAATGGCCCGTTTTACTTGCATGGACAGGTCCTTTGAACGCATGATGTAGGTTCACAACAATAGATTCCAAATGCAAATACCACACTCCAGACCTTTTACTTGCTTAGTTGTTGAGGAAATAATGAAGGAGTAGCCCACACCTGGCCATGAAACAGCTTTTGAGTCAATTGTTCAATTACTTATGGCCCCTTGAAAAAGGGGGTTGGCTATTCTTTAGAGCTGTAATTCCTAAACCCCTCCTCCAATTTGGATGTACATACCCTCAAATTAAACCCGAGAGTGTGCACTTTCAGCCCATTGCCATTATATAACTATAGCTTGAATATGTTTTGGTAAATACCTGAAAATACAAAAATTGTGCCTGTGTCCAAATATATATGGACCTAACTGTATACTAATTGTAATATAACCTCTTACTAAAGTTTTGCAAACCTTTATTAACCACTTCAGCCCTGGAAGACTTTACCCCCTTCCTGACCAGAGCACTTTTTGCAATTTGGCACTGCGTCGCTTGACAATTGCGCGGTCATTCGACATTGCACTCAAACAAAATTGATGTCCTTTTTTCCCCACAAATATAGCTTTCTTATGATGGTATTTGATCGCCTCTGCAGTTTTTATTTTTTGCACTATAAACAAAAAAGAGTGCCAATTTTGAAAAAAACGCATTATTTTGTACTTTTTGCTATAGTAAATATCCCCATTTTCTTTAAAAAAAAAGCAAAATTTTTTCTCAGTTTAGGCCGATATGTATTCTTCTAAATATTTTTGGTAAAAAAATTACAATAAGCGCATATTGATTGGTTTGCGCAAAAGTTATAGCGTCTACAAAATAGGGGATAGATTTATAGCATTTTTATTATTATTTTTTTTTTTACTAGTAATGGCGGCAATCTTCAATTTTTATCATGACTGCGACATGGCAGATGCATCGGACAATTTTGACACATTTTTGGGACCATTGGCATTAATACAGTGATCAATGCTATAAAAATGCATTGATTACTGTAAAAAGTCACTGGCAGTGAAGGGGTTAACACTAGGGGGCGGTCTAGGGGTTAACTGTGTTCCCTGGGAGGTGATTCTAACTGAAGGGGGAGGGGACTGACTAGAGGAAGTGACGGATCGTGGTTCCTAGCTAATAGGAACACGCAATCACTGTTCACTCAAGTCAGAACAGGAAGTGTGTGTTTACACACACTCTTCCCTGTTCTGTGTCTCCTGCTTACGATCGCTCGTGGCCATTGGTCATCGCAACCGTCAACCACAAGCATCGGCACTCCCGATGTGCAGCGGGTGCACACGCCTGCTATCCCAACCCCACGTATAGCTACGACGGCTCGTGCAGGGGAGCCAACCTGCTTCAGTATTCATGTAAAATGTTACAAAAGGATAAGTTCACCTTTTGTAACATGATACCTGTTACACCCATATTCAAAAGAAGCGGACCCCACTCCCCGATCCCCTGTTTTGGGGATCTTCTGTCCCTGCTCGCTGCCACAATCTAAAGAAAACATGGCCTTGCCAGGCTCTGCCAGCTTGGCCACCTTATTTATTCACAGTGTTATTTACGACTGTTGGCTTGTAGTTCTCAATGAACTACCATGGCATTGTTGAGCGCTGTGGTAGTTCATTGACACTTCTTGTCATTGTAAAACTGCCTGCCCGTGTAGAGACAGACAGTTTACCTGTTTGGCATCAGGGATTTGCTGATTGCTGGTGCAATGCTTTTCAGACCCCTAAGCCCCCTTTCACATGATAAGCCCCCTTAGATCCGCCTGTCTGTTTTTCAGGCAGATTTGAGCAGGTCACCCATTGACTCCTATGGGCAGGCGGATGTCAGCGGAGATGTGTCTGCTGACACCACCTGTCATCTGATCTGCTCAAAACAGACGTATGGCGATACGTTCGCCATCCGTCTGGCGGATTGGATGGGATCAGATGAAAATGGACACGCTGTCCGTTTTTGTCCGATCACCCCATAGAAATCAGCGGGGCTCTGACAGGTCCCTCCCTGCTCAGTGAGCAGAGACAGACCTGTCATCCGCTGGCTCAGCAGAGATCAACAAAGCGATTCCCCTACTGAGCTAGAGGAGCCTGCTGAGTGGATCCACACTGTGTGAAAGGGGCCTAAAACAAAAATAGTAAATGCACATTTTTTACCCTCAAAAAAATGTGCATTTATTATTTTTTGTTAAATGGTGAACTTATCCTCTAAATTATTCATTCATTTGTTTTGATAATAATAATAATAACAATACCATAAAGTCAATGTTCATGTTGCAAAACCAATTGTTTTACAATATTTTTCTACAGTAACAGTATAAACAGTAAAATGAAACACTGGTTAAACTGGAAGAAGAGCATTTTTACCATTAAATCAATAAGTCTTCAGCCTCAAAGGATAAATTGGTAGAAAAGTTAAATGCCTAAAATACAACTTTTTAAACACATAATATAAAGCATCAAGTTAAATGATGAGATGGTTGCCATTATAAAACACCTAAACATCTGTAAATTACCTATTTTAATTATTTAAATAAATACATTTAGAGTATACAGTAAGTATAAATGTTTGTGTTAGTTGTATTTTTATTTTTCAATTTAAATGTTTTTAAACTATGGTTTTACATTTTTGTATGTATTGCTTGCTTTTTGTTTTGCAACTCTTGATGTTAAAATTAAAAAAAAATAATATACTGTACACCAAGGGCATTTTTGCAGAGTATTATTATTATTATTATTATGCAAAATGTATATAATGCCAACAGTTTGTTCAGTGCATTACAATATAATACAAGGATGATACAGTTGCAATACCTTTGTAACTGTAATAGTGAACATTTAGATGTTAGGTAGAAGCAGCATAGGTTTCCCTGAAGATACAGTAGTTTTCAGTGATCCCTTAAATGCAGACTGAGTAGGAGATGGCTAGACATTGGGGCAGGGAGTTCCAGAGGATGAGAGACTCTGGAGAAGTCCTGGAGGTGAGCATGGGAGAAGGTGATGAGGGAGCTAGAGAGCAGGAGGGAGGACCAAACAGGGTAGTTTGGGTTAAATTTTGAGACTAGGTTGTTGATGTAGTTTGGGGCAGAACTGTGGATGACTCTGTATAGGGTTAATATTTTAAACTGTATTCACTGGGACAAGTGGAAGCCAACAAAGAGTTTGGTAGTGAGGGGTTGTGGACATTGAACAGCTGGTAAAGTGGATGAGTCTGGCCACAGCATTCATGGTAGACTGAAGAGTCTGTTTAGAGGTAGGCCAATAAACAGTGAGTTGCAATAGTTGAGGTGAGAGATAATGATAGTGTCATTGGTTAAGAAGGGCATATTTTAGAGGGGAATGTGGCATGTGGGTTTGGGGCTGAAAAAGGAGTTCAGAGAAAAATATTATGAGTTCAGCTTTTGGAAACATTTCGTTTTAGAAGATAGTGTGATATCCATACTAATATGTAACCCTTTATTAACCCTAATGCCCTATAAACACGATCAGAAATTCCATCAGAAAAAACTTGGATGGTTTTTCCGACGGAACTCCGCTCAAACTTGCCTTGCATACACACGGTGATGTACAACACTACGACGAGCCGAGAAAACAAAATTCAATGCTTCCGAGCATGTGTCGAATTGTTTCCAAGCATGCGTGATTTTTTGCATACAGACGAACGCATTTTCGGGTAGGAACTTTTTCCGACCGAAAAATAGAGAACCTGCTCTCAATCTTTTGCTGGCTGAAATTCTGCCAGCAAAAGTTCGGTGGAGCATACACACGGTCGAAATTTCTGACCAAAACCTCACATCCGACTTTTGCTGGCAGAATTTCTGATTGTTTGTATGGGGCATTAGTTTACTATGAACAGTCACAATTAACTCCTTTTCGCATTTTCCCTTAAATTATTGTTTCTTGGTAATGTTTTTTTTTTTGCAATCAAAGAAATCAAGTCCAGGGTACTCACAGCATAACACTCACTCTTTAATCTAGTAATAGATTCCAAAGGTTTTTAAAAAAAACTAAACATGTTCACCCGTTGAATGTTTCTCATGCAAAGTGCACACTTTCCCAAGGCACTTGGATCTATCCTCACCCAAGGAATTTTCACCGTTAAAATATTCAGATGCCTCTTTACTCTCTCCCTTCACAAGGTAGTCCAGTTAACTCATGCAATATCTCCTGAATATTTCTTAAAGTGGTTTTAAAGGCATAAGGTTTTTTACCTTGTTGTGCTTAACCCATGCTTGACAAATTAATAAATCCAATTAAGCATATCGCACAGCACTGACAGACTCTGTTTCCTCTTGGAAACCTCCTGTTGGACGAAACGTGCATAGGCCAGAGTTTAGCAGTGACGTTATCACGCCCGCCTGGAGGGTCGGGGGTGCTATGTGATATGCTTTCATACTATCTGTTTTGTGAGTACCCACTTGGTTATTAATAAATGTTTTTTAAATGGTACTTCACTATGGAATTTCCTTGCTCTTTTTAGTATGATTTTGCTGTTGAGACCATTATATGAAAAGCAAACCATTGACCACTTTTGGGGCATGTCATTCAGAGAGATTGAGGCTTGAGGATTGCTGAGGTGTGAGAGGAAAAGAGCTGAAGCCATCCATCCACGTGGGATCTGTCATCTTTTAAATGCTGCTTTAGACCTCTTGAGTTGTGGGGTTTAAGAATTTGGTAAGTGGCTTGAACAGTGGCTTGAAAAAGTATTCATACCCCATTTTCCACATTTTGTCATGTTACAACCAAAAACGTAAATGTAGTTTATTGGAATTTTATGTGATAGACCAACAAAAAGTGTCAATACTTTGTAGAGCCACCTTTTGCTGCAATTACAGCTGCAAGTCTTTTTGGGTATGTCTCTATCAGCTTTGCACATCTAGAGAGTTACATTTTCTTCTTAGAAAAATAGCTCAAGCTCTGTTAGATTGGATGGAGAGTGTCTGTGAAGAGCAATTTTCAAGTATTGCCACAGATTCTCAATTGGATTTAGGTCTGGACTTTGACTGGGCCATTCACATGAATATGCTTTGATCTAAACCATTCCATTGTAGCTCTGGCTGTATGTTTAGGGTTTTTGTCCTGCTGGAAGGTGAACCTTCACCCCAGTCTCAAGTCTTTTGCAGACACTAACAGGTTTTCTTCTAAGATTGCCCTGTATTTGTCTCCAACCACCTTCCCATCAACTCTGACCAGCTTCCCTGTCCCTGCTGAAAAAAAGCATCCCCACAACATGATGCTGCCACCACAATGTTTCATGGTGAGGGTGGTGTGTTCAGGGTGATGTGCAGTGTTAGTTTTCTGCCACACACAGGCTAAAAAGTTCAACTTTGGTCTCATCTGACCAGAGCACCTTCTTCCACATGATTGCTGTGTCCCCCAAAAGTTCTCGCAAACTGCAAATGGGACTTCTTATGGCTTTCTTTCAACAATGGCTTTCTTCCTGACACTCATCCATAAAGGCCAGATTTGTGGAGTGCATGACTAATTGTCCTGTGGACAGATTCTCCCACCTGAGCTGTGGATCTCTGCAGCTCCTCTAGAGTTACCATGGGCCTCTTTGCTGCTTCTCTGATTAATCCTCTCCTTTCCCGGCCTGTCAGTTTAGGTGGACAGCCATGTCTTGGTAGGTTGTGCCATACTCTTTCCATTTTGGGCTGATGGATTGAACAGTGCTTTGTGAGGTGTTCAAAGCTTGAGATATTTTTTTATAACCTAACCCTGCTTTAACTTCTCCACAACTTTATCCCTGACCTGTCTGGTGTGTTCCTTGGCCTTCATGATACTGTTTGTTCACTAAGGTTCTCTAACAAACCTCTGAGGGCTTCACAGAACAGCTGTAGTTATACTGAGATTACATTACACACAGGTGAACTCTATTTACTAATTATGTGACTTCTGAAAGCAATTGGTTCCACTAGATACTAGGTCAGGTTCACACTGGTACAACAAACGCTCCAACATTTGGAGCTCATGTCGCATGATGTGTGAAAATCAATGTTTCCCTATGGGAGCTATATTAACTGGTCTGACACAAGTCGGTCTGACTTTGAAAATGCTCCCTGCACTACTTTGGTCCAGCTTTGATCCTACTTCAGCCCATTGAATATTACTGAAGTCAGATCAAAGTCAGATCGTCGTCTTGACTGATTCAACTTTGGCATGCGACTTGTGCTCTGATGATCTTGAAGGGGAACTCCACGCCAATTTTTTTTCTTTAAAATGGCATGGGTTCCCCCTCCAAGAGAATACCAGGCCCTCGGTCTGGTTTGGATTTTAAGGGAAACCCCCACGCCAAAAAAATGGCATGGGGGTGCCCCCAAAATCCATACCAGATCCATACCAGCTGGCAGGTCAGGAAAGGGGGTGGGAACGAGTGAGCGACTCCCCCCTCCTGAACCGTACCAGGCTGCATGCTCTCAACATGGGGGGGTGGGTGCTTTGGGGCAGGGGGGCCTGCACCCTCCCACCCCAAAGCACCTTGTCCCCATGTTGATGAGGACAAGGGCCTCTTCCCCACAACCCTGGCCATTGGTTGCCGGGGAGCTTATCGGAATTTGGATGCCCTTTTTAACAAGGGGGCCCCCAGATCCATTTCCCCCACCTTATGTGAATGAGTATGGGGTACATTGTACCCCTACCCATTCACCTAAAAAAAAAAGTGTCAAAAATAAAACACATTACACAGGTTTTTAACCACTTCAGCCCCGGACCATTTGGCTGGCAAAAGACCAGAGCACTTTTTGTGATTCGGCACTGCGTCGCTTTAACTTACAATTGCGCGGATGGCTCCCAAACAAAATTGACGTCCTTTTTTCCTTACAAATAGAGCTTTCTTTTGGTGGTATTTGATCACCTCTGCGGTTTTTATTTTTTGTGCTATAAACAAAAAAAGAGCAACAATTTTGAAAAAAGCATCATTATTTTAACTTTTTGCTATAATAAATATCCCCCAAAAATAAATTTTAAAAAAGTTTTTTTCTTCAGTTTAGGCCGATACGTATTCTTCTACATATTTTTGGTAAAAAAAATCACAATAAGCGTTTATTGATTGGTTTGCGCAAAAGTTATAGTGTCTACAAAATAGGGAATAGTTTTATGGCATTTTTATTAATATTTTTTTTTACTAGAAATGGCGGCGATCAGCAATTTTTATCGTGACTACGACATTATGGTGGACAGATCTGACACTTTTGGCGCTATTTTGGGACCATTCACATTTATACAGCGATCAGTGCGATTAAAAATGCATTGATTACTGTATAAATGTGACTGGCAGTGAAGGGGTTAACCACTAGGGGGCAATGAAGGGGTTAAGTGTGTCCTAGGGAGTGATTCTAACTGTGGGGGGCTGGGCTATGTGTGGCACGACACTGATCACCGCTCCTGATTACAGGGAGACTCTACACAAAGCTACACGTCTCTAGTTCCTCATTTAACCCCCTAGGAGCAAGAGAGTCAAACATATATATCCAAAAGATTTCTCGCTTACATAACAATGAGAATCTCTCATTACTAGTAAACATCCCCTTAGGGATGGTTTCTATCACAAAGACTTCTAGATGTTTAATATCCTTGTTGTGGAAACAAAGAAAATGCCGGGGAACACTGTGTTCATCGCTCCCCTTGGAAATAAGTCTACGGTGGTCGCCCACTCTAGCTCGTAGTGTGCAAATGGTCCGACTTACATAGAGGAGGCCACATGGACACCGTAAAACATAGATTACAAAATCTGTAGAGCAGGTGATAAATTGCCTGATATCATAATTTTTTCCTAAGTTAGTTATAATAGTCTTAGTGCCTTGGACAATAAATTGACATGTAAGACAACCTCTTTTTTTACACTGAAAAATGCCCTTCCTGTCGTCAAAATAAGACCTAATATCAAGAGGGGATTTGGTGGACTTATTTGATATTTTACTAGGTGCTAATAGATTTTTTACAGTACAAGCTTTATGAAAGGTAGCCTGTGGGACCTCTGGTAGTACCGGGGCTAAGCGTTGATCCAATAATAGAATATGGTAATTTTTTTTATGATATTGGATATAGACTTGAAGCTATCATTTAAAGTAGAAACAAATCAAATATGATTTTTTCTTGATACCTCTCTCGGGGCTTTGGCCTTAGAGGGAGGATTCATATTGGACAAAAAGGCATCACTGATAAGTTCATATGGGTAACCCTTCTCTTCGAACTTTTTTATCATCGTGGCCCCTTGTTCAACATAATCCTCCATTTTGGAACAGTTCCGTCTCAGTCTGTTAAATTGGCCACTCGGGATGTTGTTTTTCCATGAAGGGTGATGGCAACTTTTAAAATGAAGATAAGAATTGCCACTAGTTGGCTTCACATGGTTCTTTGTAATAATCTTATTTTGATCGTGAGCCAGTACTAGGTTCAAGAAAACAAGTTCATGAGGGTCCAATATGTGCATAAAGGCCAAACCCTGGGAGTTGGAATTACAATAGGCCAAAAAGAAGGGAAACAGCTCTGGGCCTCCGCCCCATATGAGCACAATGTCATCGATGTACCGGCCAAAATAGACAATGTGCTCAGCAAATGGATTGTTGGCCCAGATATTGTCCTCCTCCCACAGCCCCATAGTAAGGTTGGCGTAAACCGAGGCAAAATTCGCCCCCATAGCAGTTCCCCTACGTTGTTCCCTCCTCATTGACTCGAAGACAGCAGTGGGAGCCATTGGTCCTGCTGCTGTCAATCAAAGCCAGTGAGGAGGGAGCAGGGGGTGGGGCTGAGTCATGCTCTGTTTGTCGATGGATATACAGAGCAGGGCTTGGGAACCAGCATGTACAAATGACCCCAGAGCAAGCAGTTTGCTACAGTGGCGATTAGCAGGGGGAGTAGCCAGGAGTACCAGTGGGGGACCCGAGAAGAGGGGATTAGGACAATGGTAATATATACATGGTAAATATACCATGTTTGTTATTATACTAAAAAAATATGCTGCAAGCAGTGTTACAAGGCACATATACAACCATAAAAAACATAGCTACAGGCAATGCCACAACCACTGTTATAAAGCCACACATATAGCCTTAAATTAGAAGTCAATCCTAAAACTAAAATCACTGCATCTACAGATATCCACAATCTAACACTAACCTATCTAGCCCTGTAAAGAAAAAATCAGTATACATACCTTTTCTGCAGCCACTCCGACCCTATCCCATGCTGAGCTGTCAGCCGTGGCTTCGATGTGGAGGCGGGTGCAGAGGACACGTCCGACAATGGAAGCCCCCTAGTAAGTCTATAGGTAATGTCAATCCCCATCCATTTAACAGCCGTTGTAGGCTGTGCCCTCTGCAGAGCTTCTGCTGCTTGAGATAGGGTTGGATCGGCTTTCAAAAAGGTATGTATACTGATTTCACCTTTATAGGGCTAGATAGGTTAGTCTTAGAATGTGGATGTCTGTAGACACAGGGATTTTAGTTTTAGGGTGGACTTACACTTTAACAAGCACTGTTACAACCACATATACAGCCCATCTACACAGAATATCACCACAGAAACAGATTTGAGTCTTCTTTTCTTTCCCCAAAATACCTATTGCATTAATAACTAAGATTGATTTGACTTCTTCCTGTATCCTCTCATGTTCACCCCCACAATGCCCAATTTGGTCACGTTCAATCCCATAACTTTCACTGCTTTTACATGACAATACATCTTTCTTGAATATGATTAATACATCTTGTCAAACCTATTCCAGTTTAAATTGATCTCAAATGTTCTTGACGCCTTCAACATTCCAATAGATTTACCAACCTAGTAATAGTTACACGGCACATCAGTCAATAAACCACATATCTTGTGCAACAATTAATTCCTTAATATAATGTATATATCCACTGAACTTCACCTTATTTACTTTCATCATATGGGGGCATAAAATGGAGGACAAACAACAATAATTCCCTTTAGGGGGCATGTCCAAGTAGTTTCAGGTTTAATTTCAGTTCTAACCAAATAGTCCCCCATTATCTTACACTTGCTAAATGTGACCACTGGACATTTTTCCGTTCTGCCCTTTATTACACCATTCTACTGAACTAGAAAAAACTTAAATAAAGCGGCATAGCTTTATTTAAGTTTTTTCTGCCGTTGGAGAGAACCCAAAAGAAAAGAAAATCAGATTTTTTGTGAGAAGTAGTTACAGTGGTATTAAAGGTTCAGCATTTTTTTTAAATAACAAACATGTTCAACTTACCTGTTCTATGCAATGTTTTTGCACAGAGCAGCCCCATCCTCCTCTTTTTGAACCCTCTGCTGGCGCTTCTGGATCCTCCCTCTTAATCAGTGCCCCCAATAGCAAGCCGCTTGCTATGGAGGCACTGCTGCCTGCTTACTCTCAAAGCCCTGCTCTATACATCCATAAAACACTTAAAGCTGTGGCTCAGCTCCACCCCTCCTCTCTCCTCATTGGTTCACTGGCTGTGATTGACAACAGTGGAGGCCAATGGCTAGAAGAGAGGGAGTATCCTTATATAATTTTCATTCATCTCACAGTTTTTTAAGTGATATTCAGGGATCATAAAGTATTCTGCTCTATTTCTAAAAAAGGCCTTCACAAATACAGAGCTCTCTATTTAACGTATATACTCGAGTATAAGTCGATCCGAGTATAAGTCGAGGCCCTAATTTACCACATAAAAATGGAAAAAACGTATTGACCCGAGTATAAGATGAGGGTGAGAAATGCACAGCTACTGTAAGTGGAAAAGAGGGTCAACAATGCCCATTTGCAGCCTCACTGTGCCCATTTGCATGCCTCATTGTGCCCATTTGCAGCCATAGGTCCCCCGAACTTCAAACTCGGTAGTTAAGGGTTCCTAGATGCCCCCTAGCTGCAGCCAAAATTTGGGGTCTCTGAACCCAAAGGGTCCCGAAATGACATTGCTGCAGATGGACACAGTTGGTCAACTTTGTGGCCCCTTATCTCGGGGCCACTTAGTGCTAGGAACCCCAAAGTTGGTGTGCAAACGCAGTGGAACTAGCACCATAAAATATCCAAAGATACGGGGCCCCAAATGAAAATGAAATTTTTTGCTGCAGAAAAGTGCTTGACTCGAGTATAAGTCGAGGGGGGCACTTTCAGCACAAAAAAGATGTGCTGAAAAACTCGACTTATACTCGAGTATATACGGTATATCAAAAGAAGCTTTCTTAGCATTACTTGATATTCTTGCCTACACTAGTTCCTCATTAAATAGTCGAGATAAGCAAGGAACATGCACACTTATTGTGCAGAGATGCTGAGGATACCTTCATTCACTAAAACACTGAGAAACATTTCCTATCCATCTATAACTTCTTCACATTTCTTTTCAGTATCCTTTCAGACACTTCACATGAGATGGGTCAAATACAAGAGTTGGTTTTCAGGCTACTTGAACTGAATCAAAATGCCAGTTAATTTATTTCCCTGCACAGGTGCAATTCTTTTGGGATATAGACTGATGACTGATGTAAAGGGTCCTATGTCCTCTACAAAAAAATGGGTAATATGCTATAGATAATAGACATCCAGTAAATAATAATGAACATTATACAACATGTTGGTATGTTGGTTTAGACCGGGAACGGTAAAGTTTTTTTTTTTTTTTTTTTAATCCAGAGAAATTAAGCATGTTTGCAAATGTGACCTTTTAGCTTTCTTTTTTGCTTTGGATGCACTAAGGTAACCTTAAAAAAGACCTGTATGGTTTTTACTGCTATCCAGATATCCATTATAAAGATTTACCTTCAGTTATGTTGGATTCAGAGTGGGGTTGATTTGCTAAAACTGGAGAGTGCAAAATCTGGTGCATGGTAGCCGTAGCCAATCAGCTTCTAACTTCAGCCTATTTAATTGAACTTTGACAATAAAACCTGGAAGCTGATTGTTTTCTATGCAGAGCTGCAATCCTGCAAATCCTCCTCCCTCTCCTCAACCAAAAGGACCTTCTTCACCCCTATCCCCACACCTACAGAACTCCCAACACTAGCAAAAATCTTACACTCTTCCAGCAAATTGTCAACCATGAAAACAAAAACCTCCCTCCCCTATCAGCAAAAATCACCCCCCCCCCAGTAAAATCCTCTAACCAGAAAAACTCACCTTCCTGAGAAAAACCTCCATCAGTAAAAATCTCCTCTCCACAGCAAATCTGCCTTCTCCATCAGCACCCATCAAACACACAAAAGCACTTACTACCAAAAAAACCCTAAACTTTCCTTGGCTCTGCCTTGCTTTTTTATCTGTGGTCTGACAGGACTGCTGGAGGTGGTCTTGTAGAGAGATGGGAAATGCAACAATGTGTGCCTGGCAGGGAATGCAGTCCTAGAACACCATTTAGTTGCATAATTACATAGTTATTAAGGTTGAATAAAGAACAAGTTCATCCAGTTCAACCAGTGTGGGTGTGTGTTCATGTTGATAATCAGTTCCCATATCCCTGTATATTGTGTTCACTAAGATGCACATCCAAGAGTTTTTTAACTCACCCCAAAGCACCTTGTCCCCATAAACAAAAAGGAGGGGGGCTTAATGAGCTACACCTCCATACAATATGTGTGATTTTTCATCTACCAGCGATATTTCCTTTATTGGGTACTTGATGTGTGTTAGTGTGTGTGAGCATGAAGGCTTGAGCAGGGTGGTTGTAAGTCTGTTACTGACAACGTTGTCAATTTTTACTATGAAATGATGAAGGTAATTTATGTATGATTATGTAATAAAGCAATTTGTACTTTTTCTTAAACCCGCTTATTTCTCATTGATGAGTCTCTTGAGGAGTTTTTACTCCTTTTATTATACCTTGTCACCATGTTAATAGGGACAAGGGTCTCTTCCCCACAACCCTGGGCTGTGGTCATGGGGGTCTGCAGGTAGAAGAATTATTGGAATCTTTTAACAAGGGAGCCCCAGATCCTGACCCTTCTATGTGAATGAGTATGGGATACCCCTACCCATTCACCAAAAAAGTGTCAAAATAAATAAAAAGAGTAGACAGGTTTTTGAAAATCCCTTTATAAAAAAAGCAATGTCCCCAGATATAGATCTGCCACCTGCTGCCACCAACCCAAAAAAAGAAAAAGAAAATGCTCAGCTGACCATGACGGCTGACCGCCTACTGCTGGCTCCGTCGTTTGACAGTTCTTATATAAGTAAGTAGTGGAGCTTCTAATTTAAATGTGATTTGACTAATTTTTCTTTCTTTCTTTTATTTTTGCTGCAGCATGTTCTATGCATGCTACAGATGCACCACTTTACAGGCAGACTAAGAGGACCCCCAGACACTATATTTAAAGGAATTTTACATTTTTATTTTTGCACTTTAGGCATCAATGTTCCTGAAAAAAGATTGTTTTTAAAAAATTGTTTTTCATTAACCTCCCTGACAGTATTCCCAAGTGTGGCTCAGGGTTAAATTTCAGCACCATTAGGGGTAACCCCGAGCCACACTCGGGATTACATTGCAGGATCCTGGTGCAGTGTTACTTACCTTGTCCCCAGGATCCTGGGATGTCCCCCTGCTGTCTGCGGGCTCTGTCCTCCTTCGAAGCCTCTCTGTGCCAGGCTCCGTTCCCTGCGAGCGTCGCAACACATGGGGGCGGAGCCTGGCGGCAAATTAAAAAAGTAAAAATGATAACACATACAGTACTGTAATCTTACAGATAACAGTACTGTATGAAATTATTTCACATCCCTTTTGTCCCCAGTGCTTTGTCCAATGCCCTGCATGCAGTTTTATATTATATATACTGTTCTTTCTCCCTGGAAACTGGAGATTGTCCATAGCAACCAAAAAGTGTCCCTTTACGTCAAAAGTGGCTTTAGACCAGTTAGAAAACAGCGATAGTAAATTAGAACACTTGCAGAATTGAGCGATAGTGAATCGTGGGGAAATTTATTTTATTATTATCATATTATTATTTTTTTAAATTATTTATATTTATCTATTATATTATAATTTATGTTTTTGTGTTTCAAACTTCACCATACCCAGGATATCTACTAGACTCTTGGTGGACAGATTTAAGTGTGTTATTGTTAAGAATTGCAGCTCACAATATAAAATGCCAAATTTCCATGCAAAATATTTGTACCGCTTTCAGCACCTAAAATCCGAAATAATCATACCGCCAGGGAGGTTAATATATATCCCCCAGGGCAGTACCCAGACCCTCATACCCCTTTTATGGCCAATTACTTGCATATAAGCCTTCAAAATGGCCACTTTTGATTTTTCCTGTTCGGTTCCCAAAGACTTCAATGGTGTTCTCTGTTCAGGTTAGAACTTTTCCCCTGTTCAGGAATTCTGCTGCAAACCAAACAGGGGGGTGTTCGGCCCATCTCATCCCAGTGCATTGCAGGGCAAACATCCTGCAAATTTAAGTGTTTGCTGAATGGGCGAGCAGGCGATGTTCGGCCCAAAATGTTCGCCCAAATCTACTCCAGATGTGGCAGGACCAGAGTTTTATAAAGTGGCAGGATTTAGCTTCATCTCTGGAGTAAATTCCCTTTTTCACTTTTTCAAATTTTTTTCACAATTACTGTACACACAGTTAGTTCCTCTACATCTTCTTTTATGTTGTTAGGAATGCATCCCTGGGATATGGAATGAATAAAAACCCAGCACCTGGAAATGAGGTAGCATAGTGATGTAATTCCAGCATCACTCTGTGGTACCCCCTACCCTTCAGCATTTCTGTTGGATTTCCCTGAAAGTGTCTAGAATATAAGCAAAAGCACAGCAGGGTAAGAGGAAAACAAATAATGCAAAAGGCTTCTCTATTACAGCACTGATACCCTGAAGCTACCAGACTAGGCATTGGACCAAAGATGACTCAGCAGTAAAGATTTCCCTAACTGAATTATTTTATTGGATCTTATACGCCAATATAGTACTAGGGTTTAATAAGTTAGACTTAAGGATTTTGTTAAACCTCTGTGGAACATTACTGCTTGAACCTAGAAGAAAGTTTCAAAGTAATACTAAAGTCACTTTTTTTTTGTTTAAAATAACAAACATGTCATACTTATCTACTCTGCGTAGTGGTTCTGCACAGGACAGCCCAGATCCTCCTGTTCTTGGGTCCCTCTTCATCACTCCTGGCCAGGCCGCAGCTCTGTGTGTGAATGGACACACAGAGCTGCGGCTTGGTTCGGGTTCCCCAATAGCAAGCTGCTTGATTGACATAATTCTCTCACTGAATTAGACAGAAGTTGGAGCCAATGGGGCTTCTCTGCTGTCTCTGCCAATGAAGAGGGAGAGTCCCAGACAGCTGAGTCTCTCATACAACATTGCTGGATCGAGATGGGCTCAGGTAAGTATTAGGAGGGCTGAGGGGGGCTGCTGCACACAGAAGGCTTTTTATCTTAATGCATAGAATGCATTAAGATAAAAAAAACCTTCTGCCTTTACAACCACTTTAACCATAAATGCTGGGCCTGAAAAATGAAAAATAAAAAAGTAACACTTTATTGCTTTATAGTCAGATGATATAGCTCCTTTTCAGAAAAGTGCCATATGTTTATTTCCTATGGAACTTATGTGCTGATTTAACAAAAAATTTTAAACTTATTCTTATTATTTAAACTTGAGACCTGAATCTCAAGTTTAAATACGGTAATAAGAATACGTATGTTGTGAAGAATATCTGTACTTATACAGCCCTCTTGACCTTAGCCTCATCCCTTGCTATTATGCCTGATTCCAATAGCTAGTTATATCAAATATGTTTTACCTCTATTATTCCTTTAACATTGTGTAACCTTGCATCACCAGTCTCCGTTCTAACAGCTTGTTGTATGTACAGAATTCTTGGGTTTTGGTAATTGACACTTAGAAAAAGCTTCACTCAGTGTTATAATACTTACCACTTTCTTTTTTTTAGCTGGGAAACTCCCATTGGATTTAACAAAGACAGCGCATAGCTTCACATCTTCTGGATGAGTGCATTTGTCCTAAAAAAACAAAACATTTAATGCTGGAAGTGAAACGATCGACATATGATTGACTTCCAAAGTAGTAAAGTGGTTCTTTGAGAATTTCTTGTGCAGCTAAATTATTATTACTGCCTTAAATATCATCCAAGTAGGAGTCTACTGAGAAACATGTATTTATATACACAATTGTCTTGTGGGTGTGCATACTTTATTATTAATGGTAACTCACACATTATTAGTGACACTTTAAACAAAAGGTACACTGCTCAATCAATATTAACGCACTCTAATGGTTGTGTAAGAAGAATGTGATTGGTTAGTAACTCAGAGAAGTATGCCTTTGTTAATTCAAGGAAAATACATTATTTGTTTTTAGAGAATCCTAAAGGCAGAAAACGAATCCTGGAGGCTTTGCATAATCCCCTTACATTAAAGAAAACTTTTACTGAGCAAATAATAAAACTTCTATTCTTGAACTATTCTTTTGAAATAGCTAATAGTCTGTGTACACATTCTGGGTCATTAACATAAAGTAGATGAAAACACAAACTGATTGACATTTAGTATTCCTAAAGCCCAACTCAGGGTAAAAAAAAAAAAAAAAAGTTTACCCATGAAGTGGGGCTGTGCCCGCGCTGTGCGGGTCAGCTGTTCTAATTTGTCTAGGCCAGCGGTGAAAGGAGATTTACTTATCTAATCCTCTGATGCTCCCAGCTCAAGACCAATTTGGCACCCCCGCTCTCCAGCGGTCTTGAGTTTTGGACTGTTCCTAACGTCATCAAGCCCAGAGCAGGCTCTATAGACCAGGAACATTCCCCCACAGTCTAGTCCATCACTAGACTGTGGGGGAAGCACCATTTTCTGGTATAACGAAGGATCAGATGAGTATAAAATTTCTCCTCGCCCCTAAACAAAACAAGCAGTTGACCCGTGCAGTGCGAGCACAGCCCTACTGCATGGGGAAACTTTTTTTTTGCCCTGGGTTGGTCTTTAGGGATTATAAATCATATATGTTTGTCTTTGGATTTTTTTGATGATTGTAGGTCACTATTTGAAGAAATAAATATATAAAAACTTTGTTGGATTACTCATGAAGGGATAACTTTTTTAGCAAATGAGGGTGAGCAAATAGGGACAAAATAGGGTGTGCTAAAATATCCAATTTCCTTTCCCTCCCCTCCCTGAAGCTCAGGAGCAAGAGATGGTTAAAGTTATTGGCAGAAAATAAGGAGCATGACCTGTGGATAAAATAATTAAATATATGATATTCCACTATGCCTTTTCCAGCATAGAAACATGTGGAACAAACATGAGCAAATGTATGAAGAATAGTTTTAGAGACATACATAAAAGTTAAAGTATATGTTGAGTCAAAATTCTTTCTTAGTTTTGTATAGATTTGGGAAGGGTTAGAACCCCTGTCAAGTTTTTACTACTATCTGGGGCCCCATTGGAGGTATTTCCTTCTTGTTCTGCTTACTTTTCTAATACATTTTATAAGACAGGAACTATCCAACAGCATCTCTGACAGAATTAAGAAAGTTTTTTTGTAGTAGAGTAGGGGAAGGCAAGAATACCTGTTAGGTGGGATTAATTTGCCTAAAAAAAATAAAATATATCTAAAGTTTTTTTTTATTGGTGAGTAAAACCCTTGTAAGGTTTTTTGATTGCCTGTGTTCAATTGGGGAGATTTCCCTTCACTTTCTGTCCTGGAGACACAATAAAAAAGGGGAAAAAAGATCTCTTCAAAGTGAGGAAAATCCCTTGTTAGACTGCTGCCTTAAAAACAGGTGTTCTCATTTAAGGCTGGGTTCACACTAGCTGCAGCCACGGCTCACAGCAAGGGGTTTGGTAAGTGTCTGTTCACTGTTTCAGGTGTGAATCAGATCCAAATTTTTTGCTGAATTTGCACCTGAAACGGACCAGAAGATGCACAGGACCCTTCTGCAGTTCGATGTTGTACCTTCATTAAATGTAACCATATTGCTACACTTAGAGGCGCCTATCTTCTCTTTTATACTCTCTAGATCCTGCTGGATTTTGCTTCTAATCCCCTTTGTGGAGGCTTCCATTTGTGGATGGACATTTTATGGTTACACAACCTATCACATTGCTATAATCTTTTGAGTTTCCATTATTTCTTATGGGGAAATTCACTTTGATATACAAGCATGCTTCTGAAATGAATTTATGCTCGCAATCCGAGGTTTTACTGTAGTAAGAAACTTACTGCATATACATATTGTATTGCACTTGACAATATATGCATTTATAGTGCCATAAAAGAAACATATTTAGATAGCTTATTCTTTAACCACTTATGCCCCGGAAGGATTTACCCCCTTCCTGACCAGAGCACTTTTTACAATTTGGCACTGCGTCACTTTAACTGCTAATTGCGCGGTCATGCAATGCTGTACCCAAACGAAATTTGCGTCCTTTTCTTCCCACAAATAGAGCTTACTTTTGATGGTATTTGATCATCTCTGTTGTTTTTATTTTTTGCGCTATACACGGAAAAAGACCGAACATTTTGAAAAAAAATGATATTTTCTACTTTTTGTTCTAAAATAAATCCAATAAACTCAATTTTAGTCATACATTTAGGCCAAAATGTATTCGGCCACATGTCTTTGGTAAAAAAAATGTCAATAAGTGTATATTTATTGGTTTGCGCAAAAGTTATAGCGCCTACAAACTAGGGTACATTTTCTGGAATTTACACAGCCTTTAATTTATGACTGCCTATGTCATTTCTTGAGGTGCTAAAATGGCAGGGCAGTACAAAACCCCCACAAATGACCCCATTTTGGAAAGTAGACACCCCAAGGAAATTGCTGAGAGGCATGTTGAGCCCATTGAATATTTTTTTTTTTGTCCCAAGTGATTGAATAAGGACAAAAAAAAAAAAAAATTACAAAAAGTTGTCACTAAATGATATATTGCTCACACAGGCCATGGGCATATGTGGAATTGCACCCCAAAATACATTTAGCTGCTTCTCCTGAGTATGGGGATACCACATGTGTGGGACTTTTTGGGAGCCTAGCCGCGTACGGGGCCCCGAAAACCAACCACTGCCTTCAGGATTTCTAAGGGCGTACATTTTTGATTTTACTCCTCACTACCTATCACAGTTTTGAAGGCCATAAAATGCCCAGATGGCACAAACCCCCCCCAAATGACCCCATTTTGGAAAGTAGACACCCCAAGCTATTTGCTGAGAGGCATGTTGAGTCCATGGAATATTTTATATTTTGACACAAGTTGCGGGAAAGTGACATTTTTTTTTTTTTTGCACAAAGTTGTCACTAAATGATATATTGCTCACACAGGCCATGGGCATATGTGGAATTGCACCCCAAAATACATTCTGCTGCTTCTCTTGAGTACGGGGATACCACATGTGTGGGACTTTTTAGGAGCCTAGCCGCGTACGGGGCCCCAAAAACCAATCACTGCCTTCAGGATTTCTAAGGGTGTACATTTTTGATTTCACTCTTCACTGCCTATCACAGTTTCGGAGGTCATGGAATGCCCAGGTGGCACAAACCCCCCCAAATGACCCCATTTTGGAAAGTAGACACCCCAAGCTATTTGCTGAGAGGCATGGTGAGTATTTTGCAGCTCTCATTTGTTTTTGAAAATGAAGAAAGACAAAAAAAAATTTTTTTTTTCTTTTTTTAATTTTCAAAACTTTGTGACAAAAAGTGAGGTCTGCAAAATACTCACTATACCGCTCAGCAAATAGCTTTGGGTGTCTACTTTCCAAAATGGGGTCATTTGGGGGAGTTTTGTGCCACCTGGGCATTCCATGGCCTCTGAGACTGTGATAGGCAGGGAAGAGTGAAATCAAAAATTTACGCCCTTAGAAAGCCTGAAGGCGGTGCTTGGTTTTCGGGGTCCCGTACGCGGCTAGACTCCCAAAAAGTCTCACACATGTGGTATCCCCGTACTCAGGAGAAGCAACAGAATGTATTTTGGGGTGTAAATTCACATATTCCCATGGCATGTTTGAGCAATATATCATTTAGTGACAACTTTGTGCAAAAAAAAAAAAATTTTCTTATTAACTTGTGTCACAATATAAAATATTCCATGGGGACGGGGCGTGATGACGTAACGCGCATCACGGAGGGAGGGAGGTGAGGGTGTCGGAAGGAGAAGCAGACTCTCCTGGGATCCCTGGAGCTCGGTTTTTCAGCCGCCACGTAGGATATGCCCGTGGCTAAAGAGGGGAGGAAGATCCTTGCCCGCTGTGACGAGCGCGGCAGCTGAGGCTCCCTGATTCCAACAGGGTGACAACACCGAGGCTCCACACGCCGCTCCACACGCCGCTCCACACACCGCCGCTGGAACATGAGAGGCGGCTGTGGATTCAACACAGACAGCGAGGAAGGGAGGATCTGACGGCGTTCCCCCCCCCGCTCCCCCCCCCCCCCCTCCGGCTTTCCCCCCCTTCGCTCACCCCACATGACTTTCCAGGCAACCTGTGACCCAGCGGAAGTTCGGCAGTATCTGGTGGTGGTAATGTAGAAATAGCTCTGCATGAAATGAATATAATACCTGCATATACACCTGTCTAAATGTACTAGCGTCATCTCATTTTAACAGCTGGATTTAACAGTGCTGGAGCTAACGTCTAAGATAGCGGCTGAAACTGCTTTATCTATCTGAAACTTCATTTAGCTGTGGGAATGCAAGCAGGACTTATTGTAATATCTGTTATATGGAAAGCTATTTAAAGGAGGATAAATCTAAATTCAGAGCTATTGATATATTGGAAGCCTGTAGACATAACTATCCAAGGAAATCCTCTTTACAACCTACTATAACAGTTTGAGAGGTTAATGATTGGTAAGGCGTCCGGAGCAGGTGAGCTGATTGATTCACTCAGCTTGGGTGTTACTGTTAATGCCATTACTAATGTCTGTTAACATATGCTGGATTTATTGGGGACAGAAGTAAAATGATTGAAGTTTCGGTTTTGGGATGGTGCTTTCCCCTGACGGAGTAATGAAGCTTGTCTCAAACCTATGAGAAAAAGGCTCTTAGGTGGGAATTCCAGATATGAGACTGACAAGAGTGATGTATTTCTGAGATACCGGTTCCGGAGAGGGCCTGGGTCATTTTTGGGAGGTTTTTTACCCCCCTTCCCCACGGACGGAATATCTGTATAGTATAAAGGTGGGGTACTATCTGGAGTAGGGCCCAGGAAATAACCCCCAGGGCCGAGACCCCTGAAGGATTCATACCTATAAGAGGCGGGAAGAAATTCAGTAAATCCTGGGGAAACCAACAGGGGGTCAGAGGAAGAAAGGAAGAATGAATAAAACAACAACAAAAAAAGGAGGGGCACCCAAAACGCCGAAGGATAGGACAGCTGGTAGCTCAATAAAACAATTTATGTCCCAAGGCGGGAGCCCAAAAGGAGGGGAGCAGGGAGCCCAAGGAGGAAGAGGGGGAACTCCTGATAAAAAGGGGGATAAAACGATTCAATCAAAAGAAAACTCAATAGCGGAAAGTGTTGAAAGTGAAGGAGATTTAAACCGGACAGAAGAGAGAAGTACAAGCGCCCCAATGCTTTCAAAAGAGGAAATGAGAGACATGCTTAAAAATCTAGAGCTTTCAATAAAAGTTGAAATAGGTCTGGTGAGAGCAGACCTGGGAAATTTATTGGAGAGGGTAGAAACAACGGAAAAAAAACGGAGGAATTAGAAAAGGAGATAATGAACCTCAAAGAACAAATTAAAATCTCTAGACAAAATCAGAAGATAATCCTATATAAGATCGAAGATCAGGAAAATCGTGATAGGAGACAAAATATAAGACTGCGTAATATCCCAGAAAACAAAGGAGAGGATCTGAGAAGGATGATTCCCCAAATATTGGGGCCTCTGGTGGGAGAAGAGGACAAGGAATTCCCAAAAATTGAAAGGATACACCGAGTTGGAAAATTACTCAACTCAGATCACCAGAGGCCGAGAGATATTATAATCCGTTTTAGGTTTTATGAGGATAAAGCTCGAATCCTATCCAAAATGAGAGGCAAACTCCCGGGAAAATTCGAAGGGTCTGAGTTTCAAATCTATGCGGACCTTTCAACCGATACCCTCGCTAGGAGAAGGCTGTTGAAGCCCTTATTAGAACAGATGAGAGATCTAAATATTAAGTATAGCTGGGGTTTCCCGGCTTGTCTGAGAGGTTTTAGAAATGGAAGATCGGCAAGATTGAGGTTCCCAGAGGATCTAAGGGACTTCTGCAATAGGCTTGATATGGAAGAACCCGAGCTGCCGGGTTGGGTGGAGGGGTGATCGGCTGTGTGTGGGGGGGGGGTGGGGGGAGGGTGGCGGGGTTTTGGGGCAAGCTTGATTAGTGGAGTGGAGGGGTGGCGGGAGGGAGGAGGAGATGGTCTGTGTGTATCTGGATTACCCCTCTCTGCTTCAAAACACCAAGCAGGGGGGGGTAAAGGGCACAACTCGGGCTCCCACCTCAAATAAATGATTCGCTAGGCTCCATGGTATCCATGACGCTGGGCGAATGGGGAGCCAGGGGGTGGCTGAGGGGTAGGGAGGGTGGGCTAGGGAGAAGGGAGGGGAAAGGGGAATCCTGTGTACAAGGAAGTAAGAAGGAAGAAGAAAAGAAGCAAGATAACAAAGATAGAAATCAGAATAGCTCAGTAATACGAATCCAACATAATCCAAAGGAAAAAATAAAAAAAAAGGCGAGGAGATGGAAAAATTGAAGTTTATGACCTATAATGTAAAAGGTCTTAATGAGCCCACTAAGAGACACAAGATCTTGAAGGAATTAGAGAGATACGGGGCTGAGGTTGTGTTCCTTCAAGAAACCCACTTAACATACTACTCAAAGGTCAAGATAAAGTCAAATATGTATCCAACTTGGTTTTATGGAGACTCAATAACATCAAGAGCGAGAGGAGTAGCAATAGGAATAGCAAAAGGGATAAATTTTAGGGTGGAAGAGAGGTTAATAGACCAGGGAGGGAGATATATGTTCTTGAGAGGCTCCTTGGAGGGATGGAAGGTTACACTTGCAAATATTTACGCCCCCAACAAAGAGCCGAGTGGTTTTCTAGTTACAATACTAGAGAAACTAATAGAATTTAAAGAAGGAAACCTGATCATGATGGGTGACTTCAATGTATGTATGGTTCCAGGGGTTGATAGTACGTCTCGTGCGCAGGGGACAATGAACGGGAGGTTGAAGAAATTAAAACAGAAGTTGCATTCGTGCCAAATGGTGGATGTATGGAGGATTATGAACCCAAATAAGAGGGATTTCTCGTTCTACTCCTCTGCGCACGGGACGTACTCTAGGATAGACTACATATTGACGGAACACTCATTGTTAGAAAGAGTCCGAGAGGCCAAGATAGAAGTCATTACCTTATCAGACCACGCTCCAGTTAGCATGAAATTGTCGATACCGAGAAATCAGAGAACCCCAATAACCTGGAGATTAGACGAAGATCTCTTACAAGAAGTATCTAATGTGGAGAAAATAGAGCAGGAACTAAAACAATATTTTTCAACGAACGATACAGTAGGGATCTCAGGATCATCTTTGTGGGAGGCCCATAAGGCCTACATAAGGGGAGTAATAATGAAGTTAGGGGCTAGGAGGAAAAGGGAAATGAGGGAAAAAATTAAAAAACTAACAGAAGAAATACACGAGCTGGAGCAAGAACATAAGGGGGACCCGGGCCAAGGAAAGAAGGTCTATCAAAAATTGGTAAAAAAAAGGGTAGAGTTAAAGGAGCATACGGATTTAGAAATAAAAAAAGCATTCTATAAGGTGGCGAAAGAAAATTACCAGAGTCGAAATAAGAGCAGTAGACAGTTAGCCAAAATAGTAAGAAAGGAAAAAACTAGAAATTACATTGATAAAATCCAAAATAGTAAAGGAGAAATGCTCCATACAACAAAAGAGATAGGGGATTCCTTTAAGGAATACTACAGTAAGTTATATTCAGTAGCCAAAAATATAAGGCCAAGAGGGGCAAAGGATAGGAAAATAGTAGAATTTCTGAATAAAGCCGACCTCCCGAAGATCAATGAGACCGACAGAGAAACCCTAGAAAATCCCATAACGATAGAAGAAATCAATAGAGCCTTGTCAGAATCAGCTTCAGGCAAAAGCCCGGGGCCCGACGGATTTACTTGTGGGTATTATACCAAGTTTAAAGAAATTTTGACCCCCAGATTATGTGAGTACTTGAACGGGTTGGATAGAGACTATGACCTGAGTAGAGAAGCTCTTAGAGCAGAGATCACGGTTATCCCAAAAGAAGGGAAAAATCTGACGCTATGTTCTGGGTATAGGCCAATATCGCTGATTAACACCGATGTTAAACTATATGCCAGAGTTTTAGCTAACCGAATAAAAGAGAGCCTCAATGGTCTGGTACACCCAGATCAAGTGGGTTTCATTCCCAAAAGAGAAGGACGAGATAATGGCGTAAGGGCACTCCTCTTGCTGCAGCATATTAAGGACAGGGGACCCCCAGGTCTACTCTTGTCTATAGACGCGGAGAAAGCGTTTGATAGAGTAGACTGGGGGTTCATGTTCCAAACACTGGAATCAATGGGTTTAGGTCCAAAAATGTTGAATAGGATACGTGCTCTATACAAGCACCCTACTGCTTCGATAAAAATTAACGGTTCCCTTACAGAGGCTTTCGAAATGGAAAATGGAACGAGGCAGGGGTGCCCTTTGTCCCCCCTGCTGTTCATTCTCTCCTTGGAGCCACTGCTGTCGATGATTAGGGCGGACCCGGATATTTGGGGTATAAGGGTTGGGGATGAGGAGCACAAGATCGCGGCTTTCGCCGACGATGTTCTGCTGTTCATGACCAACCCCAGAATCTCGATGCCTAATTTCCTCGAAGTTATGAGGCAATATGGTGAAGTATCAAACTTTAAAATCAACTTGGCAAAATCGGAAATCCTGAATATCAACTTGGGGAAGAGGGAGGAAAAAATGCTGAAAAAGGAATTTAAATTTATATGGAAAAAAGAAATAAATTACTTGGGCATAAAATTGGCCAACTCATTGGAGAAGATCTATAAGGTGAATTTTATCCCACTTCTAGACGAAATAAGATCTGAGAGTAAAAGGATTACAACTAAACCACTTTCATGGATTAGACGTATTAATGCTATAAAAATGATATTATTACCTAAGATCACCTACAAACTACAGATGCTCCCACTGAACATCCCTCAGTACTATTTTAAAAAATTGAAATCAATCATTATGAGAGCTGTTTGGAAAAATAGAAGGGCTAGAGTATCTTTCGATATCTTAAAACAGGAAAAAAGAAAAGGGGGCTTGGCGATTCCGGATATACAGGGTTATTATAGGGCAATACAGGTCACAAGGGCGATAGAGTGGTTTAGAGAGAACACACAGAAAAGATGGGTAAATATAGAGAATAGTTTGAGTAAGGCGCACTTAGGACATTTGATTTGGAACCCTCCACACTATAGGGTATTAGATGTAAATACACATCCACTGACCAAGGTGGTCTTTAGAGTTTGGGATATAGTTTATAAACAAGTAAATAATACGTATAATTCCCCGTTAATTTCACTTTCAGAGAATGATTATTTTGCACCTGGCAAAAAGGATATTGGGGGGAGTTGGATAAAAAAGGGTACACTACAGTTGGGAGATATTATTAAAAAGGGGAAGATAGTCACGTTTCAGGAATTAAAGCACAAAACAGATTTTTGGGTATTAGATCGCTGGAGATACCTGCAGTTAAGCCATTTTATCAGCCACCTACCACATCCAATAAGATCAGGAGAAGAGCTATCAGACTTGGAAAAGATATGTACATCAAACAACACTAAAGGTATAACATCAAAACTCTATAAACTGGGATTGGCAAAGAGCAGCAGGGAGATACCACCATTTATTACTAAATGGGAAAATGAACTAGGAGTACAGCTAGATAGTAATAGATTAAAGAAAACTTTGGAGTTGACCCACAGCTCGTCAACCGATATTAGTGTTACTGAAATGAATTACAAGATTCTAACAGGTTGGTACATTACCCCGGAAAGGGCAAGTAAATACCAAAAAGATAAAAATGCGGAGTGTTGGAGGGGATGTAAAGGTGTAGGAAATATGGCTCACATGTGGTGGGACTGCCCCGTAATTAAACGGTATTGGCTAAAAATTTTGAGATACATCAAACAGACAACTAAGATCGAGGTAAAATTGGACCCCTGGGTAGTGCTACATCACGGGATAAATGGGGAGGTAAAAATCTATAAAAACACCCTAGTACCACACCTGTTGAACGCGGCGAAAAAGGTTATTGCAAAGAACTGGAAGAAGGTAGAGGGCCCATCAATATGGGAGTGGGTCGACGCAGTAGAAGGGATTCGGTACATGGAGGAAGGAGGACCTGTAAGAGAAGTTAAATTAGCAGAAGGGAGGAACAACTGGCAAAACTGGAAGGAGTTTAAAAAATCATGGAGTATTACTGAAGGCTTGAGGTTAAGAATTGATTAAAAATAGAGATAACATCTAATGTACACAGGAGGTGGGGGGGGGGGAGGGGGAGGGTGGTGAGGTGGTGGGGGGGGGGAGAGGGGTGGTGTAGGAGGGAGGGAGGAGGTTGGGGATTCTTTCTTTTGTTTTTGCTGAATTGAATATAAAATTTATACACGTGATTAGTAAGCTACAAATGATGTGAAAAAAGGAGAGACACAGATGACACTGACTAAGTGGATCAGGTCTCCAATTATAATCACTGAAGTGGCAAAAAAAAAAAAAAAAAAAAAAAAAAAAAAAAAAAAAAAAAAAATATTCCATGGACTCGACATGCCTCTCAGCAAATAGCTTGGGGTGTCTACTTTCCAAAATGGGGTCATTTGGGGGGGGTTGAACTGTCCTGGCATTTTATGCACAACATTTAGAAGCTTATGTCACACATCACCCACTCTTCTAACCACTTGAAGACAAAGCCCTTTCTGACACTTTTTGATTACATGAAAAAATAATTTTTTTTTGCAATAAAATTACTTTGAACCCCCAAACATTATATATTTTTTTAAAGCAAATGCCCTACAGATTAAAATGGTGGGTGTTTCATTTTTTTTTTCACACAGTATTTGCGCAGCGATTTTTCAAACGCATTTTTTGGGGAAAAAACACACTTTTTTACATTTTAATGCACTAAAACACACTATATCGCCCAAATGTTTGATGAAATAAAAAAGATGATCTTAGGCCGAGTACATGGATACCAAACATGACATGCTTTACAATTGCGCACAAACGTTCAGTGGCAACAAAATAAATACATTTTTAAAAGCCTTTAAAAGCCTTTACAGGTTACCACTTTAGATTTACAGAGGAGGTCTACTGCTAAAATTACTGCCCTCGATTTGACCGTCGCGGTGATACCTCACATGCATGGTGCAATTGCTGTTTACATTTGACGCCAGACCGACGCTTGCGTTCGCCTTAGCGCGAGAGCAGGGGGGACAGGGGTGCTTTTTTTTTTTTTTTTTTTTCTTTATTATTTTTTTGCTTTTTTATCTTATTTTTAAACTGTTCCTTTCATTTTTTTTTTTTAAATCATTTTTATTGTTATCTCAGGGAATGTAAATATCCCCTATAATAGCAATAGGTAGTGACAGGTACTCTTTTTTGAAAAAATTGGGGTCTATTAGACCCTAGATTTCTCCTCTGCCCTCAAAGCATCTCACCACACCAAGATCGGTGTGATAAAATGCTTCCCCAATTTCCCAATGGCGCTATTTTCATCCGGTGAAATCTAAGTCATAATATGCTCGTAGCTTCCGGTTTCTTAGGCCATAGAGATGTTTGGAGCCACTCTGGTCTCTGATCAGCTCTATGGTCAGCTGGCTGAATCACCGGCTGCATTCTCAGGTTCCCTGTTGAGACAGGAGAGCCAGAGAAAAACACGGAAGACGGTGGGGGGGGCATTCTCTCCCACTGCTTGTAAAAGCAGTCTAGAGGCTAATTAGCCGCTAGGATTGCTTTTACATAAAAGCCGACCGCTGGCTGAAAAGAATGATACCAAGATGATACCTAAACCTGCAAGCATCATTCTGGTATAACCACTCAAAGTCGTGAATGGTGTACCTGAAGACAAAAAAATGGTTAACAATAAAGCACAGTAAACGGTAAAGTAAAACCTGAAAAGCAAACGTGATAAAACATAATAACAATAAAACATTGCAGAATAGAATACAGTAAAAAAGAGCAGAACAATAGAGAGAATAGAGAGAGAGAGAACAATAAAACGACAACTATTATTTTTTATTTTATATTTTTGTTTGTGTTTTTACACTTTTTTTGTAACTGTAACTTTTATAACGGTAACCGGTTCCAGGTTCGGGTCTCTCAAAATGCGATCACCAATGCAAAGACCAGGATTGACAGGACAGGAGGGACAATAATAGCGGGTGTCACGCCTATATCCGCGCTTGCTGCAGACACGACATCTTTTTTGGGGGGGTTAGTTGGGTAGGGGTACTCGGGAGGACATAAAAATGCCTCTCATGCAGCTGACTGCATTTGGTTGGGGATGTGAATGGGGGAAGTACGGGTGCTGCAGAAGTGGTGGGTTCCCAATTAGGATTGGCGAATGCAGCAGGAAAGGCACTATGGGCACGACGGGCCTGTGTTTGTCTTTTTGATGGCAGCGGGACACTACTTGTGCTTGCCACCTCACCAGCTTGAACTGCACTTATGGTACTCGCCACGTCACCAAGTGTTACTGCAGTGCTGGTTTGACTACGACCGGGGTGTACTAGGCCGCTGGCGCTTGCCAGTTCACCAAAACGCTACCAAAAAAACTGTTAGCGATCGCAGGGATCAGGCCTGACTCTGCGAACGCTGCAGTTATGCGTTTAGTGTTTTGTAAGTGACAGTGATCGATCGATACTGCACTTGGGTGGGCTGGGCTGGGCCGGGCGGAGGGGCAAAACGCAGGTGCTAGCAGGTATCTGGGCTGATCCCGCTAACACTGCGTTTTTGGGAACCCTAAACTGCTGGGGACGCTAGTATAGATCTGAACGGATCAGATATTGATCCGTTAAGATACTATACCACTAAGGGAGGCGTATGCTGCGTGCGTGGGTGTTAGCGGTACTGGCGCTAATCTGACGCTGCCTGGGGCGACGCATATCACTGCCGGGCGATCAGGGGGCTAAACCTTTATTCGGTAATAAACGGCGGGTGCCCTGACACTATAAAAAATAAACGAACTAACCAGCGTCACCCGTAACGGTTATACGGTGATCAGTGGTGAAAGGGTTAACTAGGGGCAATCAAGGGGTTAAAACATTTATTAGATAGTATATGGGGGTCTCTGTTGCTAAAAAAAGCTGACGGCGAACCTAAATATTTACGTCCCTAACTAGCGTCACCAGCGACACTAATACAGCGATCAGAAAAATGATCGCTTAGCGACTCTGGTGACGGGGGGTGATCAAGGCGTTAAAACTTTATTAGGGGGGTTAGGGGGGTATCCTAGACCTAAAGGGGGCCTAACACTCACTGCCCTAACACTGTAACTGTCACAAACTGACACCATGCAGTAATCAGAAAAAAAAAAAAACCTGCTTGGCTTGGTGTCAGTTTGTGACAGGGGGGGGTGATTGGGGGGGGATCGGGGGGGGATCGGGGTGTAATGTGTGCCTGGCATGTTCTACTGTGTGTGTGTGTGTTAGTGCACTCACATTACAGTCTTCTCTCCTCGGCCCGGAACGGAAAATACCGAGCCGAGGAGAGATGACATCATTTCCTCTGCCTCTGTGTACAATACAGAGGCAGGGAAATGATCCCATTGGCTGGGAGCGATCGCGAGGGGGGGCCACGAATGAATGGCCTCCCCCTCACCACCGATCGCCGGGGGAGATTTGCCGACCGCCGCAGGCACCGGGGGGGGTCCGATCGGACCCCCCACCCGCGGGCAGGCAAGGACGTACAGGTAAGCCCTTTTGCCTGCCCGTGCCGCTCTGTCGACGTACATCGTCGTGCGGCGGTCGGCAACTGGTTAAATAGAGGCTGCATTGTGGAGCCTTCCCTGTCCTATTGAGTTTTCCCTGCTTAAAGGGGTTGTAAAATCAGAAGGTTTTTTATCTTAATGCATTCTATGCATTAGGATAAAAAGCGTTATGTGTGCAGCAGCCCACTCAGCCCCCCTTAATACTTACATGAGGCCCTCTCTGTCCAGCGATGTCCACGAGTGTTTTGGACGTGTGAGACTCTCCCTCCTGATTGGCTGAGAAACAGCAATGGCGCCATTGGCTCCTGCTGCTGTCAATAAAAGTCAGTCAGCCAATAAAGAGAAAGGTGGGGAGGGTCAGGTCATAGCTCTGTGTCTGAATGGACACAAGGAGCTGTGACTCGGCTCGGGTGCCCCCATAGCAAGCCACCAGTAGAACAAAAGAGAGACCCAAGAAGAGAGGGATCTGGGTTGCTCTGTGCAAATCCACTGCACAGGGCAGGTAAGTATAACATGTTTGTTATTTTTATAGAAAAAAAACAAGACTTTACGATCACTTTAAGGCAGAAGGAGAATTCCATTACTGGAGGAGAGCTGGTTAAAGTGACTTTAACAGGTCATATGACCAGGCTTTCCTTGCTGCTTTTATTCTGTGCTTATCAATTTTTATCACAGCTAATGAAGCACAACACACATTTGTACAGCACACCCCGTTCTTTATAAATGGCAGAGCTGTGTTTTTTTTTTGTTCAAATGGACCCCTTAAGAAAACCTGAAGACTTTCACAACTTACTTATATTGTTGGAGCAGCTCAAGACATGTGTTGGTGGTAGGTATATTGAAAGGAATGAAATACAGAATTTAAATTTTCCCATTTTAGTTAAATGCATTTGAGGCAACGAGGAAGATAAAATGAATGTGTTTATTGGTGGTGTTTAATTGTCCAATGCCTTTTGCATGGATCCTAAGGATTATGGATGCTCTTTTTAGCTATCCTGTACCACAAAAACAGACCCTTGTGTGCCTTTGTTTGTTTGTTTGTTTTTTTCTTTTCACAAAAAGAAATAAACAAACAGTGAAAAAAGTAAAATGAAAGTGACAGTATACAAATAACAATCCGATACTAAAAAGAAAAGACAAAACAAAATAAACAAAAATATGGTAAATATACAAAACAATATTTTGGAAGCCGAGGATAATCTGACGATTCATCTCGCCAGACCTGGTGGTCATCAACATCAAGCGTTCTTTGACTTGTAAGACGTATGTCTTTTTCAAGTCACCTGATTTTGGTAAGCCTCCTCTGAAGCTTTTGGTGATGGTCCTGCCACCCAGGGGCGTTGCTAGGTCTGAAAAAGATCTGGGGCTAGAGCCCATAGCAGCGGTCACCAAACGGGGGGGGGTGCACGCCGGTGGTAAGCAATTTTGTTATATTGTAATATATAATGAAGTGGTTCATCTCACCATAATGCAGAATCAGTGGGAGCCCTGGGCGTGTCACTTGCCACATCACCTGCCACCATTTGCAGATTGTCACTTGCCACCATTTGCAGATTGTCACTTGCCACCATTTGCAGATTGTCACTTGCCACCCATTGCAGATTGTCACTTGCCACCATTTGCAGATTGTCACTTGCCATGTCACCTACCACCATTAGCAGATTGTCACTTGCCACGTCACTTGCCACCATTAGCAGATTGTCACTTGCCACCATTTGCAGATTGTCATTTGCTATGCCAGCCAGTGCCACCAAATGTGCATTCTCGCTGCATTGGTGGCAGGCTGGCAGCACTGGCCCATTTAGTGAGGGCAGGAGAGCGGAGATGCAGGGCGGGCAGTGAGAGATGATGTAATCTCTCTGCTCCCCACCACACCTCCGACATTGAAGAGGCCCATTTAGTGAGGGCAGAAGAGCGCTGATGTGTGGCAGGCAGTGAGAGATGACATCATCTCTCTGCTCCCCGCCGCACATCGCTCCCACATTGAAGTCCCAGCTGTGAAAGCGGAAGATTGGTGATGGGCGGGCGGAGAGGGATGATGTCATCTCTGCTTGCCGCCTGCTTGTCTCCAGGGCTGGACTGAGACAAAAATTTGGCCCTGGACTTCATCCAGACCGGCCAACTTTGAGAGGTCTCACCCATGCCGGATCTTCTGGTCCCCCTTGCTCCTGTGGTCCCCCTTGCTCCTGTGGTCCCCCTGTGCTTCTCTGGTCCCCCGCGTGCTGCTCTGGTCCCCCGCATGCTGCGCTGGTCCCCCTGTGCTCCTCTGGTCCCCCACGTGATGTGCTGGTCCCCCTGTGCTCCTCTGGTCCCCCTGTGCTCCTCTGGTCCACATGTGCTGTGCTGGTCCCCTTGTGCTCCTCTGGTCCCCAGTGTGCTGCGCTGGTCCCCCTGTGCTCCTCTGGTCCACCGCGTGCTGCGCTGGTCCCCCTGTGCTCCTCTGGTCCCCTGCGTGCTCCTCTGGTCCCCCGCGTGCTGCGCTGGTCCGCCTGTGCTCCTCTGGTCCGCCTGTGCTCCTCTGGTCCCCCGCGTGCTCTGCTGGTCCCCCTGTGCTCCTCTGGTCCCCCGCGTGCTCCTCTGGTCCGCCTGTGCTCCTCTGGTCCGCCTGTGCTCCGCTGGTCCCCCGCGTGCTGTGCTGGTCCCCCTGCGCTCCTCTGGTCCCCCGCGTGCTCCTCTGGTCCCCCTGTGCTCCTCTGGTCCCCCGCGTGCTGCGCTGGTCCGCCTGTGCTCCTCTGGTCCGCCTGTGCTCCTCTGGTCCGCCTGTGCTCCTCTGGTCCCCCGCGTGCTCCTATGGTCTGCCTGTGCTCCTGTGGTCCGCCTGTGCTCCTCTGGTCCGCCTGTGCTCCTCTGGTCCGCCTGTGCTCCTCTGGTCCCCCGTGTGCTGTGTGCTGCGCTGGTCCCCTGCATGCTCCGCTGATCCCCCGAATGCTGTTTTGGTCCCACATGTGCTCTACTGGTCCCCCCCCTGCTCTGGTCCCCGTGCTCCTCTATTCCCCCCCCATGCTGCTCTATCCCCCCTCCCAGCGCTCACCACCTCTCCCTGCTTAGTTATGCATACAGACATGATCCTTATGATCCTTAGGAGTGGACACTGATAAGCTCATCGTACGATCCAGAAGTCATGCAGTCGCACACAGCTGTGACATGAACTTCCTCGGCACTCGTTCTCTTGTTCTTTCCTTCCCCCGCTCTCATCTAGATTCTCCACGGCAGCAGACAGGATGAAGAGCGGGGGAAGGAAAGAACAAGTGAACGAGTGCCGAGGAAGTTCATGTCACAGCTGTGTGCGGCTGCATGACTTCTGGATTGTAGGATGAGCTTATCAGTGTCCACTCCTAGGATCATGTCTGTATGCAGCCGCGCTGCATAAGCAGGGAGTAGAGGTGAGTGCTGTGGGGGGAGGTGAGGGAGGTGGCGGTCCGATGGCTCAGTGCCTGTACATGCCTGATCGTCCCTCCTCCACCTCCAATGCCGGCCACCGCAGCCGCGACCCGCCGGCTCTTCTCTCCTCCACACCCGCTGAGACTCGGGGCTATGGGCTCCACATTCGGGGCTCCAGCCTCGATAGCCCCCCTAGTGACGCCTATGCTGCCACCTATTTAGATCGTTCACCCATCTGTGACCTATTTATCCATTTGCCAGAAGTGATCAATCTCATTCTTGAAGAAACCCCGGGAATTTTTAATTTTTATTCATTTTCTCAGTTTTTTTTAGCACATAACCCTTATAGACTTTTGGTGTTGGTCCTCTTTCTCATTAGTCACTACCATTATAATTACCAATTTTTTATGGACTATATTATTTGATTTGTCACATATGTACGGTTTTCTAGACCCACTATCAATTTTTATACCACGGATTTATATTCCTTATTGTAGCCACTTTTAAATGTTAATTTGTATCACCTAGTGTTGTTTCAATACCTGTTTTTTCCCTAAAGGACATATCGATTCACTATTTATGTATGTTATATTTAGAATTTGTATATATATATAGCGCTACACTATTCTTTTACAATAATTGCATTTATAAAGCCAAAAAAAATTACGCTTTCCCTGCAAGCTGCCTTTATTTTGCTCAGCAACAGCTGGGGAGCCAGTATGTATGATGAGGCCACAATGTAGTGAACTGGGAACAAGATTAGAGATTTTTTGGATACATTCTGGTGTCACATTGACTTTGGATAGAAGTAACGGGTGCATAAAAATTGGTCTTTGAGTGTCGGTGGCGCCTTCCTACCGTAACCCTATAGAGGTAATCTTGATGAAAGAAAGAATTGGCCTTGCTGTAAAAAAATGCAATAATATGCACCTGTCAAACAGGTGCAGAAAAATTACTCTTTGTGAACAAGGAGGCAGGTTTATCCACTCTGGCAACTGCAGGGGACTGCACACTTGTCTCTTCTTGCGTGACATAGGATGAGGAGGATGAGGAAGGTTTAGTAAGCCAGTCTACCACCTCCTCTGCATGCTGTGGCTGGATAGCATGGGCAAACTCACTAAACAGAGGAAATTATGCCCTGCCTGGGGACTGATGACCACTGCGTGCACCTTTGCCTGTGGACACATTTGTTGCTGGCCCCCTTACAGCGCCAAGGGAACGTCTGTATTAGAGTACAGGGGATGGGGATAATGGAACTGTATAGGAGTACAGGGGATGGAGATGACGGGACTGTATAGGACTACAGGGGATGGGGATGATGGGGTTGTATAGAAGTGCAGGGGATAGTGATGACGGGACTGTATAGGAGTACAGGGGATGGGGATGACAGGACTTTATAGGAGTAAAGGGGATGGGGATGATGGGACTGTATAGGAGTACAGGGGATGGGGATGATGGGACTGTATAGGAGTTCAGGGGATGAGGATGATGGGACTTTATAGGAGTACAGGGGATCGGGATGATGGCATTGTATAAGAGTACAGGGGATGGGGATGGTGGCATTGTATAGGAGTACAGGGGATGGGGATGATGGGATTGTATAGGAGTACAGGGGATGTGGTGATGGGACTGTATAGGAGTAAACGGGATGGGGGATAGGGATGACATCAATGGCAGAAGGATGGTGGGGATGGGACAGAGGGATGATATGTATGTACAATAAAGGAGACTCTGGGGACATATTGGGGATCACTTTAGATGTGGGGGAGTTGTCAGTCTCCCTTTCCTATGTACTGTACACAGGTATGCTCTCTAAACATGTACTGTGTACATTTCAGAGAACAGACACAGGACACAGGTCACTATGCTCCTCACCATGTCTCCTCTTCTGATATAACACAGTGCTATGTGTAGAGAGCTCACCAGTGTTCATTTCTGTATATGATACATTTTCAGTGACTCTCCCCTCTCCCCCATCCACTGCAGGAGATGCTGACATGAACTTTGAATGAGTGAGGTGTGAGGAGAGAGGGGAGAGGGGGGAGGGAATTCGGTGCTGCCATGGAAACAGAGGCACGCGAAGAGCGTGCTCGTTCTAGATAGCAGCCTGGGTGTGCCGTACAGAGTCATCACATGCGTACAGTGCCAACACATGCCATACAGAGTCATTACATGCTGTACAGTGCTATCACGTGTCGTACAGTCATTTCATGCCGTACAGTTTCATCAAATGCCATACAGTGCCATCACACGCCGTACAGAGTCATCACATTCTGTACAGAGCCATCACATGCTGTACAGTGCCATCACATGCCATACAGAGCTATCACATGCCGTAAGTCATCACATGCCTAACAGCGCCATCACATGCCGTACAAAGTCATCACATGCTGTGTGGGGATGGGGATGATGGGATTGTATAGGAGTACAGGGGATGGTGATGACAGGACTGTATAGGAGTGCAGGGGATTGGGATGATGGGATTGTATAGGAGTACAGGGGATGGGGATGACAGGACCGTATAGGAGTGCAGGAGATGGAGATGATGGGACTGTATAGGAGTACAGGGGATGGGGATGACAGGACTGTATAGGGGTACAGGGGATGGGGATGATGGGATTGTATAGGAGTACAGGGGATGGGGATGGGAATGTACTCCTATACAGTCCCATCATCCCCATCCCCTGTACTCCTATACAGTCCCATCATCCCCATGCCCTGTACTCCTATACAGTCCCATCATCCCCATCCCCTGTACTCCTATACAGTCCCGTCATCCCCATCCCCTGTACTCATATACAATCTCATCATCCCTGTCCCCTGTACTCCTATACATTTTTTATCTTTAAGGATATTTAAACACATATTCTCATACATCTCGTTGTCCATTAGGACAACATTACCTCCCTTGTCAGATGGCAAGTTACTAAAAATTCACAAATCACCTTTAAAAAGGCAGGTTTGATTGGTGAAAACTTGTTTAAAGTGAATATAAAGGGGATTTGAGGTGAGACCCTTGTAAGATCTGGGGAAACTTTCCATGTGGGTCATGTTCTCAGTGCCTGAAATTGGAATAAGGACACAATTATATCTGCCTAATGGTGATTTCTTTCAGGTGAAACATTTTGCTAATTGCAAGATGTGAGGGGTGGTGTACCTTATGCAGTGTCAGCGCGGGGCTTTTTATCTACGACTTGTAGGCTCCCTGTTCAGGGGAGAGGTTGTGTCTCTCCCCCCCCATGCCTGCTTGAACTATCACCATAGTTATACCCTCATACATCCACATTTCTGGATACTATTAACGTTGTCCATGACTCTTTGATTGCTGACAACGGATTTCCATAGCATATTGATTTAATACTGCTATTTGCACTTGCAGTGAGGATTTTCTACCTCTAGCAAATAAGTTTTTGATTCTACTGAAGGATATATAAATTATGTGTCCTTCTGTGCCCATTCTGGATGGGACATTTTGTTTGAGAGACCTACCTGATGTTTTGTATTCCTGATGCTATTCATGGGCATTTACTAAATATAATTCATATTCAATCTTTGGCAGCCCGTATACCACAATCTATACCAAAACTCCTGAGGAAGCTCCAAATGAGTGAAACATGTTGAGTGATATCTACTGAGTGGTGTTTTTTCTACTGTCTGCCCACTATTGGATGTGGATAGTGAGATACATATTTTTTAACTATGTTGTGTAATTTATAGCAATTGTAATAAAAATCTTTTTATGGATAAGCTGTACATGTCTATCTACTCTATTTACCTTAAAATACAAGCACCTTAAAAGTCCCAGAGTTGTTTCAACCCCTTTTCCCCCTTCCTCTGTTTATAAAACTTATGGGATGTGGGGCTAAGAGTTGATTGTTTCTGCCCTCATTATTATTTTTGAGCATTGCAATGGCATTTGTTGTCTCTAAGAGGATGACTTTTTTAATGTTGTACATGGAAGAGGGTAGATAGGTAAGGTTAAAAACATTTATGGTTTGATCCTTGTTGAGAGGAGTTAAACTAAGCCCCTGTCCTGGCTGGTATATTTCTCCAATAGGGACAAAAACAGCAATAAAGGCACATTTATTTTGTAGAGTTAGAAAGGATCAAAGCATCTCTTTGATTTGCTCTCAGGGTCTTCCTGTCCTGCTGACAATCACCTAATTTCTTGTCCTGGTGTCAATGGGACAGAAAATGAGGGGAATCACCAGAAAGATGGCACAGACAAAACAAACACAACAACAAAATGGAAACTTTTGCAAAAGAAGATTGAATATTAGCTTACTCAGAAATTAGGAAATAGCTCTTTAATAATCAATATCCCCAAATCAAGGCCTCAAAGGTCTCTATATAAAAACTATTAAAAATAATGGAACATGGTCTTGCGTCCACATTTAACAAATCAATAATCACAGTGGGTTATGAGCCGGTCTATTTACTTTCCTGTTGTTAGCAATAAAAACTTGGCAGGAGTTCTGACTCTTACCTTCTCTATTGAAAGCTTTAAAACACTCCCTGCTATAATAACTGTAGCTACTGCACCTCGTCATGGAGTCTTACATTTACTGGTCCATTTTCCATATCATCAAATAAATGAAAATATAAGGGTGAATATCTTGTATTAATAGCTCAAGTTGGTAGGTGCACCAAATATTTAAAGAAACCTCACATAAGGAGTTTCTAAAAATGATAAAAAGCCAGCTAATATCACATATGGTAGAGCTGCCAAATAGTCCAATCCTTTTGGATTGAAGTTTTCCAAATGCTTACAGTCCTGTTGGATCATTCTCTACCTCTGGACCCATCCCCAGTCTTGCTTAACAAAAAAACCCTAGAAGAATCTCACTGCCAATTTAAAATTCTCCTGCAGGTTACCATTGTGGTGAAACAAGCAATCGAGAAGGCTAATGCCGCGTACACACGACCGGACTTTACGGCATACTTGGTTCGGCGGACCGGAGTCCGTCGGACAATTTAATCGTGTGTGGGCTCCAGCTGACTTTTTTCCCCAAAAGTTTGATGGACCTAGAAATGAAACATGTTTCAAATCTTTTCAACGGACTCGAGTCAGGTCAAAAAGTCCGCTCGTCTGTATGCTAGTCCGACTGACAAAAACCGACGCTAGGGCAGCTATTGGCTACTGGTTATAAACGTCCTTGTTTTAGTCTGGTCGTACGTCATCACGTACGAATCCGTCGGACTTTGGTTGATCGTGTGTAGGCAAGTCCGTTCATTCGGAAAGTCCGTCGTAAAGTCTTTTGAAAAGTCCGCAAGACAAAGTCTGCCTTAAAGTCCGCTCGTGTGTACGCAGCATTAGAAAACCCGTTGTCCATACTCCTAAACATCCCCCCTTACTTTTTCTGACTTTCCTTTCTGTTTCTTTGCTCGTTATCATATGCAGGTCCCCCTATTTCAGATGACCTGCATCTCTAAATATCAACCTCAGTGGGATTGACCATTCACCTTACAGCAGTATCCTTGGCTCTCTGATATGTACAGTATTCCCTAAAAGTATCTTCTACTTTTATGAATAGATACTTACATCCCCAGGGCATCTTACAAGTCTTCTGACTTGATCAGTGGCCATTTACACCTCCTGATCTTTATATATTATTTCTCCTTACGTTTTATTACCAACTCATGGGTATGCCTATATTGTTCTTCACAGTCAGATTCTAGGAGTTAATAGAATATTTGCACTACTGACTAGCTTTATTACTGCACCTCTTTCTCACATGGGTTGCAACCGACTGACTTTGCACTTTTATATAATCCCATTTGTCTGCCCTGCGACAGAAATATTAGTTTGTACTACAGTCAGGTCCATAAATATTGGGACATTGACACAATTCACAATTCTAATCTTTTTGGCTCTATACATCACCTCAATGGATTTGAAATGACACGAACAAGATGTACTTTAACTGCAGACTTTCAGCTTTAATTTGAGGGTATTTACATCCAAATCAGGTGAACGGTGTAGGAATTACAACAGTTTGTATATGTGCCTCCCACTTTTTAAGGAACCAAAAGTAATGGGACAGATTAACAATCATCGATCAAACTTTCACTTTTTAATACTTGGTTGCAAATCCTTTGCAGTCAATTACAGCCTGAAGTCTGAAATGCATAGACATCACCAGATGCTGGGTTTCATCCCTGGTGATGCTTTGCCAGGCCTCTACTGCAACTGTCTTCAGTTCCTGCCTGTTCTTGGGGCATTTTCCCTTCAGTTTTGTCTTCAGCAAATGAAATGCATGCTCAATCGGATTCAGGTCAGGTGATTGACTTGGCCATTGCATAACATTCCACTTCTTTCCCTTAAAAAAACTCTTTGGTTGCTTTCACAGTATGCTTCGGGTCATTGTCCATCTGCACTGTGAAGCGCCATCCAATGAGTTCTGAACCATTTTGCTGAATATGAGCAGATAATATTTCCCGAAACACTTCAGAATTCATCCTGCTGCTTTTGTCAGCAGTCACATCATCAATAAATACAAGAGAACCAGTTCTATTGGCAGCCATACATGACCACTCCATGACACTACCACCACCATGCTTCACTGATGAGGTGGTATGCTTTGGATCATGAGGAGTTCCTTTCCTTCTCCATACTCTTCTCTTCACATCACTCTGGTACAAGTTGATCTTGGGCTCATCTGTCCATAGGATGTTGTTCCAGAACTGTGAAGGCTTTTTTAGATGTTGTTTGGCAAACTCTAATCTGGCCTTCCTGTTTTTGAGGCTCACCAATGGTTTACATCTTGTGGTGCACCCTCTGTATTCACTCTGGTGAAGTCTTCTCTTGATTGTTGACTTTGACACACATACACCTACCTCCTGGAGAGTGTTCTTGCTCTGGCTAACTGTTGTGAAGGGTGTTTTCTTCACCAGGGAAAGAATTCTTTGGTCATCCACCACAGTTATTTTCCATGGTCTTCTGGGTCTTTTGGTGTTGCTGAGCTCACCGGTGCATTCTTTCTTTTTAAGGATGTTCCAAACAGTTGATTTGGCCACACCTAATGTTTTTGCAATCTCTCTGATGGGTTTGTTTTGTTTTCTCAGCCTAATGATGGCTTGCTTTACTGATAGTGACAGCTCTTTGGCTCTCATATTGAGAGTTGACAGCAACAGATTCCAAATGCAAATAGCACATTTGAAATTAACTCTGGACCTTCTATCTGCTCCTTGTATCAAGATCACCTTGGATCAAGAACACTCTCCAGGAGGTAGGTGTATGTGTGTCGAAGTCAACAATCAAGAGAAGACTTCACCATAGTGAATACAGAGGGTTCACCCTAAGATGTAAACCATTGGTGAGCCTCAAAAACAGGAAGGCAAGATTAGAGTTTGCTAAACAACATCTAAAAAAGCCTTCACAGTTCTGGAACAACATCCTATGGACAGATGAGACCAAGATCAACTTGTACCAGAGTGATGGGAAGAGAAGAGTATGGAGAAGGAAAGGAGCTGCTCATGATCCAAAGCATACCACCTCATCAGTGAAGCATGGTGGCGGTAGTGTCATGGCGTGGGCATGTATGGCTGCCAATGGAACTCGTTCTATTGTATTTATTGATGATGTGACTGCTGACAAAATAGCAGGATGAATTCTGAAGTGTTTTGGGCAATATTATCTGCTCATATTCAGCAAAATGCTTCAGAACTCATTGGACGGCGCTTCACAGTGCAGATGGACAGTGACCCGAAGCATACTGCGAAAGCAACCAAAGAGTTTTTTAAGGGAAAGAAGTGGAATGTTATGCAATGGTCAAGTCAGTCACCTGACCTGAATCCGATTGAGCATGCATTTCACTTGCTGAAGACAAAACTGAAGGGAAAATGCCACAAGAACAAGCAGGAACTGAAGACAGTTGCAGTAGAGGCCTGGCAAAGCATCACCAGGGATGAAACCCAACGTCTGGTGATGTCTATGCATTCCAGACTTCAGGCTGTAATTGACTGCAAAGGATTTGCAACCAAGTATTAAAAAGTGAAAGTTTGATGGATGATTGTTAATCTGTCCCATTACTTTTGGTCCCTTAAAAAGTGGGAGGCACATATACAAACTGTTGTAATTCCTACACCGTTCACCTGATTTGGATGTAAATACCCTCAAATTAAAGCTGAAAGTCTGCAGTTAAAGCACATCCTGTTTGTTTCATTTCAAATCCATTGTGGTGGTGTATAGAGCCAAAAAGATTAGAATTGTGTTGATGTCCCGATATTTATGGACCTGAGTGTACCTACTGATCTTTACTCAGTTCAGTTTTGAGTAAACGTACTGTGGCGATAATTAGGTCTGATAGCCCCCCCCCCTCCCCCAATTGAGTGAGGAGAAGTTGTGTTGCACTAAGTATTTTTCTCATTTCTAAAATAGTTTCTAGTCTGAAATAAAAAAAGAACATTTGATTTCTATCTAATGTCTATGTTGCAGAAAGGAATAACAACTTTAAAAGCTATAGACAAGGCTAAACACTCCCTCATGTTAGAAGAAAGCTCAACTTGAGACATGAAGCAGGCCACCATAAATAATAATAAATCATTTCAGGATCTGCAAAGTCTAGTAATGAGCCAAGTCATAAATGGCTAAATGGCTATCGTAAATGGTAATTAGTAGAGGCTAGAAAGTCGGAGATTTTTAATACAGCCTATCACAAATAGTCTGGAGGAATACACATCTGTCAAAATGGGGTACTAACATACAGATGAGCTGCCTAGATTTAAGTTTTAAATAACTTATATAATTTTTTAATATAATTATGCTAAATTTATTAACAAGTGTTTACACAAAATAGGTTGTATGTGATTCAGTTCAATACCAAACATGCTATAATGTATAGAAGGCAGATTAGTCACATTAAATTGTGTAGACAATATAGACATCTGATTCATGCCATGTGTAGTTTTATCAAATCATAATTTTATTCCATTTAAAATTATGTAGGTTGTCAGATTATAAGACCATTTAATCTGGCAATATGGACATAGATCAAATATTTGGCAATTAGGGAGTGTTAGCTGAAGTACAATAAAACACTTCTTCAGCACTTGCATATCCCTCCCTTCAGCTCTTTTCAGTGAATGGGGATTAGTTCAGTGACACCCTCTGGGGGGGTCAATAAAAACCGTTTCTGCTCTCATTTACCTCCAGAATTATACCAGAATGCTAACAGTGATTTCTGAGGGTAAGCAACAGAATCATATTTATACTGAAGTTAACTGGACCCTGCACAGGAGCCATAGACCAAGCAAACTTTGCTAATTGCCTCTCATTTGTATTCCTATTTTATTTTACTATTGTCTATTTTGTACCATTCATTATTTTAAATATTATTCTTGCACTGTTTCTCTACCTTATATTAAATCATTTTTTTAACGATTAAGCTGAGTCTCTGAATGCTCTAAAAAATAAGTTAAAGATCTTTGTCTTTTTGAGAAAAGCTACTATATTTATTTTAAATTAGTTATATTCCTGTCTGGCATTATAGAGAGTGTCACAAACATTTCCTAAAGGTCATAATAGCTATGGCAGATTCAGTGAATGGTGCATGTTTCTGTAACAGCATGTGGTAGTGATTACTGTTTGATGTATACTGGGGTTAATTGCAGAGTTAACAAATCCCAGTGACAATCATTGCTTTAGTCTGCTTGAACTTAGACTGTTGTCTCGCAAGCTGAAAAATCTCTGCGCAGGATGAGGCTGAGAGAATAATCATCACATTCTGTTGGCAACTGTGGGATTCAAGAATGACATCATTACTTTCTGGTGGCAGCTGTAGGATCTGAGATTGCTTCCATCACATTTTGGCAGAAACTTAGTGGGATAGTTCTGCTTAGAGCATCAGTGCACAAGTTAGGACTTTTACGTCAGTGGAAACATAATACTTTCTATATACAACCGTGGCCAAAAGTTTTGTGAATTACACAAATATTAATTTTCACAAAGTCTGCTGCCTCAGGTTTATGATGGAAATTTGCATACACTCCAGAATGTTATGAAGCGTGATCAGTCCTTCTTTGTCTTGAAAAGAAACATAATCCGATAAAAAACATTTATGTTGCATTAGTGAAGAAGGCTTCATGGTGCTCAAGTAAGTCAAGCAAGCCCCAGGACCGTCTCCTACAGTTGATTCAGCTGTGGAATCGGGGCACCACCTGTGCAGAGCTTGCTCAGGAATGGCAGCAGGCAGGTGTGGGTGCATCTGCACGCATAGTGAGGCGAAGGATTTTGAAAGATGGCCTGGTGTCAAGAAGGGCAGCAAAGAAGTCACTTCTTTCCAGAAAAAGCATCAGGGAGAGACTGATATTCTGCAAAAGGTATAGGGATTGGACTAGAAGAAGGAAAGGGATAGTCAGCACTCAGGATGACATCCAAAATGGTATTTCTTTATTAAATGCATATACAAAGCTGTAAAACATCCTACGCATTATCGATGTTAGTTAAGGGCTAACATCCGAAATGCGTAGGCTGTTTTACAGCTTTGTACGTGCATTTAGGATGAATTCAGGATGTTCTTTATTAAATGCATGTACCAAGCTGTAAAACAGCCTACGCATTTTGGATGTTAGTTAAGGGCTAACATCCAAAATGCGTAGGCTGTTTTACAGCTTTGTACATGCATTTAGGATGCATTCAGGATGTCAGGATTCATTCAGGATGTCATCCTGAGTGCCGACCATCCCGTTCCTACTTCTGGTACATTGGAGGTGTCAGCAGCCTCAAGGTCTGAGCACCGGGCAGAGCTTTTATGTAGGCAGGTTGCAGCGCACCTGTTTTACAGGGATTGCACTGCTGACGACTGGAGTAAAATCCTTTTCTCTGATGAATCCCCTTTCTGATTGTTTGGGACATCTGGAAAAAACCTTGCCTGGAGAAGAAAAGGTGAGCACTACCATCAGTCCTGTGTCACGCCAACAGTAAAGCATCCTGAAACCATCCATGTGTGGGGTTCTCAGCCAAGGGAGTGGGCTCACTAAGAACACAGCCATGAATAAAGAATGGTACAAAAACATGCTAGGGGACCAACTTCTCCTGACGATCCAAAAACAATTTGGGAGGAATAATACCTTTTCCAGCATGATGGAGCACCTTGCCATAAGTCAAAAATTATAACTAAGTGGCTTGGGGAGCAAAACTTTGAAATGTTGGATCCATGGCCAGGAAACTCCCCAGACCTTAATCCCAGTGAGAACTTGTGGTCAATCCCCAAAAGGCGGGTGAACAAAAAAAACCCCACAAATTCTGACAAACTCCAAGCATTGAGTATTCAAGAATGGGCTGCTATCAGTCAGGATGTGGCCCAGAAGTTGATTGACAGCATGCCAGGGTGAATTGCAGAGGTCTTGGAAAAGAAGGTTCAACACTGCAAATATTGACTCTTTGCATAAACTTAATGTAATTGTCAGTAAATGCCTTTGACACTTATTTGCCACAGGATAGTTGGCTGGGGCTTGTACAGCCACCTTTGAGCAAGCAGTGCAAACTAATGTCTAGGGAATTTCAGAATTCTAGCCTCCAGCCCTCTTTTTGAAGGAGACAAACAAAAAGTTTACTGGGACATGAAAAAGGTATGCAAAGTAGATCTGCCCACAGAAGGCAGTGGGACCTGTCCAAAAGCAGTTTATTTTGCAGAGCCAATTTAGGTAACACTTTTTAAAGGTGAAGCATGAATTTCCCCTAGTCGGTAAGTTTGAATTCACCAAAAGAGCCTGAATGATGCAGATTTTTTTCTGGTATAACCACACTAACAAACATAGCCAACTACTGTTATTCCTGTATTATCTGCGAGTGAGGCTGAATATGTTCACAGGGCACTACTACAATCTTGTCCCTTAATTGACAAACCGTTTAAGAGGTTTAATGATCAAGCACCACAGTTTGCTTCTGACCTCATGCATGCTCCCTGTTGTAAAATATAGAGGATGTATAGCGTGGCTAGTCTGTACCATCTAGAAACAAACAGCCTACGTGAGCGTTTCAATGGGACCTGAGTGTGGTTGGAGATCGTAGAGCCAGAGCATGAAGCGGTGACAACATCACCTTTCCATCCTGTCATACTCATGTATCTCTGGCTCTGCTCTTGGTTCAAGGCTGATGGTGCACTCTAGGCTGTCTCCTGCTGAAGGTCACGGTAATCACTGCTTCCTACTTTGGCGCTAAAATCTACAGCCACACTTTCACCACATGCTCTGCATAAACAGCCAAGCTGCTTGCAGGCCTCACTCTTCTCTACCTGGCTGCTACTCTGCTTAGCTCTTTAGATACCAGAGGACTAGTAATGCTTTCATGATTTTATACAATATGAGTGCAGTTTTAAAGAAGAACACCTGCTTTTCCTTCCTTAAAACAACAGATGCATTGTGCATGTAAATGAATCACAACCCCGCTGGCAGTTTGTGTGTAACATATCTCCTTTAGCTGTATACAGCAGGTTTCTGTGTCTGTGATGTCACTCTTCCTTCTGGCTGAATTTCAAAGTTCTTTCAAAGTTCTCTGACATCCTGTTTCCTTTCTTTTCCAGTCCTGATACTACATCTCCCATTATAATTTGAACCTCTGTAGCTTCAGGGTAGACTATAGGAGTAAAAATCCAAATAATAAAAACACTGCGCTATCAACAAAATGTGCAGAAAATGCCAAAAAAGGGAGCAGCTACATACAGTGTGACAACAACAAAAAAGATACCATATAAGAAATGTAGCGCATAAATGTCAACTGGGAAAACCCACAACGGGTATTTCTAAAGTGATATCACCATCAATGTAATAAATAACTCGTGAGTCTCTCAACATACAATGGATAGATAAAGTCAATCAGGTAAACATTGTATAGTTGGAAAATGTCCCGCTGGTTAAAGATGAATAGGTATGAACAAAAGCAGCTGATGTTCAAAACATAGGCTGATGATTGCATCCCAAAGGAAAACCCATCAATCAGCTGTAAACATCTTGATAACAGTAGTGTGTAGAAAACTCTTACCAGATATACTGGACTCCCTTGTCAGTGACAGGGAATCACTTGGGCAGGGTGCCCCTCAGGGCATTGGAAAGGATGTCCCGACTCTCAGAACCCTCCAGGTCGGACTCGGCGTGGATCTCCACGTGCCCCCGTAGGTCCTCGTGATGGATAGCCCGGATATGGATCAGAGGAAACAAGACATCTCCCATAGAGCTGTAGTAAGGGCTGGATTCTCTTTCAGATAGTATGTGGAGAAAAGAATAAAAAGCCTCCACATAGTGTAGATGAAAAAACTTTGGGTTTTTTATTGCTAAAAAAGCCTGATTACAGTAAAAAATGTGATCACCAATATAAAAACAGAATAGGCAACAAAGAGGATGCTAAAGGCGTCCGATGCGTTTCAACCCATAGGTCTTCTACTGGGGCATGAAACATCCATTCAGAGTTGTCTTATATTTATAAATAAAAAGATAAGTATAGACCAATTACATCACATGATGTGATGTAATTGGTCTATACTTGCCTAAGTGATTCCCTGTCGCTGACTAGGAAGTCCAGTGTATCTGGTAAGAGTTTTCTACACACTACTGTTATCAAGATGTTTACAGCCGATTGATGGGTTTTCCTTTGGGATGCAATCATCAGCCTATGTTTTGAACATCAGCTGCTTTTGTTCATACCTATCCATCTTTAACCAGCGGGACATTTACCAACTATACAATGTTTACCTGATTGACTTTATCTATCCACTGTATGTTGAGAGACTCACGAGTTATTTATTACATTGATGGTGATATCACTTTAGAAATACCCGTTGTGGGTTTTTCCAGTTGACATTTATGCGCTACATTTCTTATATGGTAGGCTATAGGTGTCACTTGTACCAGTTCTGGGAGTTGATGTAGGTGGATCCCAGGGTTATTTTGGGTGTTTTTTCATGTGGGTGGTAAAAGGTGTAAATATGTCATACCTCCTCCTGTGTCATTCCTGTCTGTGGGTATGCCAAAGAATAATCGCTTTCTGAAAGACTACAGAGGAAGGGCTATGGTAGGTTATTATGAAGGTGATATATATTTTGGCATTTTTGACTGGGCAGGATTGAGTTTTAATTGTGATCCATTTAATCCTGCCCAGCAGCAGCACAGCCAGCTTTCAGAACAGGCTGTGTATGTGTGCATGAAGGTGTTTCCTTTTTGAATACTGCTGTGATCTGTGAGGCGGGATTGGGAGGTTTCTCTTCTTATAGGTATGACTGGGAGGGATTCAATGCTAATTAGGATGTATTCAATTCCAGCCACAATCAGAGCTGAGAAGAACAGCTCATGCACTTGTCAGAAGTCCTAGACAAGTTGGCTAATCTGACAGTCAAACCCAGTAGTAGGGATGAGCTTCGTGTTCGAGTCGAACCCATGTTCGACTCGAACATCGGCTGTTCGACCGTCCGTCGAATTGCGAACGATATGGGCCGTTCGCGCCAAATTCGTGTGGCGCGTCACGGCCCATAATTCACTGCGGCATCGCAGTGCATTGCTGGCTGATGATTGGCCAAGCATGCACTATGACCCGCATGCTTGGCCAATCACAGCGCCGTCAGTAGAGAGAGCTGTAATTGGCCAAAGCCAGGGTGGCTTTGGCCAATTATGGCTCAGGGGATTTAGTACACACCCCACACTATATAAGGCCGCCTGCACGGCGGCCCTGTGTAGTGTGTGTTCCGGTGTGCTGAGCGATAGAGAGAGAGAGAGACAGTGTCATTTGATTTGAGTTAGATAGATTAGGCAGAACAGTCAGTCAGTTAGCTGCACTTACAGTGTATTGTGTATATATATGCATCCCAGGTGTTGCATATATATATATACACTGTATTCAGTTTAGCTAGATCCGTTCCTGTTATCTTCTATCTAGACTATTTACATTCAGTGCAGTGTGTCCTGCTCACAGTGTTCAGCTAGATCCGTTCCTGCTATTCACATTCAGTACAGTGCTTCCTGCTCACAGTGTTCAGCTAGATCCGTTCCTGCTATTTACATTCAGTGCAGTGCGTGCTGCTCACAGTGTTCAGCTAGATCCGTTCCTGCTATTTACATTCAGTGCAGTGCGTCCTGCTCACAGTGTTCAGCTAGATCCGTTCCTGCTATTTACATTCAGTGCAGTGCGTGCTGCTCACAGTGTTCAGCTAGATCCGTTCCTGCTATTTACATTCAGTGCAGTGCGTGCTGCTCACAGTGTTTAGCTACATCCGTTCCTGCTGTTTACATTCAGTGCAGTGCGTCCTGCTCACAGTGTTCAGCTAGATCCGTTCCTGCTATTTACATTCAGTGCAGTGCGTCCTGCTCACAGTGTTCAGCTAGATCCGTTCCTGCTATTTACATTCAGTGCAGTGCGTCCTGCTCACAGTGTTCAGCTAGATCCGTTCCTGCTATATACATTTAGTGCAGTACGTCCTGCTCACAGTGTTCAGCTAGATCCGTTCCTGTTATCTTCCTACTGACAGGCAGGCTTGTCTGGTTACAGTATATAAAGCTACCTGAAGAAAATTACAGGTGTTCTTTTTGATCCTATTAGTACCACGGTCAGGCAGCTAGACTATTTACATTTAGTACAGTGTGTCCTGCTCACAGTGTTCAGCTAGATCCGTTCCTGTTATTTACATTCAGTGCAGTGCGTCCTGCTCACAGTGTTCAGCTAGATCCGTTCCTGCTATTTACATTCAGTGCAGTGCGTCCTGCTCACAGTGTTCAGCTAGATCCGTTCCTGCTATTTACATTCAGTGCAGTGCGTCCTGCTCACAGTGTTCAGCTAGATCCGTTCCTGCTATTTACATTCAGTGCAGTGCGTCCTGCTCACAGTGTTTAGCTAGATCCGTTCCTGCTATTTACATTCAGTGCAGTGCGTCCTGCTCACAGTGTTCAGCTAGATCCGTTCCTGCTATTTACATTCAGTGCAGTGCGTCCTGCTCACAGTGTTCAGCTAGATCCGTTCCTGCTATATACATTTAGTGCAGTACGTCCTGCTCACAGTGTTCAGCTAGATCCGTTCCTGTTATCTTCCTACTGACAGGCAGGCTTGTCTGGTTACAGTATATAAAGCTACCTGAAGAAAATTACAGGTGTTCTTTTTGATCCTATTAGTACCACGGTCAGGCAGCTAGACTATTTACATTTAGTACAGTGTGTCCTGCTCACAGTGTTCAGCTAGATCCGTTCCTGTTATTTACATTCAGTGCAGTGCGTCCTGCTCACAGTGTTCAGCTAGATCCGTTCCTGCTATTTACATTCAGTGCAGTGCGTCCTGCTCACAGTGTTCAGCTAGATCCGTTCCTGCTATTTACATTCAGTGCAGTGCGTCCTGCTCACAGTGTTCAGCTAGATCCGTTCCTGCTATTTACATTCAGTGCAGTGCGTGCTGCTCACAGTGTTCAGCTAGATCCGTTCCTGCTATTTACATTCAGTGCAGTGCGTGCTGCTCACAGTGTTTAGCTACATCCGTTCCTGCTGTTTACATTCAGTGCAGTGCGTCCTGCTCACAGTGTTCAGCTAGATCCGTTCCTGCTATTTACATTCAGTGCAGTGCGTCCTGCTCACAGTGTTCAGCTAGATCCGTTCCTGCTATTTACATTCAGTGCAGTGCGTCCTGCTCACAGTGTTCAGCTAGATCCGTTCCTGCTATATACATTTAGTGCAGTACGTCCTGCTCACAGTGTTCAGCTAGATCCGTTCCTGTTATCTTCCTACTGACAGGCAGGCTTGTCTGGTTACAGTATATAAAGCTACCTGAAGAAAATTACAGGTGTTCTTTTTGATCCTATTAGTACCACGGTCAGGCAGCTAGACTATTTACATTTAGTACAGTGTGTCCTGCTCACAGTGTTCAGCTAGATCCGTTCCTGTTATTTACATTCAGTGCAGTGCGTCCTGCTCACAGTGTTCAGCTAGATCCGTTCCTGCTATTTACATTCAGTGCAGTGCGTCCTGCTCACAGTGTTCAGCTAGATCCGTTCCTGCTATTCACATTCAGTGCAGTGCGTCCTGCTCACAGTGTTCAGCTAGATCCGTTCCTGCTATTTACATTCAGTGCAGTGCGTGCTGCTCACAGTGTTCAGCTAGATCCGTTCCTGCTATTTACATTCAGTGCAGTGCGTCCTGCTCACAGTGTTCAGCTAGATCCGTTCCTGCTATTTACATTCAGTGCAGTGCGTCCTGCTCACAGTGTTTAGCTAGATCCGTTCCTGCTATTTACATTCAGTGCAGTGCGTCCTGCTCACAGTGTTCAGCTAGATCCGTTCCTGCTATTTACATTCAGTGCAGTGCGTGCTGCTCACAGTGTTCAGCTAGATCCGTTCCTGCTATTTACATTCAGTGCAGTGCGTCCTGCTCACAGTGTTCAGCTAGATCCGTTCCTGCTATTTACATTCAGTGCAGTGCGTCCTGCTCACAGTGTTTAGCTAGATCCGTTCCTGCTATTTACATTCAGTGCAGTGCGTCCTGCTCACAGTGTTCAGCTAGATCCGTTCCTGCTATTTACATTCAGTGCAGTGCGTCCTGCTCACAGTGTTCAGCTAGATCCGTTCCTGCTATATACATTTAGTGCAGTACGTCCTACTCACAGTGTTCAGCTAGATCCGTTCCTGTTATCTTCCTACTGACAGGCAGGCTTGTCTGGTTACAGTATATAAAGCTACCTGAAGAAAATTACAGGTGTTCTATCCCAGCTTAGTGCAGCTACAGGCCATTAGTATGTCTGGAAGGCCAACTAGGAGAGGCAGACAGTCACAAGCCAATAAGAGAGGGCAAGCAGGCTCTGTGTCTAGTGCTGGTCGTGGAGACGGTGCATCCTCATCAGCACGTGGCCATGGGACACGCTTGGCCTTTTTTTCGGCAGCTGGTCGTGTTGAGCCGCAACATGCGGAAGACTTGGTCGAGTGGATGACCAAGCCGTCCTCATCCTCCTCATCCTCTCTCACCCATGCCCAGGGTGCTTTGTCTGGCAAAGCAGCGGCCTCTTCCCTCAGCTCAATGTCATCAGTGACTCCTTCCCTAGCCCCACCATGTCCTCCTGAGGATTCCCTCGAACTGTTTGACCACAGTGTTGGGTACATGCTCCAGGAGGATGCCCAGCGTTTGGAAGGCTCTGATGATGATACTGAGCTCAATGAAGGCAGTAACATGAGCACGGACAGAGGGGGTGCCCAAGAAGGACAGCAATCTGGCAGTCATGCTCCCCCTGCTGCAGCATACTGCCAGGTTTGCTCCAGTGATGAGGAGGGAGGGGATGATGAGGTCACTGACTCAACGTGGGTGCCTGATAGGAGAGAGGAGGAGGAGGAGGAGGAGGAGGAGGTGGCACATCACCAACTAGGCAGGATGCCCTCCAGGGGCCAGCCTAAGGGCAGCACATTGACTGCATCACACCCCAAAGCTCCACATGTGCAGGGCGCTGCAGTCTCTGCGCGTTATTCAAAAAGTTCTTTGGTGTGGGCCTTTTTTGAGACGAGTGCATCAGATCGCACCGCTGCTATTTGCAATATATGTCTCAAGCGTATCTCGCGTGGCCAAAACATCTCCCGCTTGGGTACCACATGCTTGACCAGACATATGTTGACCTGCCATGCAGTTCGTTGGCAAGCGTATCTAAAAGACCCACACCAAAGAACAAAGACGATCTCTCCTTGCTCCTCATCAGCTGAGATTTCCAACCCCACTAGACCTTCAGTCTTCTCTGCGACCTGCAGTGAGAGGAATGAAGGTGTAGAATTAGGTGTGTCACAGCCAAGTACTTATGGGCAATCTGCTTTGGGTACACCGACGTCAGATTGTACCAGGCAAATTTCCCTGCCCCAGCTGCTGCACCGCCGAAAGAAGTTTGCTCCCAGCCATCCACATGCCCAGCGGTTGAATGCTAGCTTGGCAAAATTGCTAGCACTTCAACTGCTGCCTTTTCAGTTGGTAGACTCTGCCCCCTTCCGTGAGTTTGTGGAATGTGCGGTTCCTCAGTGGCAGGTACCCAAACGCCACTTTTTCTCACGGAAGGCGATTCCGGCTCTCTACCGGCATGTGGAAGGCAATGTCCATGCCTCGCTGGACAGGGCGGTCAGCGGTAAGGTGCATATTACCGCTGACTCATGGTCCAGCAGGCATGGACAGGGACGTTACTTAAGTTTCACGGCGCATTGGGTGACTCTGCTGGCAGCTGGGAAGGATGCAGGACAAGGTGCAGTAGTGTTGGAGGTTGTTCCGCCACCACGCCTCCAAAATGCTGATTGTGACACACCTCTCTCCTCCACCCCCTCCTCTTCTTCTTCCTCCATGGCCTCTTCCTCGGAACCAGCGGTGCTCCGTAGGCGTTCAAGGGGCTACGCAAGTACGCAGGCCAAAAGATGCCATGCGGTGCTTGAGCTGGTGTGCTTGGGGGACAGGAGCCACACTGGGGCAGAGGTTCTGTCAGCTCTGCAGGGGCAGGTTCAGAGGTGGTTGACGCCACGCCAACTTAAGGCAGGAATGGTGGTTTGCGACAATGGCACCAACCTCCTCTCTGCCCTCCGACAGGGACAACTGACCCATGTGCCCTGTTTGGCTCACGTCCTTAACTTGGTGGTGCAGCGGTTCTTGGGCAGGTACCCGGGCTTACAGGATGTCCTGAGGCAGGCCAGGAAAGTCTGTGTGCATTTCCGCCGGTCATATAATGCCAGTGCTCGGCTGACGGACCTCCAAAAGGAGTTTAACCTGCCCAAGAACCGCCTAATCTGTGACATGCCCACCAGGTGGAACTCGACGTTGGCCATGCTGCAGCGGCTGCACACGCAGCAGAGGGCCATCAATGAGTACCTGTGCGACTATGGCACCAGGACAGGGTCAGGGGACCTTGGTTTTTTTTCCCCACGCCAGTGGGCCATGATCAGGGATGCATGCACTGTCCTGTCACCATTCGAGGAGGCCACGAGGATGGTGAGCACTGACAGTGCATGCATCAGTGACACTGTCCCCCTTGTCCACCTGTTGGAGCACACGCTGCGTGGGATAATGGACAGGGCACTTGAGGCAGAACAGAGGCAGGAAGAGGAGGACTTCCTTAGCTCTCAAGGCCCCCTTTATCCAGACAGTGTTCCTGCGTGCCCGCCGATCACACAGGAAGAGGACGAGGAGGAGGAGGAGGAGGAGGAGGAGGAAGATTGTGTCAGTATGGAGGTGGAGCCTGGCACTCAGCATCAGCAGTCTTTAAGGGATCAGTCCCAAGGAACACATGGACTTGTACGTGGCTGGGAGGAGGTGGCTGCGGACGTTGTTGTCCTTAGTGACCCAGAGGACTCCGGACCGAATGCCTCAGCAAACCTACGCTGCATGGCCTCCCTGATCCTGCAAAGCCTGCGTAAGGATCCTCGTATTCGTGGTATCAAGGAGAAGGACCAATACTGGCTGGCAACCCTCCTTGATCCACGTTACAAGGGTAAGGTTGCGGACCTTATCTTGCCATCGCAGAGGGAGCAGAGGATGAAACATCTTCGGGAGGCCTTGCAGAAAGGTCTGTGCAACGCGTTCCCAGAGACTGGGAGGTTACAAACTCCTGTTTCTGGACAACGTGTTGCTGAGGCTTCGGTCAGTCAAAGAAGGAGCGGTGGAGAAGGTGGCCGTCTGACCGATGCGTTCAGACAATTTTTTGGTCCGCAGCCCCAAGGTATGATCGGTTCCAGCAACCATCGCCAGCGTCTGTTTTACATGGTGCAGGAATACCTAGGGGCAAGATCAGACTTGGACACCTTTCCCACCGAAAATCCTCTGGGTTACTGGGTCTTGAGGATGGATCACTGGCCAGAGCTTGCACAGTATGCAATTGAGCTACTGGCCTGTCCTGCATCCAGCGTTCTTTCGGAACGCACATTCAGTGCTGCTGGAGGCGTGGTAACCGATCACAGGGTGCGTCTGTCCACCGACTCGGTCGATCGGCTGACCTTCATAAAAATGAATCAGTCTTGGATCACCACCAGCTACCAAGCACCTGATGCAGATGTAACCGAATAATTTTTTTTGAAATCTCAGATCCCTTCAAAGACTGCCTATGCTGATGCTGAGTGACTATCCCTGAGTAATTATCCTCTTCCTCCTCAATCATCACGCTGATAGCTTGTAAGAACATTTTTGGTTCTGGGCGCCACCACCAGTGCCTAAGGCACAATTTTTCAGCCCCTGTTTAACAGGGGCGTGTAATTACAATTTTTGATGTAATACTTTGCAGCAGGGCTCGTTCCTGCATTCCAACTAGAGTGTCTGTGAGGGGTTGCAGTGTTGTGGCACCAGCACCAGTGCCTAAGACCCAATTTTTCTGCCCCTGTCTAACAGGGGCGTGTAATTACAATTTTTGATGCAATACTTTGCAGCAGGGCTTGTTCCTGCATTCCAACTAGAGTGTCTGTGAGGGGTTGCAGTGTTGTGGCACCAGCACCAGTGCCTAAGACCCAATTTTTCTGCCCCTGTCTAACAGGGGCGTGTAATTACAATTTTTGATGCAATACTTTGCAGCAGGGCTTGTTCCTGCGTTTCAACTAGAGTGTCTGTGAGGGGTTGCAGTGTTGTGGCACCAGCACCAGTGCCTAAGACCCAATTTTTCAGCCCCTGTCTAACAGGGGCGTGTAATTACAATTTTTGATGCAATACTTTGCAGCAGGGCTTGTTCCTGCGTTTCAACTAGAGTGTCTGTGAGGGGTTGCAGTGTTGTGGCACCAGCACCAGTGCCTAAGACCCAATTTTTCTGCCCCTGTCTAACAGGGGCGTGTAATTACAATTTTTGATGCAATACTTTGCAGCAGGGCTCGTTCCTGCGTTCCAACTAGAGTGTCTGTGAGGGGTTGCAGTGTTGTGGCACCAGCACCAGTGCCTAAGACCCAATTTTTCAGCCCCTGTCTAACAGGGGCGTGTAATTACAATTTTTGATGCAATACTTTGCAGCAGGGCTTGTTCCTGCGTTTCAACTAGAGTGTCTGTGAGGGGTTGCAGTGTTGTGGCACCAGCACCAGTGCCTAAGACCCAATTTTTCTGCCCCTGTCTAACAGGGGCGTGTAATTACAATTTTTGATGCAATACTTTGCAGCAGGGCTCGTTCCTGCGTTCCAACTAGAGTGTCTGTGAGGGGTTGCAGTGTTGTGGCACCAGCACCAGTGCCTAAGGCCTAATTTTTCAGCTCCTGTTCAACAGGGGCATGTAATTACAATTCTTGATCTAATATTTCACAGCAGGGCCCTGTGAGGGCTTACAGTGTTTTGGCCACAGCAACACCTAAGGCCCAAATTTCTGCTGAGTATATAGGGTAGGACCCTACTTTCAAACATCTAACTTACAAACGACTCCTACTTGCAAACGGAAGGAGACAACAGGAAGTGAGATGAAATCTACCCCTAAGGAAGGGAAATTCTCTCCTGTAAGAGTTAATATGGGAAAACAATTTTTCCTTTCCACTGATGCTTTCCAATCCTTGTTCCACAAAAAAACACAAATTTTCAAAAAACATTTTTCATTGGGACAAAAAAGTGAGGTGAAATCTTCTGAAGAGGAGGAAAGACGCAAAACAAATGTCACAGGGGTGATAACCCTTCCCTATGTTTTCCAAAAAGCTTAGAAAAGATTTTTTGGCTGGAGCTAAACACATTAAAAATGTTCAAAATTACAAACAGATTCTACTTAACAACAAACCTACAGTCCCTGTCTTGTTTGCACCGCCTGTATACTGCTGTTCAGAGTATATAGGGACCTTTCCTTATTTTAATTTGGGTGCGGGGTTCCCCTTAATATCCATACAAGACCCAAAGGGCCTGGTAATGGACTGGGGGGTACCCATGCCGTTTGTCTCACTGATTTTCATCCATATTGCCATGACCCGACATGACATTAAACCCGCAAGCAGTTTTAAATGAGATTTTTTCCTTTAAAAATGACATTTGGTGCAGGGACTGTTCTAAACATGGGAAACACGCGTCACTTTACAGGCATACTATAGACACCCCCCAGGTACGATATTTAAAGGAATATTTCACTTTTTTTTTTTTACTTTAAGCATCATTAAAATCACTGCTCCCGAAAAAACGGCCGTTTTTAAAAGTTTTTTTTGCATTGATACATGTCCCCTGGGGTAGGACCCGGGTCCCCAAACCCTTTTTAGGACAATACCATGCAAATTAGCCTTTAAAATGAGCACTTTTGATTTAGAACGTTCGAGTCCCATAGACGTCAATGGGGTTCTAACGTTCGTGCGAACTTGCGGTCCGTTCGCGGGTTCTGGTGCGAACCGAACCGGGGGGTGTTCGGCTCATCCCTACCCAGTAGTTGTCACATGGGCATGACAGAAGTCCAGTACTTTGGACATCAAGTAGGAAGCGGCACCCTAAGACCTGAAAAAGGGAACGTCAAGGCCATCAAGGTCTGGCCTACTCCTCAAACCAAATCATGGGGGCAGCCATCTACTATAGAAAATGTGTGTGCAACTACAGTACCCTGGCTAAATCCGTGATTGATTTTCTTCCAGGTCTTGAAGGAGACACTGGCTAGTGCTCCTGCTTTACAGATTGCACAAATCAGTTTCAGTGCAAAATGATGCCACTGCTTATTGCTTAGGTGTGGTTCTAGTTCTAAGAAATACACTACATAACATATGCCACCACTGAACACTGCCAGTATGGCCTCAGTTTCAAAGTGATTACTGACTACAACTACCACTTAGCTAGTTAAACTGTCTTGCTGAGGAAAGAAGAAAGCTACTCTATTGGAGCTTGATTCTTTAGCAATATTATTTCACCATATGGCAGAAGGGAAGAACCTATGGCAACGCAGACAGCTTGTCCCAACAAGCAGAGTCAGCAGAAGTTAGTGGCATTGAAAAGGAACTTTTAATTCTTTCTGTGCATCCTTCTAAGAAGGGGGGGTGGGACAATAATGAGGTCTAATGACAGCAATCTGAGTGAGGAAAAGGGGAAATCATACTGCACACAGTGCCAACCTAATTTCTCCAAAATTCATAAGTTCACTATAACATGTTGAAATTTCATTCTAATGTCTATGCTTTAGAAAGGGGCAATAACTTTTTAATTTAACAGACCAGACTGAACACCCCTACGCTAGAACATAGCTCAGCTTGAGACATGAAGCAGGCCATCAAAAATCCCATAAAATCATTCCAGAATCTGCACAGCAATGAGACCGGACATATTGTAGCTAAATGGTAGAGTCTGTACCCAATAGAGACTGGAAACTCAGAGGCTTTTAAAACAGCCTATCATAAATAAGCTGGGGGAATACACATCTGTCAGACTGGGGTTAGTGACCTATACCAACATACATATCAGCTGCCAAAAATTACAGTAAGTTTCATACCATTTAACATTATGATTGTGCCATATTATTAACAAGTGTTTACAAAAATGTATAAGAGGATAACAATCAGTTCAATACCAAACATGTATGTTCTATAAATTACAGAAGGCTAATTGGTCACACAAAATTTTCCAGGTGATATAGATATCCGATTGTTGTTATGTTGCCATGCCATCTGGAAATTTTGTTTGGGTGGGGGTTTCCTAAGTGACACCCTCTGCAGGGTCAACAAAAGGCTGCTGTTTTGGCAACTGCCACTGCTCTTCTTTTCAATTCGAACTAGGCCAGAATGTTAAGAGCCATTTCTGACAGCCAGTGATTCTGTCAGAATCAGACCTACTCTGAAATAATTAGACTATACACAGGAGCCAAAGACCAGACAAACCAGTATTTCTCATTTTTAAACCTATTTATTTTACTGTTGATATGGTCTGTTTTGAAATGTTAATTTTCTGTAAATATTGTTCTTGCATGTTTTTTATTCCTTTCATTAGGAGCCAATTCACATCAGAATTGCACAGGAATGCAGTCTGCGTCAAAAAAAACTTCTAGTGTTTACCAGGCTTCAGGCTGTTGTCATTACACTTACTAAATAAAATGAGGATAGAAGAAATGCTATTTTCCAGATCTTCGTTTGCTGCAAAAGCCAAGCCAGGTTATAGATGAGCCAAAAAATATAAAAGAATTGTGGACCCCTTCTACGTTCACACAACTTGATATAACAGTTTCACCTAAAGAACCCAACGCCCACAGTACTATACCAAGCTCTTCTGAAAGTCACTTATTTTGACAAAGATTCCAAATGTAAGCTTCTAAAGTATTTGCAGTGGAATCCAATGCTTCTTGAGATCTGTTACTAACAATAGTTTAAGAGTAACGTAGATATTGGAAGCTATACTATATATGATGACACCATAATCACTTCATAAGCTGGCAGTAAGGCTTTCCTTTGGAATCTGGAAGTGGGTATTTTTGTGTCTCTACTTTAATGTATCAGTGAAACATACTAGGTCATTTTACTCTAAAAGATACAGTATAAAGCCAGTAGCATAATGATGAGCAGGGCCACTATAAACTTTTACTGTCAGGCTGGGAGTTTTACTTGGGGCTAAGTATTCCACCTTATAAAAAGGATCAACGGGTGGCATAAGCCCTAGGCCCTATAAGCTATAGAGCTGTAGAATATGAACCTCAACATTTTAGATCCAAAATGACTGCTCAATGGGTATGGAAATACCAACTGCAAAATGATACATTGGGGTTGATTTACTAAAACTGGAGAGTGTAAAATCAGGTGTAGCTCTGCATAGAAACCAATCAACTTCCAGGTTTTTTCGCCAAAGCCTAATTGAACAAGCTGAAATTAGAAGCTGATTGGCTACCATGCACGACTGCACTCGATTTTGCACTCTCCAGTTTTATTATATCAATATTATATTATTAATAATACCATTATATTTTAGCAATAACATTGTGGCAAGGTATGGAATTGCTTACACTAAATTATAACTATTTTATTACCATTTATTATGAAACTAAAAAATAAAATTATATATATAGTATATCTGTATACATCATTTACCTTGTTGCCATCTGCTTCCACTCCACGGCTGTTGCGCTTGGTGTTTACTCTCTTCCTTCGCTTTCGCAGAACTATATAAATCTGGACATATACCAGGAGTGTAACAATAAAGGGGACATAGAAGGATACAACAGAGGAGTAGATGACAAATGCAGGGTTTTCAATGAGGCACTCATTGGATGCTGTAAAAATAAGATCAAGTAAGTACAAATCCTCTTCACCTTTTAAATATAAATATATATATATCAATTCTAAGTACTGACATCAAAGCTGTGCTGTGCATGCTGAAAAAGAAACCATTGGTAAAAGAAATTCAGAATTGTTTTTATATGAACCAAATATGATCACTTAGCTAGGCTGATTTATTGAAGAAATAGAGGTTGTTCAATTAGCAAAGTGAATGTTTGTAAATAATGTGAAGCTGTGTTCACTTTTATTATCCAACCACATGTAATATCCAATCACCTAGCAGGATTTTTCTTGCACATTACTTGATGATTGAAGTAAAAAAAAAGAAAAAAATCTTCACTTTATTTACCAAGCTCAGTGACCATTTGGTATGCTTAATGAACAGTCTCTACTCCTGTTGTAATTCAACCTTATAAGGTGTATGCTCCCTCTGCCACTAATGAATTGTGAACAATCCAACATAACACACTACCGCACATTACTGTGCATTGCGGCATGCTACAATGCAGGTACAGTGGTTTAGTGATTTGGGGTGCCATTCAAAATGAATGGCCCCACAATGCACTAACAATTGTTATGGATGTTACCACACATTGCAGCAATGCGGTAGCACATGCAGAAGTGTAAAATGGGCCCTAAAACTTTTTATGTACTAAACAAAGAAGACAATCCTATAATACTCAGCATCAACCAACTTAAATTCTTGAAGCACTTGTAAATAACCAGATAAGCTCACCGAATAGCAGAAGAAAATCCCTATGATAAACTTTGTTAATTTAGGCTTTGCCTGTCAATATTTTGCACCAAACTGATTCCCTTGTTTTCTTTAGACTTTCTAGTTACACCTCAGGGGCTCAGTTGCAATTTTATATGCACGCATCAAATAGAGGCTAACAATAAAAATAAAGCATTTCTAAACTTATAAAAAGTACCTCATTCTGGATATCCCATACACAGGACTCCGAGTACAGTACATGATCTCTATTAAATAAGTTACATAGTCTCTGCTGAGGGGGCAAGACATCTGTTCAAACAGAGTTATTGATTGATCTTGTCTTTAGACCTGTTTTTCCAGCAAATGGTACATTTTAAGTAGGCTTTCCTGATAATGAACCCATGAAATAATTAAAAAATTACTTGTATAACTTTAGCTTTGCTTTAACAACATAAAAAAAATGATACAACCTTTAGTAACAATAAAACAGGTTTTGTACCCAAGCAAATTAATTTGACAGTAATGAGATACTATTAGAATTGCAATACGCAGGGCTTTTTCCTCAGAAAATAGGTGCAGGAACTCAATCACAATCCCCCAAACCCCCCTCACGCACACCCTCCAAACGGCAATAAATAGTGGATGTGATCAAATTTCACCAACGGTGGGAGGGTGTTAAAGGGGCCCTAAATACAAAGAGTGCATTACATACAAAGTGCAGAGTTCCTAGGGGGTTGGCCACAGAGTGCAGAGTTCAGGGGTGTGCTGCATATCGAATTCTGAGTTCAGTTGTGTGCTACACACACAGTGCAGAGTTCAGCCTTCTTCCACACCTGCTTATCTTTGCATCCCAAATTCACATTTCACTTTCACCCCTCTTTAGCTCTGACCTCTCCATTGTTCCATCTTCTCTGCCTATCCTTAAAAACTCCATCATCTTCCACATTTACTATTTTTGTTGCTGTATTAAGCTCAAGCACACAGCAGGCTTGGGTATACTGTAGGTGGCTTTGTCTGTCACTTGCTGAGAGATCATCCAGTTGGGGTGTTGGCATCAGCATTGCATCCTGGGCACCTGCATCTCCCTTCCTGCACTCAGTGACAGCTGCTCAGAAGATTAGATCTGTGGGAGCCACTGGAGACAAGCTGTCACTTGTAAACACAGAAGCCAGACTTCTGTGTTTACAGTTGATAGTGCTGAGCAGGTAGCAGAGGGCCTGAGCCAGAGGTAGTGGAACAGGGTTCCACCTAGTTCCAGCTGAAAAAAGGCCTGGGAATGTGTGATGACTTGTGTACAGGACAGTAACCCAATAGAACAACAAGATTTCAGCTTATTGTATTTATCTGAGGGAACAAGACAATATTAGATTAGCTATAATGCATTACTGTACTTTGCCACAATTACTGAACCTCACTACTTTAATAAAGCTGAACTGTATGGATATGTTTGCATAGTTATATTGGTCTAGCTTGGACCAATAAATGCAAAGTATTCTCAGATTGTATAAGGTGGAAAGGCAGGTTAAAAAGTTTGGATGTCTGAAGAGTCTGGTATAGAATTTTGGGGGGAGTCCCCATGCTGTTTTTTTTTTTAACTTTCCCTGATTGGTTAGCTTACATTGAAGGGAATTCTGGGCCATATAAGTGAATGGGGCCAGTGACATCACTGGTTGGTAACTACTCGGTGGTACCATGCCCACATCGGCATCCTTAACATCGATTGACAGCGGGACGCTGTCATGTATAATAGCGGTAGTGAAACTGGCTTTAACATATGACATTCAGCTCCCTCCAAACAGGTAAATGTTCAAAGCATTTGTTTGAATGCTTGAACAGCCAAGATTTAGTCCAAACTTGCGTTCAGATCAAACAGTCATGCCCCGTAAACATGATCGGATTTTCCGACAACAAATGTTGGATGTGAGCTTGTTGGCGGAAAGTCCGACCGTGTATATGCTCCATCGAAAATTTGTTGTCGGACTTTCCGCAAACAAATGTTGGCTAGAAGGTTCTCAAATTTTCCACCAACAAATGTTTGTTGTCGGACTTTCCGATCGTGTGTACACAAGTCCTTCGGACAAAAGTCCACGCATGCTCGGAATCAAGTACGAGCCGGAGATATAACTAGCGTTCGTAATGGCTTGTACGTCACTACGTTCGTAATTGTTGGCCAACATTTTGTGACCGTGTGTATGCAAGACAAGTTGGAGCCAACATCCTTCGAACAAAAATCCACGGTTTTGTTGTCGGAAAGTCCGATCGTGTGTATGGGGCATTACATGTAAGGAAATCCAGGATTGCTAACTGTCATATTTGCTTGTGCTTTCAACCAAACTGTCAAACCATTAAATGACAGGTGTCATAACTGATCACATTGTCAGCACCATGTTAGTGGCAAATCAAACAGAAGCTAAGGTGGCAGCCTCCTTGGTTGAAAAGGATAGTAGGGTTTAATTCTGCCTTAAGTTCATGCCTAGTGTACACTGTTTGCAGTGCATGCACAGTACAGTGTACACACTCAGCCCACTTCTGGCATATGTGAGATGTGGGGAATAGAGCCAGGTGTTGGGACAATGGAATTTCAGTGCATATGCACAGGAGTTACATCAGGGGCCACCTATAAAGATAAAAGATGCCGGGACAGAAGAAATAGCAGAAAAGATGGAGCAGAAACAGGAATGGAGATGTCAGCTCTGTAGAAAGGCAAACTATCAGGTAAGTCTTCCAAATTAGGCAAGTGTGTTGTGCACATCTGAGTTTCTGCCCCTCAGCCACTCTGCAGTTCCACTAACACTAAAGAGCACCTGGATCACTCTGAGATGTGTGGGGAAGTTGTTACGTTTATTGGTTAATTATTTACCAGAACTGAAATTTTAAAAAAATGATATTATTTTACATAATGCAGTTAATTTAAAGAATAACTCAATGAAGTCAAATGATGATAGACATCTGATAATGCTCTCTCAAAAAAACATTTAAATTTTTTTTATGTCTTGTCTTTTTCTCAACATCTGCAATTGGAACCTTCTTCTGTGAAGGCAAAATGCATGATGAACAGTATTAGTTTTCCATTAACCATTCATTTTGTCTGCCTTCATTGTTTTCTCTAGATTGTTTCTCTAGATCAATAATTCATTCAGGGTATTTTGTTGGTCGAGCACCGTATATCATTTTATAACAATGGATAACAGTGACAGGACAAAGGTTTTGTAATTACTGTATTTATTACCACTTGATATGGTTGGGTGGTTGTTTTGCTTGTTATAAATTGGGGTTTATAAGATGAAAGTGTTTGTTTTTGTTTTTGCAGACAATTGAAAGCAACATTTGTGCTCAAGAGGATACACAAACATGACATGCGGAAGAAAACTGCAGATAACCTCAGCTTGCCCAAAACATTTACAATTACTTTTAATGGCTAAAGTTCTTCACCTGCTTTCCAGATTGTAGTAGGGGCTTAAGACGTGTTATGCAGCCTAGTACAAGGGAGCAGGCCGGTACAAGGGGTGGGCGGGAGGGGCACTTGCCCTGGGAGGGGTCTTTGTGGTGAAGGGGGCGCACTGGGAGCTTCTGTTGCTGCTCCTGTCTCACTGACAGGAGTGACTGTGCTTTTTATCCACCGCAGGATCTACTGATTCCCCGACTTCTCCGTTCATCCAACTGTGCCTTATCTGCAGCTATGTATCACGCTATCCTCCAGCAAGCTACACTCTCGCCCCTAACTTGCGCTCCTTCCTGGGATACTTCCCTCACTTGGTCTGGTTTATCTGAGCTCTGCCCCTTCTACATCTGTCTCTCTCTCTACCTTGCCTGCACAATCCTCCCACTCCTCTGCTCTGTTTATTTTTCCCTTCTTATCATATCTGCTGTCCCCTCCATAAATCTGCACTACATAGTACACATGTCCTGCAGCCTCCTGTCTCAGCTCTGGGCATTCCACACAGCCCTCTGTCTGACACATTTCCCATCCCAGTTTGCTTTTAGCTCTTCTAACTTTCCTGTTCCCATCATGTAGCCTAGCACATTCTCTGCACACCACCATTACTTTGCTCTTCATTAACACATACTCTTACCACCCCGGTCTCCTCACCGATTTTCTCCTTTCTTACCCCTAATAGCGAATTCACACTGGTGAGCTGTGGTTTTGCCGCAGCATAATTGTATGTGCAGTTTATCAACGGTTTTAGGTGCGCTCCCATTAAATTCTATTAGACTGTGTGTTTTCATGAAAGCAAATCACAGTCTTGGATGCTGCATCTTTGATGCATGTTCAGAAAATGCACAGTTCAATAGAATTCATCATGAGCGCACCTAAAACTGCAGGTAAACTCCACATACCCACTATAAGGCTATGTTCACGTGCTTACATGTCAAGAATGTGCACAAAATTGTGGCTTTCCTCACAAACACAAAAGTGCACTGTCCTTTAGTAGACGCACAGCAGTGCTATTTATATTTAAAGCGGAGTTCCACCCAAAAGTAGAAGTTATGGTTACCTGACCCCGTGACATGCCACATTTGGCATGTCATTTGTTTTTTTTGGGGGGGGGTGTGTGGGTACCTAGTTTTGACAGGTACCAAGCTCCCATTTGGGCTGCCTCTCCCCCTTCCTCACTGCAATCTTCTGGGACATGTCACAGGTCCCAGAAGATTGCCCGGCCATTCAGGATGCACGGCACGACTTGCGCATGTGCAGTGCACACCCAGCTATAAAGCCGCAGGCTGTCGCAGCTGTGTGTCCACACTTGTGATGCCGGCATTGGGGAGAGGCAGGGGAGAGAACTGAGGGCTTGGGCGGCCGCATCGCTGGATCGTGGGACAGGTGAGTGTGTGCTTTTTGTAACTGCTAACTTTTAATAAACACAGAAACGTCTGGAACGCTGCTTAGAGGGGAACCCCACATATCTATGAATCCTTAACACAAGTCCTTAGTGTATGCTGTCATGATTCCATTAACATGGACTTTACTTAAATGGGTCATGTTCAGCAGGCAGTACTGCCCACCAAATGAGACCGGGGGTTAATTTTTTTTTTAGATACATAGCATCATAGCTGTATCATGTGCATACTCCATATGGCTACATTTGAAGCTTAAAGTGGTGGAGACAGTAAAACTGCAGCTCAACCACCTTATTATATGACCCCAGCAAGCACCAGTGTAAGGCATTGGGGCTCATTCACACAGGTGGGAGGGAGGTAAGTGTTTTAGTGCTCCAACCACCCACCTGAAAGAGGAGATGATGCCAGCCAGGGCTGTACACATGGCAAAATTGAAGTGGCATACACTGCACACAGTAGGTCAGCATTTTTAAGGTTAAAACTGGTGGTAGCAACATATGCCCCCCTCACCAGCTGTCAAACACCAGTAATGATAGCCGCATGTCTGAACAAGCCCTTGGAGACCTTTCAGCCCCCCTTATTCCCTCAGTGCCCCCCTAGATCCCTTTAGGACCATGCACCCCTCAGGGTCCACCTCCCCTCCAGACTGACACCAACAACATAACAACACATTTCCTTCCCAGTGATGCCATCAACATAGGGACATTTTTTTCTTCCAGTGACACTACAGACGCAGGGACAATTTTCCCCAGGGACACCACCACTGCTGGGACAGCTTTCCTTCCAGTGACACCTCCTACCACTACCCGATATGTGTGAACCAATTTTAAACTTTCCAGGTTGCTGGAGTGTAACATTGGTAGTACTATTTCAGTGTGTAACAGAAATAATTGCACTATCCAATCAAAGTGAACCTGTTGCTGTCCAAAGACAACTGTGCAAAATATAAATACCAAAATGACATATGGTGAGAACACAAAGTGCTCTATGTTCTGTTCATCAAACACACAACACTCGTGGCCGCTTACCGAATAGGGTGGATCTCAGGTTATAGAGATCAAACAGGCACATCAGAGAGCTCAGCCAGCCAAGGGAGGTATATCCAAAGATTCCTCTAAAGGTAACTTCTCCTCTCAATGCTGTTTATGCTCCTGCTGCGATGTTTCTTCACACAATGGTAAGTAGATATGGTGGCAATGACTCCCAGGGTCGATATTAGGAAGGATAAAGAAGAAAAAACTTCATGGTGCAGTAATCGGTTCCATAGTTTTATTTTAAAAAACACGATACTGACATCCAAACAAACAACGTTTTCTAAAAACACAGCCGCGGCTCACAGCCCGACCAGCTGGTGTGTGGTGACGTGAGAATCTATTGCTCCACCTGACACGTTTCCCCATAAAAGGCACCAGCTGATGCCTTCTACAGGGAAACGCGTAAAAAAAAGTCTTAATCAGTGACATCGGCATCAGGGGCTTCATAGCTGGTAATCCAGGACTGATTCATTTTTATAAAAGTCAAACGGTCCACGGAGTCTGTGGACAGACGTGTGCTATGATCAGTAATGAAACCTCCTGCAGCACTGAATGCCTGTTCTGAAAGCATGCTGGATGCAGGGCAGCCCAATAACTCAATAGCACATTAGGCAAGTTCTGGCCAGTTGTCTCTTCTCATGACCCAGTAAGTCAGTGGATCGTCAGCTGGAAAGCTCTCCATCTTTGTTTTGGCCCTGAGGTAATCGTCCACCATGTGATGCAGACACTGCCGATGGGATGTGGAAGCTGACAGCCCTGGGCGGTGAGGACTAAAAAAATTCCAAAATGCCTCACTTAGGCAGACCCCTTCTCCAACTCGCCTCTCTTGACCAACAGAAGACTCAAAACTACGTTTTCCACGACACTGTAACCTACTGGAGTCAGGAAAAATGTTCAATAAAATCCTCTTTAGCGTGTCCTCAAGAGATTTTATCTTCTGCACTCTGAGAGGAAAGTAAGTCCTCCTCTTCCTCCTGCTGCTCTACCTCCAGTGCCCTGTCCATAATGCCATGCAGAGTCTGCTCCAGCAAGAACACAACAGGGATTGTGTCACTGATGCATGCACTGTCACTGCTCACCATCCTCAAATGGTGACAATACAGTGCATGCATCCTTAATGATCAGCCATTGGCGTGAGGAAAAAAAAGCAGAGGCAGGCCTGAGCCTGTCGCCATGCCGTACTGGCACAGATACCCATTGACGACCCTCTGCTGCATGTATAGCCACTGCAGAATTGCCAAAGTCGAGTTCCACCTGGTGGGCATGTCACAAATCAGGCAGTTTACGGGCAGGTGGATTTCCCACTGAATTTCAGCCAACTGAGCACTGGCTGTGTATGACCACCTGAAATGGCCACAGACTCTTCTGGTCAGCTTTAGAACATCTTGCAACCCTGGGTACATAATTAGAAAATGCTGCACCACCAAATTGAGGACATGTGCCAGGCATGGCACATGTGTCAACTTTCCCTGTCTAAGGGCGTACAGGATGTTTGAGCCATTGTCACACACCACCATTCCTGGCTCCAGCTGGCATGGTGTGAACCACCCCTGGGCCTGTCCCTGCAGAGCTGCAAGAATCTCTGCTTTGGTGTGGTTCCTGTCCCCTAAACACACCAGCTGAAGCACTGCATGGCACCTTTTAGCCTGACTCTGGGAATAGCCCTTTGAACGTTTTTTGGGTTTCTGATGTTCATGGGACAATTCTATAGAGGAGGGCATGGAGGTGGCGGAGAAGGAGGAGGAGGAGGGGGTAGAGCTTACAGGTCTGGCATCATCACCACCAGCTGTATGGAGACGTGGGGGTACAACAAGCTGCAGCACTGAGCCCTGTCCTGCATCCTTTCGAGCTGCAAGCAGCGCTACCCAGTGTGCTGTGAACAAAATATATTGTCCCTGCCCATGCTTGCTGAACCACGTGTCAGCAGTAAGGTGGATTTTATGGCTGGCTGCCTTGCCCAATGATGCCAGAACATTCCCTTCCACGTGATGGTAGAGAGATGGAATGGCCTTATGTGACAAGTAGTAGCGACTGGGAACCTGCCATTGTTGTACAGCACATTGTGCGAATTCACGGAAGGGGGCAGAATCCACCAGGCTGAAAGGAGAGCCCACAGCTTTGACAGGCTTGCATTTAGACACTGGGCATGTGGGTGGCAGGGACTGTATTTTTTTTTTCCACTGCAGCAGAGGAGGCAGAGAAATTTGCCGGCTACAGTCTACAGCTGGTGGTGTGCTGCTGTGCTGGCAGATTTGCTTCTAGGACTTGGGACACACTGTGCTATACCATCATCCCTGTCAGTGGAGGCTGCTGAGAGGTAGTAACTCGGTATAGCAGGGGCAGACTGAAATGGGTAAGGAGGAGGAGGAGCGACAGATTTATGCCCCTTTTGTGTGGCTTTTAGGTGCTCTTGGCAAAGGGCTGAGTGGTTGGACGTTAAATGCCTTGTTAAGCATGCGGTACCCAAATGGTTGGTGTTTTTGCCACGTTTGATGTGCCACAGTTTGCAGATAGCAACATTGCGATCTGCTGCAGATGTGCTAAAAAAGGCCCAGACAGCTGAGCTTGGGGAGTGGGCCGGGAGATAACAGCTGCAGAATGTGATGGAATAGGGTGGCTGCTCTCTACTCTTTCATGATGTCGGCCTCCTTGGGGTTGTGCAGCCTCACCTTCAGTTTCCTCCTCTGCTATATCTGGCACCCAAGTCGCATCATTGAACTCATCATCATCTCTATCTCCTCCATCTTCATCATTACCACTGGAGACAACTTGACAATACATTGCGGCATGGGGAATGGGGAACATGAATGCCAATTTGTCTACCAGTGTTCCTCCCTCTCTCTAGGCTCAACATTTGAATCCAGTAATGGCTGGGCATCATCAAGAAACAAGTAGCTGATGCTGTGGTCAAATAACTGAGTTGACTCCTCAGTGGCTGATGTTGGGGCTATGGCAGGAATAGATGTGGACTGCACACTTGTCTCTGCTTGCATGACAGAGGATAAGGAGGATGAGGAAGGTTTAGTAAGCCAGTCCAACACCTCCTCTGCATGCTGTGGCTGGATAGCATGGAAAAACTCACTAAACAGAGGAAATGATGCCCTGCCTGAGGACTGACCACCACATCCACCTTTGCCTGTGGATACATTTGTTGCTGGCCCCCTACAGTGCCAAGGGAACGTCTGCCTCTCTTTGTTGTCCTCCCAGACATTATTAGGAGGGAGGGGGCGGTGCTTATAAGCAAATGTAAAGAAGAAGTGAAAATCTGTATGTAGATGCACTTTAATCAATGTAAAGAGGTGTTTGGTGCACTTTAATTTGAGTACTCACACTACACAGACAAACTCCATAGATACACTATAATATACTGCAATATAATGCGCCAAATGTTCAGTGGCGCACAAACTATATGGCATTAAACTGGCAGTAATGCACACAAAAGGAAATGGCGTTAAACTGGCAGTAACGAACAAAACGATATGGCCTTAAACTGGCAGTAACGCACACAGAACTATATGGCGTTAAACTGGCAGTAACACACACAGAAGTAAATGGGGTTAAACTGGCAGTAATGCACAAACTATTTGGCGTTAAACTGGCAGTAACGCACACAGAACTATATGGCATTAAACTGGCAGTAACGCACACAGAAGCAAATGGCATTAAACTGGCAGTAACGCACACAGAACTATATGGCATTAAACTGGCAGTAACACATACAAAACTATATGGCGTTAAACTGGCAGAAATGCACACAGAAGTAAATGGCATTAAACTGGCAGTAACGCAATCAAATAGACTGTGTTCAACTGTCACTACACTGACGCTATCTGAACTGTCCCTGCTCTAGCTATACACTAATGTAAAGATTACTGACATGGTCTCACTACACTACACTGAAACTATTTGAGCTGTCCCTACTCTACACTAATGTATGTATGAATGACACAGTCTCACTACACTACAGTGAAACTATCTAAACTGTCCCTAATCTAGCTGCACACTATGCAAAGCTGAATCATGGTCCTCCTCATTACACACACTATCCCTAGACTGACACTAAACTAATATTCTACACTGACAATTGAAGCAAAATAGCACAGTATAGCACACTAACTAACTAATAGCAATGAACAGAGCCCTGTTCTATCCCTCTCCATGCCAAAATCACACTGAAAATGGCTGCCATTGAAAGAATACTTTTATTTTTTATTTAATTTTTTGATCCAACAAAGTTTTATTAAATTTGCAGAAGTGTATTACAAACATTATCTTCATTGCAATATAATTCAACTCCATACATCACATTCCAACTGTTAACCAACAACATGAATATAACTTTAATTATTATCACCTTATCCCATTTATAGCTTTTCTTAGCCCGTTGTTCACCCTACATTTATTCCTAACAATCTGTCAGCCACCAGTTCCACCGGGGCTAGTCCCAGCACATCCAGCCAAGGTGCCGACGGTTTCTCAAATTTCTGTGCACTTCCCCTGTGCTGGTATATCAACTTTTCCATTCTCAGTGTTGTGCTAATGTTATCAATCCATTATTTTATGGTTGGGGGCGTCTCAGATTTCCAGTGTGTAATAATTAATTTTCTAGCTTGAAATAGAACTCTGTGTATAGCCTCTCTGCTGTGCCCCTCCCTGTCGTATTTCTCCAGAGCACCCAGGAGACATGCTCAGGGGCCCTGTGGAATAGTGACTTTGAATACTGAATTGATAATATTTACCACTCCTGCCCAATATGTGTGTAGCTTGGGACACCTCCACAGCAAGTGTATGAGGTCCCCATGGTCTTGTTTGCATCTTGTGCAAGTGGAGTCAGTCTTCAAGTTCATCAGATGAAGCCTATGAGTGGTGTAGCATGTTCTTAGCAGTATATATAGTTGAGTAAGTCTTTGGGACATGTTAAGCGAGCACAAGCCCACCACCCGAAAGATCTCCTCCCATTATTCCCCATCCAACTGTCCCACATCTGCCTCCCATTTCTTCCTCACCCTCAGGGGATGCTGCCTCATCACAGATTGTAACAGGATGGCATAGCATTGAGAAATAAATCCTTTAGACTAGACAGTACCCCCAAGAAGGCTAAACGCTGGGGTCAGGGACAAATACCACTCTGAGGACTGGCCCTGGGCTGCGACAGCATGACAAAGTTGCAAATAGTAGAAGTGCATTGAGGGGGGTAGACCATATGTTTCCTTTAGATCAGCGAAGGAGGGCAGTACCCCACCGCTGACTATTTGCTTGAGATGGGTAACTCCAAATGCCTTCCACCTAGCTCCAGACTACAGTTTGGCCAGTTCAGTGTACGTGTCATTGTGCCATATGGGGCTGTACTCTGTATAACCATCAGCATTCTGGAGATATTTGGATTTATTCCATATCTTCTGAACTAGACTGAAAGTTGGATCCTTTTTGTGTGGTTTAGTGAAGGGGCAAGGCCTCCAGCACCATGGGAATTGGGCTCTTTCCCACCGTATGAAGCATCAGTTTCTGAGATGAGTTTTGTGACATAGTTGTTGTCTCCTCTGCTGTTACAAATGTGCCAATTAAGTGTTGTAGCTGGGCAGCTAGGTAATACAGCCAGGGATTGGGTAATGCCAATCTGCCGCTGTCTTTGGGTCTCTGCAAATGCTCTAATTTAATCCTGGGGGGTCTATTTTTCCAGATGAGGTTGTGAAAAATGGTATTTACTATATGGAATATCTTCAAGGGAATGACCATGGGGGTGCTACGGAGGAAGTACAGTAGTTGTGGCATGAGAATCATCTTTATTAGATTCAATCTGCCTGCAACTGACAGAAAAAGGGAGTTCCAAGTTTTAAGTTTTTCCCTAAATCGCTATAGGAGGGGAGAAATATTTAAGTGAATAAAATCCCTTGGCCTAGATATGATCTGAATCCCCAGATATTTGAAGGCGGCAGTAATGGGTATAGGACATGAGGAGTTCACCGTCTGTGTGTCATCCCCATCCAGCAAGAGCAGAGCAGAGCAGATTTTGACCAGTTTATAAGCAAACCTGAAAATCCACCAAATCTGGATATGGTCGACATGGCCTCCCGAAGGGAAAGATCAGTGTCTCCAAGCAGGAGCATGGTATCGTCAGCGTAAAACATGACTTCTTCCTCATGTTGCCATAGCAGAAACCAGTGATGTGCTGATTGGCCCTGATCCCAATTGCCAGTGGCTCAGTAGCTATTGCAAAGAGAAGGGGGGACAACTGGCACCCTTGCCTAGTGCCCCTCCTCAATGCAAAGCACCGGGACAGCAAGCCACCCTAACAGCGGCCTATGGCTGGCTGTAAAGAAGTTTGACCCAGGAAATTTAATTCAGACCAAACCCAACTTTCAGCAATATCAACCATAGGTATTCCCAATCTATGCTGTCAACCGCTTTTGTGGCGTCTAGCGATAGTAACGCCCTACTGCCCATGTAATCTGCCTTTGACTGAATATTTAGGTAAAACCTTCTCAGATTGACAGAAGTGGATTTAATGGGCATGAAACCTGCCTGGTCATCATGCACAATAGATGTGATCACTCCGTTCTGCCTGATCACCAATGCCTTAGTATCTTGACGTCACTCTGTAGCAGCGAGATCGGGCGATATGCCCCTGGATGTACTAGGTCTTTACCCAGCTTGAGCAATAGAACAATGTTCGCCTTGGACATTGAAACTGGCAGATACCCCTCCTCTCGTGATTTATTAAAAACTTTTAACAGTTGCAGCAGTAGTTCTTTGGAGTACTGTTTATACACCTCCATGGGGATCCCATCTTCACCCAGTGCTTTGCAATTAGGAAAGGAGCTGACTGCAACCTGTAGCTCCTCTAGTGGAAGTGGGGCCTCTAGTTCCGCTCGCTGACCTTCATTTTACTCAGGGAAGTCAATCTGTATCAAGTACTGATCTAGGTCTTCTGGGGTGTAAGCTGTACCTAGCAAGTTCCTGCCAAATCCTCTTTGGTTGGCTGACTATATTACCCACCCTGGCCCTAATGGCTCCTATGGTGGGTGACCATTGATGGGAGTTCGCAATCCATGCCAATAAGGGGCTGGTTTTCTCACCCTCCTCAAAGAAGTCCTGTTTTGAAAAAAAACTCTTCTTTTTGGCCGAGGAGGAGAGCAGATGTTGGTAGGCTGAAAGAGCTGCCTGCCAGGCCTCCCTGGTTGAGTCTGAAGGGTCTGTAATAAACATCTTCTCCATTTACTGAACCCTGGATTCTACTTCCGCTTTAAGAGCAGAGGAGGCATATTTAACTTTATTCATTTCAGCAATCAGTAGTCCCCTCAAGTATGCCTTGAAGGCATCCCATTGCATTGTAATGGAATCATTAGGATTCTGGATGTCAAAAAACCCACGCATGCTGCCCATTATCCCCATATACGAACGGAACAGTTTCAGCCATAATGCGTTGAATTTCCAGGGGGCTTTAGGTAACGTAGCTGGTGGAGCTACTGTGATTCGTATCACCACTGGAGAGTGGTCAGATACACTACGGGGTCTATTTATCATGTCAGTCACAAACTAGAGCATGCTCAAGCTACACACCCCCTAGATAAATAACCATGCGATTTGGAGAAACATGTAAACTGTCTGACCCCCCGGATTGCGGTGTCTCCAGATATCCACCCAGCCCACCTCTTGTAACAACCGTACCAGGGGAGTACCCCTGGAGAGGGCAGAGGGTCTAGGGCCCCGGGTTTCTATCCTCAACTGGGTTCAGACAGCAATTGAAATCTCCTATCACTAGCAGCGGTACGTCAGGCCTGCCATCCAGAAATGTAAGCAAAAGCCTGAGCACCACTGCCGTTAAAGGCAGAGGAATATAAATACATGCTAGCACACATGACAATGTACAAATCTGCAATGAATAAAGACATAACGTCCTTTTGTATCTATGACACTATCAAATTCCTGGTAATCCAGAGCTCCATGGATCAGAACGCTTACTCCCCTGGAGTAGGAGGTATGTGTGAAGTGGTAGGCTTTCCCCACCCATGAGTACCTCAAAAAGCTCAAAGTCTCTGCTGTCAGGTGGGTCTCCTGGAAGCAAAGCACCCCAGGAATATGTTTCTTCAGGCAGATAAGGGTCATAGTGCACTTTAAGGGGGAGTGCAGTCCTCTAATGTTCCAAGAAACTATAGGAATCTCTGCCATAAGATCAAGTGAACAATGTTAGGTGGCAGGATATGTGAGGGTGAATGTGTGCAGGGGTTCACCCTTGTCCGGGCAGTGTTCCCATCTGCCCAGGTGCACTCAGTAAAGATATCTGGGCATATACAAACTGGAGGCTCAATTGCTCTACTATGTTCCGTTGTTGGTAAGTTCTCCCTAAAGAAAACAAGGGGCTTCAAAGTGGTAAACTTTTCTGTGCTGCAAACTTCGCACTCTGCCAACAGGGCAACTTTAACATTTGCATCGACATTCCATCCATTTTTGTCCAGGTTCAACTTTCTTAGATTCAACATTTATTCCAATTCTCTCTCTTTGCTTGGTGTAACTATATCTTGTCCCCCAGCCAGAAAACATCTTTCAACATAATGAGGGGGTTCCCCCTTCGTCAAGGGTAGCACTCAGCCTTGCTGCTGTCTTGTAATTCAAGCCCTCAGGTTTAGTCACAGTGCAAACATCAATCTTCCTCCATTTGTGCTTGTCTTTTCAGGGCCTGCTTGTTCCTTTCCAGCCATGCTGAAGACTCCTTAGCAGATTAAAAAAACTGTGCTTGGCCTCTCATGGCTATCCGGTGTTTCGGATACAGCATGGTCCAGAGATACATCTCTGGACTTCTGCCGAAAAGTCCGGGTATAAGGAAACCCTGGTGCTATTATGTTGGATATTTGCCCTTTCACGTGCTAGGCGCAGCACTGCCTCTCTATCACAGTAATGGAGCATTCTTGCCAAGATGGATCTAGGGGAACCCCCGGCTGAGGTGGGCGTGATGGCACTCTATGAGCGCGTTCCACCGCAAAAGAAGGGTGAGAAGGCATTTTTACCAAAAATTTTAATCAGCCAGTTTTCCACATAAGCAGTAGGGTCCCTACCTTCCACTCGCTCTGGAAGACCCACTATGCACATGTTGTTTCTTCTTAAGCGATTTTCCATGTCTTCTGCACGATCGTTTGCTTCCCTGGCTAGCTGCAACGCAGCTATGGTGTCCTGAGACATGGGTGGTATCTGATCCTCCATTTCACTAACCCTGCTTTCCACAGCTTTGGTGCGTTCCCATATCTTTTGCATGTCCTGTCTCAATAGTGACACATCTTCTCTTAAGCCCCCAAACTGCTCCTTTAAGTTATCAACAGAAGCTGTACAGTTATTCACAGCCCTAAGGATGTCAGTCAGGGTAGGTTGCACTGTGTCCCGTGCTGTTGGGCTGTGTGGTTCTCCTGTCATGAGAGCTGTCTGTTCCCTCTCATCCTACCCCCAGTGAGCAGGGATAAAGGCTGCCTGCATGTCTACCTGCTGGTGCTGTGTCCCCTCAGAGCAGGATGGCTGCTCTGTCCCCAGGTTCCCAGACATCTTTTGAGCATAATACACCATGTCCTTAGGGGCCTCTTTATCCAGGGGTTTGTGTGGCTTACTTGTTTTATGCCCCAGATCCTTCAGCTTGTCCTGTCCTTGAAGCATGCTGTTCACTGAGAGCACTGCGGCGCCATCTTGGAGCTTCAGGCCCGCGATCTCTGCCTGTCCTTTTCGTGTCATTCCCCTGGTACAGAGGGCCAGCGGATGTTCCACAGGGGTCTCTGGGATATATTCTTGCTGCATATGTCGGTGTGGAATCGGTATGTGGGCTGGGGGAGGATCGGTTACCAGATTAATGCCAGGAGCTGTGGGAGATGCATCCTCTCACATGCCTGTCTTGGCCAAACCCCCCAAAAGAATTCTTTTATAGTGTGGGACGGGAAAGAGCCATGATTGGATAAAGTCATGATGACAGTGTCCAATCATGAGTCTGACAGTGCTCTGTGCCCTGATTGGCTGAAGCTTTCACCCTCACTGACGAAGTCCATAGTGATGTAACGCCGCGTACGTGGGCGGAGCTACAGTACCGACGTCACCCGCTGCCATCTCTTGCCGACAGCTGTTCGGACGCGAACAGTCTGTCTCCTGCCGTAGCCGGCCTGATTTGTGATCTTTTGCCACAGTTTAATGCCTTTGCCACCTTTTTATTCACCCATGCAATAACTTTTAATAAAGTCTGGAAGTATTTAAATGACGGATCGCTCTTAGATTCCTTTTTACTTTCACTTTCTGCATGTGAAACCACCGCTGAGCACTCTGCCAGTTTACTACGGATCCACCTTCTACCTGACGAGATTCCCCTCTCTCTGGATGGATATCTCCTGGCTGATGACCAGTAGCCCAGCTGTTTCGCCTTGAGTTCATTTTATGCTGTTTCTGACCCCCTGTAATTAAGGGGTCCACCGGAGCTGGTAAGCACAATCATATACATTGATTTACTTCTCCCTATCCATCGGGTGGAAAGAGCTATCTGTCAGTTCCCAGAAGAATTTTGTTTGCAGTTTCTATGGACTTCAGTTTATCATTTTAATAATTGTATTACTGTTCCATGATTATTGGACTCTGCATACATTTTATTCTTGATATATTTTGTGCTGCACTTATTACTATTTATGGGTTCTTACAGAGTGCAACTGCAAAGTGCACAGTCTATTTGCCTTTAGTAAATCAACCCCAAAGAATTAAATACTGGGTGTTAAGAGTGTAGGCAAAAGGATATAGGAGGCAGGAAAAGGACCAAAGCAGGGTTTAATAATAAGTATGACATGAACCACAAAGATGCCATGAAGCCAAATTGGATGCTGTAAGACCAATATGGAAATTATTGTAAAGCACAATTAAAAACTGAAGGACAGTCAGCTAAGAGGCAATTGTTTAGATGAATTTGAATCTTAAGAGTGAACAAACACAACATACAAGGCCTAAAAAGCACAAGTGGAGTAAGAAGCTACACATTTATATTGTACCAAAAACACGCCAATGGCTTATAATGATTTTTAGTAGCACAAGAAACTAAGAAAGCTCAAGGTACAGGCAGATGCAGAGAGAAAAAGCACAATAGTAAAGACAGAACTCCAACACAAGGGCTTTGGTGCTCTACGAAGTTAGAAGTATTGCAAAAAGTGGAAAGCCTATTTAACCTTCTGCATATCCAAGCTATACACATAAGATTATCAGCTTTGCTGCTAAGTTACCTTGACCCCACTAGATTATTGTACATTTTTTCTCAATGGTAAAAAAAAAAGTTTATACAGCTTTCCAGCCACGAGATAATATACTGTATTTATGGATGTGACAATTGTGGTCATGACAGTTTCAAAGATAAAAAGAAAAATTAACAACAGTGGTTTTCATACCACGCGCAACTTAAACCATCAAAACAAAACATACATTAAACATAAACAGTGTAAATAATTAAATAATGTGCAATGTCCGTAAACTGCCACCAGATGTCTTCAGCCAAGTGATAGTGATAACTAGGGATGAGCTTCGAGTTCGAGTCGAACTCATGTTCTACTCGAACATTGGCTGTTCGCAAGTTCGCCGAACAGCGAACAATTTGGGGTGTTCGCGGCAAATTCGAATGCCGCGGAACACCCTTTAAAAGTCTATGGGAGAAATCAAAAGTGCTCATTTTAAAGGCTTATATGCAAGTTATTGTCATAAAAAGTGTTTGGGGACCTGGGTCCTGCCCCAGGGGACATGGATCAATGCAAAAAAAAGTTTTAAAAACGGACGTTTTTTCAGGAGCAGTGATTTTATTAATGCTTAAAGTCAAACAATAAAAGTGTAATATCCCTTTAAATTTCGTACCTGGGGGGTGTCTATAGTATGCCTGTAAAGGGGCGCATGTTTCCTGTGTTTAGAACAGTCTGACAGCAAAATGACATTTTGAAGAAAAAAACACATTTAAAACTACCCGCGGCTATTGCATTGCCGACAATACACATAGAAGTTCATTGATAAAAACGGCATGGGAATTCCCCACAGGGCAACCCCGAACCAAAAAAAAAAAAAAAAAAAATGATGTGGGGTTCCCCCTAAATTCCATACAAGGCCCTTCAGGTCTGGTATGGATATTAAGGGGAACCCCAGCCAAAATTTAAAAAAAAAATTGACGTGGGGTTCCCCCTAAATTCCATACCAGACCCTTATCCGAGCACGCAACCTGGCAGGCCGCAGGAAAAGAGGGGGGACGAGAGTGCGGCCCCCCCCCCTCCTGAACCGTACCAGGCCACATGCCCTCAACATTGGGAGGGTGCTTTGGGGTAGCCCCCCAAAACACCTTGTCCCCATGTTGATGAAGACAAGGGCCTCATCCCCACAACCCTGGCCGGTGGTTGTGGGGGTCTGCGGGCGGGGGGCTTATCGGAATCTGGAAGCCCCCTTTAACAAGGGGACCCCCAGATCCCGGCCCCCCCCCTGTGTGAAATGGTAAGGGGGTACTTACCCCTACCATTTCACTAAAAAACTGTCAAAAATGTTAAAAATGACAAGAGACAGTTTTTGACAATTCCTTTATTTAAATACTTCTTCTTTCTTCTATCTTCCTTCATCTTCTGGTTCTTCTGGCCCTTCTGGTTCTTCCTCCGGCGTTCTCATCCAGCATCTCCTCCGCGGCGTCTTCTATCTTCTTCTCCTCGGGCCGCTCCGCACCCATGGCATGAGGGGGGAGGCTCCCGCTCTTCTCTTCATCTTCTTCATCTTCTTCTTCTTCTTCATCTCTTCTTCCTTCTTCTCTTCTTCATTTCTTCTCCGGGCCGCTCCGCAGCCATGCTGGCATGGTGGGAGGCTCCCGCTGTGTGACGGCGTCTCTTCGTCTGACGGTTCTTAAATAATGGGGGGCGGGGCCATCCGGTGACCCCGCCCCCCTCTGACGCACGGTGACTTGACGGGACTTCCCTGTGACGTCACGGGGAATGCCACAGGGAAGTCCCGTCATGTCCCGTGCGTCAGAGGGGGGCGGGGTCACCGGGTGGCCCCGCCCCCCGTTATTTAAGAACCGTCAGACGAAGAGACGCCGTCACACAGCGGGAGCCTCCCACCATGCCAGCATGGCTGCGGAGCGGCCCGGAGAAGAAATGAAGAAGAGAAGAAGGAAGAAGAGAAGAAGAAGAAGAAGAAGATGAAGAAGAAGATGAAGAAGAGAAGAAGATGAAGAGAAGAGCGGGAGCCTCCCCCCCATGCCATGGGTGCGGAGCGGCCCGAGGAGAAGAAGATAGAAGACGCCGCGGAGGAGATGCTGGACGAGAACCAAAAGAGCCAGAAGAACCAGAAGAAGATGAAGGAAGAAAGAAGAAGCATTTAAATAAAGGAATTGTCAAAAACTGTCTCTTGTCATTTTTAACATTTTTGACAGTTTTTTAGTGAAATGGTAGGGGTAAGTACCCCCTTACCATTTCACACAAGGGGGGGCGGGATCTGGGGGTCCCCTTGTTAAAGGGGGCTTCCAGATTCCAATAAGCCCCCCGCCCGCAGACCCCCACAACCACCGGCCAGGGTTGTGGGGATGAGGCCCTTGTCTTCATCAACATGGGGACAAGGTGTTTTGGGGGGCTACCCCAAAGCACCCTCCCAATGTTGAGGGCATGTGGCCTGGTACGGTTCAGGAGGGGGGGGGGGGGCGCACTCTCGTCCCCCCCTCTTTTCCTGCGGCCTGCCAGGTTGCGTGCTCGGATAAGGGTCTGGTATGGATTTTTGGGGGGACCCCACGCCGTTTTTTTTTTTTTTTAGGCGCGGGGTTCCCCTTAAAATCCATACCAGACCTGAAGGGTCTGGTATGGAATTTAGGGGGAACCCCACGTCAATTTTTTTTTTAAATTTTGGCTGGGGTTCCCCTTAATATCCATACCAGACCTGAAGGGCTTTGTATGGAATTTAGGGGGACTCCCACATCATTTTTTTTTTTTAATTTTGGTTCGGGGTTGCCCTGTGGGGAATTCCCATGCCGTTTTTATCAATGAACTTCTATGTGTATTGTCGGCAATGCAATAGCCGCGGTAGTTTTAAATGTGTTTTTTCCTTCAAAATGTCATTTTGCTGTCAGACTGTTCTAAACACGGGAAACATGCGCCCCTTTACAGGCATACTATAGACACCCCCCAGGTATGAAATTTAAAGGGATTTTACAATTTTATTGTTTGACTTTAAGCATTATTAAAATCACTGCTCCTGAAAAAACGGCCGTTTTTAAAACTTTTTTTTGCATTGATTCATGTCCCCTGGGGCAGGACCCAGGTCCCCAAACACTTTTAATGACAATAACTTGCATATTAGCCTTTAAAATTAGCACTTTTGATTATTCATGTTCGTGTCCCATAGACTTTAACGGTGTTCGCGTGTTCAAACGAATTTTTTTCCTGTTCGCATGTTCTGGTGCGAACCGAACAGGGGGGTGTTCGGCTCATCCCTGGTGATAACTTCTTTACAAGTCCATCAAAAAAATGTGAAATCAGGAGTGCTTCCACCAGCCCCCAGGCAAACATTCTACTAACCAAATGTACATAACACCCATTACAGGTAGTCATAACAAGCATGTCAAGCAGAGAAATCTCTAGGTCACCGGCCCCTGAAGTTACACACCCACCAGGCAAAGGTATGATATATCATATAATTCAAGAAGAAAAAGAACGGCTCCCCATAGTGCAGTATGTAAACATGTATTGTATCACAGCTAAGAAAACAAGCAGGGACGCCAATCGTGTTCCAACTGCATTCCAAGGAATGGCGGAAGTGAGGTGGTACGTACTTCCCGACCCAACGTGTTTCATCAGCAACATCTGACATCATCAGGGGTTACGTGATTGAACCCTTCACTTTCTCCTTTATATATACAGCCTCCAGAATAGGATATGTCATCCACTTCAATCCTAATTAACGTTTCATAGACGATCTTAAAACTACTACAATAATACCCAAAACTTTATTGACAACTCATATGCCACTATATTAATTATTTAAACTAACATCTAGAGGAGAAATGTTTTTCCATGTATTTGTATACCACCTGATTCAGGAGATAGAAGCCCTCTGGTGGATCTTAGGCTGTATTGACAATATATATATAAAACCCTATTGAAAATATATAGAGATCCTATTTCTGACATCTTGTGGAATACAATGGTATTACACAAAAAAATAATTAAAACAAATGTTAAAAAAATGTTATAAAATTGCTCCCTTTTACAAAAAGGCTACAGAATCAAAAGAGATTGGAACACCATCACAATTCAATAATTCGAAGTGTAACAAATCAAATCAATATCTACATTAATACCTGCGGGATTGAGAGTGTTTCATTTAAAAATCCAATCGGTTTGTTTTTTTTTATATTTTTTGTCCCCAACAAAGTTCAACCCCATCTTTTCCACAAAAAGAGGCCAACTGGGATCCCTATTGAAATGAGTTCTAAAGTGATTGGACAAACTATGTTTTAGGAACCCCTTTTTTATGTTATTTAGATGTTCGTTAATTCTGGTCCCTAGGTTAATGGTCGTACATCCTACATATTGAAACCCGCACGGGCAAGAGGTTAAGTTGTGATGTGTTCCAATCTCTTTTGATTCTGTAGCCTTTTTGTAAAAGGGAGCGACTTTATAACATTTTTACAACATTTGTTTTAATTATTTTTTGGTGTAAGACTATCTTATTCCACAAGATGGCAGACATAGGAAGTCTATATATTTTCAATAGGGTGATATATATATATATATATATATATATATATATATATATATATACCGTATTTATCGGCATATAACACGCACAGGCGTATAACACGCACATTCATTTTAAGAGGGAAGTTTGAGGGAAAAAAACTTAAATTTTAAATAAGGAACTTTGAAGCAAAATAAGGGTAAGTGCCCATTCACAGCTTCACCATTACATCAATGCAGCCTGATTAATGCCCACCTGCAGCCTCACAAGTACCATCAATGCAGCCTTATTAGTCCACATCAATGCAGCCTCACCATTGCCATCAATGCAGCAGCCTCACCATTGCCATCGGTGCAGCAGCCTCGCCATTGCCATCTATTGACTTCCTATTACAGAGGCCGCCAAGTAAACAGGAGATTCTCACTGTATGTAATCTGACGGCACTCATCCCGCCCCCGAGGCAGTCGAAATTGAAGTATTGGCGTATAACACGCACACGCTATTTGCACCCGATTTTCATGGTGAAAAAGTGAGTGTTATACGCCAATAAATACAGTATATATATATATATATATATATATATATATATATATATAGTCAATACCACCTAGGATCTACTAGATGGCATCTGTCACCTGATTCGGGTTGTATACAAATAAACTAAAAAAAAAATTCTCCTCTAGAGGTTAGTATAATTAATTAATATAGTGGTGTATGAGTGTCAATACAATTTTGGGTATTATTGTAGTAGTTTTAAGCTTGGTCTATGAGCCGTTAATTAGGATTGAAGCAGGTTGGATATCCTATTCTGGCGGTTGTATATATAAAGGAGGAAGTGATGGGTTCAATCACGTGACCCTGATGATGTCAGATGTTGCTGACGAAACACATCGGGTCGGGTAGTACATGCCATGACTGTTTGATCAACATTTTCATAAGTGCATTTTTTAACTGTGATAATAATAATAATAATAATAATAATAATAATAATTTTTTACATACTGCACTGAGTAGCCTTTCTTTTTCTTCTTGAATTATAGGATATACCATATCTTTGCCTGATGGGTGGTTAACTTCATGAGCTGGTGACCTGGAGATTTCTCTGCTTGACATGCTGGTCATGACTACCTGTAATGAGTGCCATGTACATTTGGTTAGTAGGATGTTTGCCTGGGGGCTGGTGGAAGAAAGCTGAAAGCTCCTGATTTCACATTTATTTGATGGACTTGTAAAGAAGTTATCACTATCACTTGACTGGAGACATCTGGTGGCGGTGTATGGACATTGCACATTATTTAATTATTCACACTGTTTATGTTCTTTTATGTCCTTCACCGCTCCAAAGATGCTGCTAGGAGGACTTTTTTCCTGACCCTGCTAGCACACCGCTCCAGTGTGAAAGCCCTAGGGGCTTTCACACTGGAGACAAAGCAGCAGCACTTTCGGGTTGGTTTGCAGGCGCTATTATTAACGCAATAGCGCCTGCAAACCGCCCCAGTGTGAAAGGGCCATAACAGATCAGGATGCCAATGGCTGAAGAGATTGTAATAACACTCTCTAGTTTCTGATCAGGTAGTTGTAAATCCAAAAATGACATTTGCCTTGTTAAAAATAAACTAAATAAAAAACTAAATAAATAAAAAAAAGAGTTAAATAAAATACTTGTGTTCATCTTTATATCATTTTTTTGTAGCATTTGAGTGCAGCTGACCTCCTGTGGTCTCTTCAGCCACTTTTAATTTATATGCACTCTAGTGATGGCTGTATGATATTTTCCTAATGGTGGCAGCAGTGCTTAGGCATGATGGTGGCAAGTCATGCCTAAGCAATGTGTGTTGAAAAGGTCATTTGTAAATGTTGAAAATCAATGTGACTGGTTGATAAGGCAGGAGCACAGCTGGGAAACAGCATTGTTATCCTATAACAGGGGTCTCCAAACTTTCTAAACAAAGGTCCAGTTTACTATCCTTCAGATTTTAGCAGTGGCGTCTCCAGCTTTCATATTTAGGGGGGGCACATGGGGGGACAGGGAAAGTAGGGGGGCAACTATATATATATCCTGGGGCCCTTTACTACGATCCCACAATGGTCCTTTCACATGTTCTGCAGTGAGCTCCCTTCCTACTGTATTGGGCCCCCCCCCCAGGGTGGCAGAAAACAAGAGATATATATCACCAGCATACCAAGAAAATATAAGGGTCCAAAGCAGTGAGAGAACTATCAGGGTTGCAAAAGGTTGTCTTGCCACCGGGCCCTGGTGTTCTGCCACTGTGGGGTTCCCCAGCCTCCTCTTGCTGTCCTGTCCCTGCTATTGACAGCACTGGTCTGGCATCCCTTGGAATTTACAGACTGGTTTTCCTGTCCTAAGGATGGGAGAAATCAGTCTGTTTTTTCAGTAACTGAGAGTCCTGGTGGAGTCCGTCCTGCAACTCGCTCTTCTCCCTGCCAATGAGGATGCAGGGGAAGGAGCAGATCGGGCGGCCGTGGTTGTGTGAGCATTATGCAGTGTCAACGAGCAGAGGGAGGGGGGAGGAATCACCCGCAGGAGCTGACTGGGGACGCTCTCCCTCTTAGACATTGCCTTTTTGTAAGAATTTTTTTTTTTTAATTGGGGGGCACATGGTGGGGCACAGCATAATGTTGGGGGGTCAGGGCCCCCTCTGGCCCCCCTAGGGACGCCATTGGATTTTAGAGGGCCCAAATTGTGGCCAGTGGGAATAGAAAATGCCCTGGCATTGATAACTATGCCCCCATCATTGGTGGAAGAGGAAGGAATAGTGCCCTATTGTTGGTGTCAATGGGAGAAATAGTGCCCCACTGTTGGTGTCAGCAGCAGCAATTATGCACTAAGCAATGTATTCACTCCCTTGCTATCCCTTGCCTTGGCTATTGTAACTCCCTCCTCATCGGCCTACCTCTCTGCAGGCTATCCCCCTCTTTGGTCTATCATGAATGCTGCTGCCAAACTCATCCACCTTACCAACTGTTCAGTGTCTGCCACTCCTCTCTGCCAATCCCTCCACTGGCATCCTTTTGCACAAAGAATAAAATTCAAAACACTAACAATAGCATACAAAGCCATTTACAACTCTGCCCCGAGCTACATCACCAACTTTGTCTCCAAATATCACCCAAACAGTCTTCTCCACTCCTCCCAAGACCTCCTGCTCTCTGGCTCCCTTGTCACCTCCTCCCATGCTCATCTCCAGGACTTCACCAGAGCCTCTCCCATCCTCTGGAATTCATTACCTCAACCTGTCTGGCTATCTCCTACTCTTTCCACTTTTAGGCGATTCCTGAAGACTCATCTCTTCAGGGAAGCCTACTTTGCCTTCAGCTAATAACCCAATCTTCTATTGCTCCCATCAGTTCATTCCTCACAGTTATTACCTTTTCTTCCACCAGCCCCTCCCTATTAGTTTGTAAGATCACAGGAGCAGGGCCCACCTAACCCTCTTGTATTAAATTGTATTGTCGCTGTATTGTTTCCCTTTATATTGTAAAGCACTGTGCAAACTGTTGACGCTATATAAATCTTGTACAATAATAATAATAATAATAATTAAGCCCCTTTGTTAATGTCAGTGTAAGGAATAATACCCCAAGGGCTGGATAAAGTCAAGCAAAGGGCTACATACCTTGCCTTAGATCGCATTAGGCAGATTCATTGATATGTGAACATGTTAATTGATTAAGTTCCAATTGCGTAATGTTGGTTTAGGTTTGTAAGTAATACGTTAATTATGTTTCTAAATTGATTTACATGGATTGATTGTTTGAACTTCTATTTCATTTGGCTATTGATTGGTTGGTTAGGTTACTCTCTTTTTTTGTCTTGTTCATTTTTTTTTTCATTTTCCAACTATAAACCCAATCACTAACATCTCACATGAGCTTTAACATGCTACTGTAATTTTAAAAGTAATTTTCAATGTTTAAAATGGGAAACTTTCATTAAAATCATACCTGATGATTCTGCCATGAAGGTCTTTGTTCAGGTACTTCCTGTTATGGGCTGACAACTGTCTAGCAACTGTTCCCCAACATTATCACCCTGTTACATGATCTCCCAATGCAGACTCTAAACATCTATACTGAAACAATTGCACAGACATATAATATTGTTGCCACCAGCAGGAAACCTGTCTTGAGCAATAACAAATAGCAGCTGCTGGAGAGCATGCATGTAGACATGAAGTGGCTGCAAAGAGGCTGCAGAAGATTGCCAGTGCTGAAATACAACAAAGGATAAACAAAGATGGGAACAGTACTGTATTTTATTTAAAAAATGGCAGTTGATAATGAAAACAGTGATTTAGCAAGCAAAATATTAGGGAAGTAAACAAGTGGCTGAAGAGCTGGTGTAGTAAGGAGGGGTTTGGGTTCCTGGAGGACTGGGCCGACTTCTCAGTCGATAACCAGTACTATAGAAGCTACGGACTGCACCTAAATGAGAAGGGTGCAAATCAGCTGGGAATCAAGATGGCCAAAAAGTTAGAGGGGTTTTTAAACTAGACGATGGGGGGGAGGGTCCAGAGGTAGAGATAGTCAGCGCACAACATATTCCAGAAGGTAGTATTGGGGGCATTAGTGATAGGTTGACCGAAGCACATAAACCCAAGGTAAGTATAGTAGCAAGTCCTAGTTGCAATCTCGGAACACCCAATAAGAGGATAATATGCCACTGGTCTAAACTACGTGGCATGTTCACCAATGCCAGGAGCCTGGCGGACAAGATGGGTGAACTAGAGATACTGTTGTACGAAGAGGATTTGGATTTTGTGGGAATCTCAGGGACCTGGTTCAACAGCTTTCATGATTGGCTGGCAAACATTCAAGGGTATACCCTTTATCGCAAGGGTAGAGAGAGTAAAAAAGGGGGAGGGGTATGCCTATATATCAAGAATAATGTACAAGTGAATGTGAGAGATGACATCACTAAGGGAGCTAGGGAGGAGGTGGAATCCTTATGGCTAGAGCTCCAAAGGGATGAAGCTAAGGGGAAAACAATACTGTGAGTATGCTATAGGCCTCCTAACCTGAGGGAGGAAGGGGAGACAGATCTCCTATCACAATTTGGATTAGCAGCAAGGATGGGAAGTGTTATCATAATGGGGAATTTTAACTATCCAGACATAGACAGGGTGGAGGGAACCCTACATTCATCTAAGGCTCGCCAGTTTCTAAATGTCTTACAGGACAATTTTATGGGTCAGATGGTAGACGCACCAACTAGAAGTAAAGCGTTACTGGATCTACTGATTACCAACAATACAGACCTGATCACGGATGTGGAAATACAGGGCAATTTAGGTAAAAGCGATCACAGGTCAATTGGCTTCAGTATAAATCACACAAATAGGAAACATAAGGGGAATACAAAGACACTGAATTTCAAAAGAGCCAACTTCCCTAAACTACGAGCCTTGCTAGAAGGCATAAATTGGGATAGAATCTTAGGAACAAAGAACACAGAGGAGAGATGGGGTGGCTTTAAGAGCATATTAAATAGGGGCATTAGCTAATGCATCCCATTGGGTAATAAGTTTAAAAGAGTGAACAAAAGTCCTGGATGGCTTAACTCCAATGTAAAAATGCATATAAAAGCAAAGGAGAAGGCCTTCAAAAAATACAAGGTTGAGGGATCATCATCAGCATTCACACTTTATAAAGAATGCATCAAGAAATGTAAAGGTGCAATAAGGACGGCTAAGATAGAACATGAAAGACACATAGCGGAGGAGAGCAAAAAAAATCTCAAGAAATTCTTTAACCTCCCTGGCGGGATGATTATTTCAGATTTTTGATGCTGAAAGTGGTACAATTATTTTGCATGGAAATTTGGCGTTTTATGTTGTAGGCCTGTAATTCTTAGGAATAACTCACTTAAATCTGTCCAAACAAGAGTCAAGTAGACATCCCGGGTATGATAACGTTTGAAAAACAAAATCATAAATTATGATATAATAAATAACTATAAATAATTATAGCAAATAATAATATAATAATAATAAAAAATATTCAATAATGTAATCAAATCAAAACACTGAAATTTGCTCAGTTGCAGAATTGTCACTGTCATTACTTTCAGTGTTTGATGACGGATTACCCCACAAATCACTATCACTCAATTCTGCAAGTGATTCTAATCTAATTTTCTAGCTGGTCTAAAAGCACTTTTGACGTAAACGGACATTTTTTGGTTGCTATGGACAATCTCCAGTTTCCTGGCAGAAGGAATAGTATTTATAATATAAAACTGCATGCAGGACACTGGACAAACCACTAGGGACAAAGGGGATGTGTAATTATTTGATACAGTACTGTAATCTGTAAGGTTACAGTATACTGTATCTATGCTGTGTTTTTTACTTTTTGAATTTGGTGCCAAACTCCGTCCCCGTACGTTGCAACGCTCTCAGGGAACGGAGCTCGGCACTATAAATCGAACGAGACACGGCGGCTTGCAGATCACAGCGGGGAGACATTGCAGGATCCAGGGGACAAGGTAAGTAACCTCTACATGGATCCTGCGATGCGATCCTGGCTCTGGCTCGGGGTTACCGCTTTTGATTCTGAAATTCCACCCCGAGCCAGACTCAGGAATACCGCCAGGGAGGTTAAGTATGTAAACAGTAAAAAAAGGAGGACAGACCATATTTGCTCCATAAACAATGAGGAAGGACATCGGGTTACAAAGGATGGGGAGATGGCGAAGGTATTGAATTTATTCTTCTCCTCAGTCTTCACGAGGGGATAGGGGGGCTTCACCAAAACTTCAGTGTTTATCCTCATGACACATCACAGGAAGCACCTCCATGGTTAACGGAGGACAGAATTTAAATTAGACTTGGGAAACCTATCATTAATAAATCACCGGGACCAGATGGCTTGCACCCGAGGGTACTTAGGGAACTTAGTCAAGTAATTGCCAGACCCTTGTTCCTAATTTTTACTGATAGTCCACTGACTGGAATGGTACCAGCTGATTGGAGAAAAGCCAATGTAGCACCAATATTTAAAAAGGGCCCAAAATACATCCCTGGGAATTACAGACCAGTTAGCCTAACATCAATAGTATGTAAACTCTTGGAGGGGATGATAAGGGACTATATACAAAATTTTAGTAATGAAACGGTATCATTAGCAGTAATCAGCATTGATTCATGAAGAATCGTTCTTGCCAAACCAATCTATTAACCTTCTATGAGGAAGTGAGTTGCCATCTAGATAAAGGATGGCCCGTAGATGTGATGTATCTGGATTTTGCAAAAGCATTTGACACAGTTCCCCATAAATGTTTACAGTACAAAATAAGGTCTGTTGGCATGGACCATAGGGTGAGTACATGGATTGAAAACTGGCTACAAGGTTGAGTTCAGAGGGTGGTGATAAATGGGGAGTACTCGGAATGGTCAGGGCTGGGTAGTGGGGTCCCCAGGGTTTTGCGCTGGGACCAATGCTGTTTAATTTGTTCATACTGTAAACGACTTGGAGGATGGGATAAACAGTTAAATCTCTGTATTTTCAGACGATACTAAGCTAAGCAGGGCAACAACTTCTACGCAGGATGTGGAAACCTTGCAAAAAGATCTGAACAAATTAATGGGGTGGGCAACTACATGGCAAATGAGGTTCAATGTAGAAAAATGTAAAATAATGCATTTGGGTGGCAAAAATAGGAGTGCAATCTATACACTGGGGGGAGAACCTCTGGGGGAATCTAGGATGGAAAAGGACCTGGGGGTCCTAGTAGATGATAGGCTCAGCAATGGCATGCAATGCCAAGCTGCTGCTAACAAAGCAAATAGAATATTGGCATGCATTAAAAAGGGGATCAACTTTAGAGATAAAACAGTTTTTTTTTAGTATTAGGACGTGCATATAAAATAACTGGGTGGCCCGTAGCCTCCCTGGCGGTTTTCCCGAGTGTGGCTCGGGGTTAAAATTCAGCACCATTAGTGATAACCCCGAGCCACACTCGGGATTACATTGCAGGATCCTGGAGCGGTACACTTACCTTGTCCCCGGGATCCTGCGATGTCCCCCGCAGTGTCCGTGGGCTCCGTCCTCCTCCCGAAGCCTCTCTGTGCCAGGCTCCGTTCCCTGGCGGCAAATTCAAAAAAATGTAAAAATCATAACACATACAGATTACAGTACTGTATGAAATTATTTTGCATCCTTTTTGTCCCCAGTGCTTTGGCCCATTCCCTGCATGCAGTTTTTTATTACATATACTGTTCTTTCTGCCTGAAAACTGGAGATTGTCCATAGCAACCAAAAAGTGTCCCTTTACGTCAAAAGTGGCTTTAGACTAGCTAGAAAACAGCGATAGTAAATTAGAACACTTGCAGAATTGGACGATAGTGAATCGTGGGGAAATTTATTTTATTTTTTTTTATTTTTATTTTTTTTATTATTTATTTTTATTTATTATATTAAAATTTATGTTTTTGTGTTTCAAACTTTATCATACCCGGGATATCTACTAGGCTCTTGTTTGTACAGATTTAAGTGTGTTATTGTTAAGAATTACAGACCTACAATATAAAAAGCCAAATTTCCATGCAAAATAATTGTACCGCTTTTAGCACCTAAAATCCGAAATAATCATACCGCCAGGGAGGTTAATAAAGCAACCGCATGATAACATGCTGCATTAACACAATGCAAAGTCTGATAAAGGATGGAGCCATGCAAATCACATCTAGACTCCCTGATGTATCGTTCAAATTTAACCTTATAGTAAAGAGCCATTTATTCCAAACTGCATACAGCTGTTTCAGGCTTGTTGGCCATCATCAGTGCAGTGTATGGAAATCATGACTTCTAGGGAGTAGGGTTTAGGACCCAACAAAACAATATAACTATACAGGTTATGGTAGGAGGGGACTAAAGGAATCAAAAAGCCCTCTAAATGAATCAGTGTACAGCACAGTGAAGACTTCTTAGAAGAGAAGGTGTTCACATGTACAGTATATATCCCAAAAATAGGAAGATTTTCCCTCATTTCAGCACAGGGGGTGGAGCCATGCAAATTATTCCTTTATGCTCCAGCAGCCAAATACACATCCAGAAATTCTGGTGTATAGTGAGCCATTTACTCCAAACTGCATGCAGCTGTTTTACGCTTTTTGGCCATCGTCAGTGGAGTGTATGGAAGCCTGTATTTTTTATAAAGACATGTAACAATGCAAAAAAAAAATTTGAAAAAAAATATACTGTTCTGTGGGAAACAGAATTATTAACATGGCGTAGCCTCCCTGGCGGTATGATTATGTCAGATTTTTGCATCTCAAAGCGGTACAATTATTTTGCATAGAAATTTGGCGCTTTATATTGAAGGTCTGTAATTCTTAGCAATAACACACTTAAATCTGTCCAAACAAGAGTCTAGTAGATATCCCGGGTATGATACAGTTTAAAACACAAAATCATAAATTATAATATAATAAATAAATATAAATAATTATAAAAAAGAATAATATAATAGACATAAAATTAATTTCCCCACGATTCACTATCACTCAACTCTGCAAGTGTTCTAATTTACTATCGCTGCTTTCTAGCTGGTCTAAAACCACTTTTGACATCAAGGGACACTTTTTGGTTGCTATAGACAATCTCCAGTTTCCAGGCAGAAAGAACAGTATATATCATATAAAACTGCATGCAGGGCACTGGACAAAGCACTAGGGACAAAAGGGATGTGAAATAATTTCATACAGTAATGTAATCTGTAAGATTACACTGTACTGTATGAATTATTATTTTTCATTTTTTTTAATTTGCCACCGGGCTCCGCCCCATGCGTCGTGGCACTCGCAGGGAACGGAGCCCGGCACACAGAGACATTGGGCAGAGGACGGATCCCACGGACACAGCAGGGGGGCATCGCAGGATCCTTGGGACAAGGTAAGTATACCGCACCAGGATCCTGCAATGCAATCCCGAGTGTGGCTCGGGGTTACCACTAATGGTACTGAAATTTAACCCCGAGCCACACTCGGGAAAACCACCAGGGAGGTTAAAGGTCAATGTTAAAAATATATAAATCATTTAAATAACATGCTTGGGGGATGCCTTATTCCTATATGCGAAGTAGGACACCTGTAGGGTGTACTTCATAAAAAGTGTCTTTTAAACAAAAAAAAACCCCTATCATTGCTAAATAAGAGTTACTTCCCTGCCGGCTTCTGCTTCTAAACAAAATAGCCAGGGGGTCCCATTTGACTACATATAAATATGACCATGTGTGATCAATGGCATCATCCAGCATCTGTAGCCAGTTTATTAACATTCAACAACCAGATGGAGAACTATTATTTGTGGCGGGAGTATGATGGGAGAAGTTCGCTGTGGCACTGAACGTCATGTCTGCAGGTCATTGGGGCATCATTATTCGTGACTGACAATGGGTCTGCAATGATGGACAATACAATAGAGGTTGGATTTACATTAGTGGACATTGTTTTTTGGCAATGTTTTTAATAGAGGGCTTTTTTTCACGGTTTCTGTGTGTTTATTTACAATTTTTAAAACAAAATTTTATGAATAAGTAACAAGGGGTACATTGTACACCGTATTCATTAATGTTGGTGGGAGGGGTTGATATCTGGGAAGCTTCCAAATTCTAATAACCCCCATTTTCCCACTGATCCCTACAGCCATGGGGCCAGAGATGTGGGCCCCCTGGTACAGTACCCTTCCAATGTTGTTGAAGACATGAAGACATGCGACTGCTTTTTCCTTGCCAGCCAAATTGCATGCCTGGATAAGAGTATGGTATGGATATGGGCAGCTCCATGGCTTTGTTTGTTTGTTTTTATTTTTGCTTTTTATGTGCGGAATCTCCCTCAACATTTTTTACCAGGCTCTTATCAATGATGTCCAATTTTTTGTTTGTTTTTTGGCCTAGAATACCCCTAAAAATTTATACCAGACCCACAAAAATGATGTGGGGTTATTGTTTTCGTTAAGGCCATGTGGTCTAGTATTGTTCATGAATGGTTGTGCCTATATGATCACTGCCCTTCCTTTTTCTTGGTTACCCAGGCTGTATGTCTGTATAAAAATCTGGTATGGATTTTGACCCCACACCATTTTTTTTTTGTTAGGAATCCTCTTCAAAATCTACAAAAGAATAGTCTGATATAAGTTTTGAAAGTGACCACATGCAAAAACAAAACAAAATGGCATGGGTCCCTCAAAATCCATACCAGACTCTTATCTAGGCTTCAACTGGAATTCCGCCGGAAAAAAATAAAATAAAAGTCAGCAGCTACAAATACTGCAGCTGCTGACTTTAAAAATAAGGACATTTACCTGTCCAGGACACCCGCAATGTCCTCACCCAAAGTCGACCCATCCCTCGGCTCCAGGTGCAAGCGTCGGCATCTTCAGTAAGGAAGTCAGAAAGTGAAGTCTTGCGGCTTCACAGCCTGGTTTCCTACTGCACATGCATAAGTCATGCTGGTCACACAGGTCCCAGAAGACAGCGGGGGGACAGAGGAGGGGCCAGACATGGAGTAGTTCGCCACGGATTTTGTGGCGCTCTTTCGCCGGAAGTGGGAGCAAATACCTGTATTAGACAGGTACCTGCTCCTCCCTGAAAGGTGCCAAATGTGACACCGGAGGGGGGAAGGAACCAAAACAGTGGACGTTCCATTTCTGGGTGGAACTCCAGTTTAACCTGGCTGATAAAAAAGGGAGGGGCAATTGTTCTGTACCATACCAGGTCACTTATTGTTTACAATTCAAGCCAGTGGGGGGCAAAAGCTGTCATTTTGTTGTGTTAGAAATTCCATTATGAAATAAATGCCTCCTGGCTGCAATCAGAGCTTTGGGTGGGTGAACTGGCCAAATCTAGCCATTTGGATCACCAGTTTAGTGAACTGCAAACAGTTTGGATTTGGATGGCTCATGCTTGATCCAAACCCAAGACATATCTGGTAAGGTGGGATAAAAGAAATCAAAAAGCCCTGAATCAAGACACAGAACAGAAGGTATTCACATGTCCTGAAAATAGGGGGAACATTCCTTATTTCAGGACAATATGCAGAGCCATGCAAATCATTCCTTTATACTCCATTAGTCAAATGCACAGAACCACTGGTGTATTATGCAAATGTAGCCTAATAGTAGAAAACCATTTATTCAATTATAGTTATTAAAAATGGTATGCAGTAAACATCCTAAAAGTGCTATTTTAAAAAATATGTTTGCCCATTTGTCTGCTCACAGTAAAAAAAAAATAATACATATAGGGTATTTATTAAAACAATCTACCAAATAAAAGATTGACATATAATGAAAAAAACATAGTTAACAATTATTTTGGTTCAAAGGTATGTTAGAGAGATTTTCATCTGTACCAACCAGAATTTCTATCTCCCGTGCACATTAAGCAGGTAATGACATCAGGTCATCAAAAGAGAGTCTGACCCCATAATATTAAAACTGTTTAAACTGCAATAAATACCTGTGTTATTGAGTCCAAATAAGAGGGGGCAAGAGATTGCAAATGAAAGGACCCAAACCACTGCAATCATTACAGTCACTCTTCGCTTGGAACTGTAGCGAGTATTGTATAGCATCGGCATTGCCACTGCTGTATACCTGAAACAAGTAGATATTATAAACAATTCATGTACAAATCAATTGCAAAAAAAGTGAACATGTTTTACAGACATTAATCCTTTCTCTGTACTTAATACGTTGTTATAAGTGGTGCAGTTAGACTTGGGAACTGTACCAACTAGGGATAGATAGATCAGTTAAATTTATTTTGCAGCAATTTCACTGTCAATTTCTGTGAAAATAGGCTCCAGTTTTGCCAAATTTTCTGCATCGACAAGCTTTGCTTTAAAAATATATATTAACTAAAACCTTCACATATTGGTTTTCAAAGCGGTTTCCCTTTTTTTTCTGTGTCTTTTATTGTCATTTGATTTTTTTCCCAGAAAAAAAATATACAGTACTTCAATACAAGTTTTTGTGCCTGGTGTTCATCTTTAACCACTTATAAGCATTTTTTTAAGCTCTCATTAAAAATACAGTAAAAGAGTATATTTGATTGTATTATCATTTATTTTTATTGAACAATGCCATAAACAAGAAGTAGGCCACATTTGAAAAGGGCAAATACATACAATTTGGGTGAAATGTGCAGTGCTTATGTGATCATATAAACCATAACAAATAATATGAGTACAAAAAACGTGAATAATAAATGATGTGCTCAAAAATACTCCAAGCAGTCCTCTATTATGCCATGTGATGTCTATAAACATTGGAACTTGGACGTGTGATGTCCAAAAAAAAATCTGTGACAAGCTTCAATCATGTGTGATGTAATAACAGTTGATAGTAAATCCCCCACCAAAGACACCAGAAGCTGCTTACCAGAGGGATTGATCTCAAATAGGTGTACACCTAGTGAGTCAATCAAGCTTTGTGGTATAATATACGAAGGGGATCAGATGCTCTATCCAGATATGACCTCCAGATGGACCTCCAAACAGGTGTAAGGTATGGATGGACTCAGTAGATATAGGCAGTCAGCCCCACCATTAAAAGAAAGAGGAAGGCATATAGCGTAACTCCATATGGAAATTTTAATACATGAAAAGCAAAGGACCCCATCTGGGGACCCCAGATGATGACTTCTAAGTCAAAACGCATTGGGAGGATATGCTGAGACCACTGTCTTCTTTAATACAAGCGCTTGATTTTACTGCTAAACATGTGAGTGTATTTCCTTTGCTTTTCATGTATTAAAATTTCCATACGGAGTCACGCTTTATGCCTTCCACTTTCTTTTAATGGTGGGGCTGACTGCCTATATCTACTGAGTCCATCCATACATTACATCTGGATAGAGCATCTGATCCCCTTGGTATATTATACTACAAAGCTTTATTGACCCACTAGGTGTACACCTATTTGAGTTCAATCCCTCTGGTAAGCAGCTTCTGGTGTCTTTGGTGGTGGATTTACTATCAACTGTTATTATATCATACATATTTGAAGTTAACGTGGTTGAGGATTATCACCACACATGATTGAAGCTTGTCACTGACTTTTTTTTGGACATCACACGTCCAAGTTCCTCTGTTTATAGACATCACATGTCATAATAGAGGACTGCTTGGAGTATTTTTGAGTACATCATTTATTATTCACGTTTTTTTGTACTCGTATTATTTGTTATGGTTTATATGATCACATAAGCGCTGCACATTTCACCCAATTTGTCATTTTTGCAACTTTATCCACTGCTGTGCTGGCTGCATTAGTTTTTTATTTTATTTATATTTTTTTATTTCTTTTATAGACAGCGCGGTATATATTTGTTTATAATTTACAGTACATATACATAAAATCAAGTAATAACAAAGGTACAAATGGGAAACAAAGAATAATGATTGTATTTCTTCCAGATTAACAGGGGTTGGTGGTCTGTACCCAACTCTACATAGGACAGTAGAGGCCCCAGATGTTAAGCATATATTTGGGATTTGGAGTTGCTGGTGGGAAATCAAACAAGACATTTTTTGCCTGTAGTCTAGTTAACCACTTAAGGACCAGCCTCATTTTGGATTTTAGGTGTTTACATGTTTAAAACAGGTTTTTCTGCAAGAAAATTACTTAGAACCCCCAAACATTATATATGGTTTGTCTTCTAACACTCTAGAGAATAAAATGGCGGTCATTGCAATACTTTTTTTTGCACCATATTTGCGCAGCAGTCCTAAAAGCGCACTTTTTTTGGAAAAAATTCACTTTTTTGAATAAAAAAATAAGACAACAGTAAAGTTAGCCCAATTGTTTTTATATTGTGAAATATAATGTTACGCCAAGTAAATTGATACCCAACATGTCATGCTTAAAAATTGCGCCCGCTCGTGGAATGGCGTCAAACTTTTACCCTCAAAAATCTCCATAGGTGACGTTTAAAAAATTCTACAGGTTGCATATTTTGCGGTACAGAGGAGGTCTAGGGCTAGAATTATTGCTCTTGCTCTACCGGTCGCTGCGATATCTCACATGTGTAGTTTGACCACCGTTTTCATATGCGGGCGCTACTCGCATATGAGTTCGCTTCTGCGCACGAGCTCGTCAGGACAGGGGGGTTTTAAAAATTTTGTTTATTATTTTTATTATTTATTTTACAATATTTTATTTGTTTTTACACTGTTTTTAAAAATAAAAATGGTGTCACTTTTATTCCTATTACAAGGAATGTAAACATTCCTTGTAATAGAAAAAAGTATGGCAGGACCTCTTAAATATGAGATCTGGGGTCAAAAAGACCTCAGATCTCATATTTACACTAAAATGCAATAAAAAAAAAAGTCATTTAGAAAAATGACATTTGAAAAAATGTGACTTTAAGAGGCGTGGACAGAAGTGACGTTTTGACGTCGCTTCCGCCCAGCAGTGTCATGGAGATGAGTGAGCGCCATCTTAGCCTCACTCATCTCCAGACACACCATGGAGGAGGACACGATCACCTCCGCCGCTACCAACGGCTTCGGTAAGCGGCGGAGGGCACCGGATTGCGGCGGGAGGGGGGGGCCCCTCTCCCGCCACCGATAAAAGTGATCTCGCGGCGAATCCGCCACAGGGACCACTTTTATCTGAAAGACGGCCACCACATGAAAACGGGGATACCGGAGTTATGGCAGCTAGCTGCTGCCATAACAACAATATCCCCGTTCAAAGTTTGGACGTACATCGTCGTGCGGCGGTCTTGAAGTGGTTAAATACTATTGAGTATTTAAAAATTCTATTACTTGCTTAGTTTCAATTGTAAGGTTTGGATAAACGATTCCCAGGTTTCAAAACATTTCTGAACTAGGGTTTTTTTTGTAGGGAGTCATCCAGCCACTCCATACAGGACAAAAAGGTAAATTTTTCCAAGAATAGTGCAATGATTAGAAGGTCAGAATAAACATATTTATGCAAAACTGTAATTTGGTTACTAGAGAAATAATAGTAGGAAGTCACTTGCATCCTTTGAAGAATCTGGTACCAAGGATGTCTATTATGCTGTGCAGGGGTTAGAGGTAAGTAGGTAACTAGATGCATGATAAAATATTGTACTACTGTAGTAGAATAGTAGAATGTAGAATTTTTATTTCATGAGATATGACAAAAAGCATAGAAAAGGGTTGGCTTTGTGATGTCCACATTTTTTTACAGAAGGAGGAGCACAAGCTCGTTAAGTAGGATAGGTAAGGAGTAATGCAAATGATGGTAGAATTTTGAGGTGTTAGGTTAAATAATTCAATCAGATAAGTTGAGTCCTCCATTTCTAGTGGGTTGTTGTAAAGTACAGGACCTGATTGCCCGCCTTCTCCCCTATATAAACTCCCACAATGTCTTGTAAATGGGTTTGAAGTCTGAGTGTTTTGAGAGGATGGTGAGAACTTGCAAGGTAAAGAAAGGTTTTGGTAAGATAATTATTTTAATTAAATGGTCTCTGCCTATGAATTAATTATTAGGATGGGACCAGTAGGCAAGGGTCAGTTTCAAAAAGGAGGAAATATAAAAATAGTATCAAAAACTTTATTTACCTCAGCACTTCCCTCCCCTTTTAATCTAAATTAAAAGTGCTAAATTAAGTTGCTGTGATTATCATCAGTGATGATATGATGTAAGTGTATAGCCCAGTAGCCCTAGTGTTTCCAAACTTAATAAATACTAACTATGCATATAAAATGTCTAAACCACCAAACAACAATAGTATGTCGCATTCGCAGTCTCTGGTCATCTCCTGTAGTATGTCGCATTCACAGTCTGGTCATCTCCTGTAGTGTGTCGCATTCGCAGTCTGGTCATCTCCTGTAGTATGTCGCATTTGCAGTCTGGTCATCTCCTGTAGTATGTCGCATTCGCAGTCTCTGGTCATCTCCTGTAGTATGACGCATTTGCAGTCTGGTCATCTCCTGTAGTATGTCACATTCACAGTCTCTGGTCATCTCCTATAGTATGTCGCATTCGCAGTCTGGTCATCTCCTGTAGTATGTCGCATTCGCAGTCTGGTCATCTGTAGTATGTTGCATTTGCAGTCTAGTCATCTCCTGTAGTATGTCGCATTTGTAGTCTCTGGTCATCTCCTGTAGTATGTCGGATTCGCAGTCTCTGGTCATCTCCTGTAGTATGTCGCATTCACAGTCTCTGGTCATCTCCTGTAATATGTCACATTCGCAGTCTCTGGTCATCTCCTGTAGTATGTCGCATTCGCAGTCTGGTCATCTCCTGTAGTATGTCACATTCACAGTCTCTGGTCATCTCCTGTAGTATGTCGCATTCACAGTCTCTGGTCATTTCCTGTAGTATGTCGCATTCGCAGTCTCTGGTCATCTCCTGTAGTATGTCGCATTCACAGTCTGGTCATCTCCTGTAGTATGTCGCATTCGCAGTCTGGTCATCTCCTGTAGTATGTCGCATTTGCAGTCTGGTCATCTCCTGTAGTATGTCGCATTCGCAGTCCTGCTGTTGCAAAAAAATCACTTTATTACACTTTTATTTCTGATATTTATGGCTATGCATATTTATTTAATCCATTTTGAGCACTATATGTGATTGGCTACTTCTGCTTGGCACACACGCACAATCAAATAGTGCTCAATGTGGATTAAATAAATAGATATCATAAAATGTAATAAAGTGATTTGCGCAACAAGCTCCTTAAACAGTCCACATTCAGTGTAAGTTCATGTACTGCAAACTTTGCAGTTCATGAACTTTCACTGAATGTGGAATGTTTATTGACCAGGGGCGATCTGACTCATCGGGCAGTTTATGTAGTGCCAATCCACAATTTGTTAATTGAAAGATTAAAGAGCTTGACTTGTAGCTTTGTTAGCTGTTTTTTTTTTTTTGTTTTGACAGGTGCGCAGTTTCAGTGCTAGCCATAGGCACCATTTTCACTAGATACACCTCTGGATGGAGGACAGCAGAAACTTTAAAGGTCTCATCTCCTACACAAGTTCTTGTGCGCCTGAATTATGACTAACACCCCCTCCCTCGAAGGAACCTCACCAGGAAAAGCCGAGTCGAAGCAACTACCTTCTGGAGTCACACTCAATTTGTCGATAAGTAGGAAACTCGCTGGAGACCCCAAGCTGAGACTTTCCACTATCCCCTCCTGGACTCACACTGTAAGCTCAGTATAGCAAACCAGAGACATCTTAAAGCACTACTCCACCTGTGTTATATAGCCCCAAAACGAACATTTAACCCTACTAAAGCTACCTGTGAAGCAGAAGACAAATATTCCCTAGCCTACACTTCTATCTGAGCTATTTCTCTCCTATCACGAATCTCCTACATCACCTCTAATGTCTCTCTATCAGAACTTAAATATCCCTCACTCCCATCTAATCTACTCTATACCTTGTCCTTTCATATCTACCTATCACAATAGATGTGTTGAGTATCATTGCAACATTTGATAAAAGGTTAACGTATATCTTTGCTTCTCAACCAGACCCAATCCAGGAAGCATTTCTGACTGTTGTCCCAACTAAATCTAGGTGCCCTAGGACTCGAGGGGGAGATGTACAGGTTAGGGCTCTATAATGTAGACAATACACACAGAAAGTTCTAAATTTTGCACACACAAACTCCCACTCAAGGAGGGAATTGGTACACATACTCAGTCTTCCGGATAAAAGACAACCGGATAAAAGACAACCAATTTGTCAACTTGAGCCCATCGAGCCAAGGCTGGACATGTCTCCCTCGGACCCAAAATATCCATAAATGTTCACAGCAGGTATTATGGTTATAGTTACCGTTATGGTTATGGCTATAGTTTACGCAAGTGCTTAAACTACTATTTAAGTAGTGTGACATGTAACAGTTAAGTTTACAGTTTTTTCATGATTAATAGTTTTATTGATCTTACACCAATACACGTCAAGATAAATGTTCATGCATTAAGCCTCTGTCCTGAGAAATCCCTCTATGTCAGACCTTACTTCCAAATAAACAAACAATCCTACTAACTCTGGACACATCCCCGTTTCAGGTTTGCCCTCAATACAAGGAGATAATTCATGCCAGGATGACAAAACATCACCACCGCACACTCGACTGACCTCCCCACCAAAGCCTAACACCGACTCTCTAACCAGGTCAATAATATTGCCTTGTGCTGCTATATAACACCAATAGGAAAATATTCTCCCCTCAGGATTTCACTTTGAGATACGTTGACCACAGAGCCACTCTGACCTCATAGGGACACAGAACTCACTCCTCTTGTAGTATGCCACCTACCACCTCCCACACAATGGCCTCTGGCAGATACTGTTGACCTCACCGGATCATACCCCCCTCGTGAAGTGGGTTGACTGGTTCAATCCCACACCTGGTTCATCTTCCAACACCCCACCACCCCTTCCTCCCCAAGTCAGCTCCCACCCCCCCACCTGATCCTTTCACCCAGTCCTAACTAATCTCCGCCCCCTTATCTTTCCCTCACTTCATCCTCCCCCCCTTTCCCCAGGGTTTTTTTTCTCTCCTTCTCTTCTCCTCCCTCTTTCTTATTTCTGGATCACCCTCTCTCGTCTCCCTTTCCAACTTTGGCTCTCCCTCCTTAGTATAAAATTACAATAGCCAAACTCACCCCCATAATCAAAATGACCTCCCCGAAAACACGATTCGTCAATTCCTCTTTAAAACTAATTTCCATGAACACTAAGGGCCTAAACACCCCAGAAAAATGGTCGCAAGTGCTTTCCAGTATGCGAACCATGAAAGCTGATGTCGTCTTCTTGCAGGAGACCCACTTTTGCATGAAGTCTACACCCAAACTATCAAACCACCTCTTCCCCCAAAGCTTCTCATCAAACACAAAATCAAAGGGGGTTTCCATACTCTTCTCTAAAAATGTCCCCATCCAAGTATCCGATACCCTTGTAGACGATCATCTTTATTAAAGGGGTTTTCAACAATAAGCGGATAACATTAGCTAACATATACAGCCCCAACTCAGCCCAGGTTCCTTTCTTTCGCCCAGTCGCATGACACCTATCCACTTTTCAGGAGGGAATGCTGATCCTAGGGGACAACTTTAATGTCCTGTTAGATCCCCTGTTAGACACCTTCTCAGGCACTTCTCACATGCCTTACAGAATGATTAAACAAATCAGAAAACGCCTTCAAGATCTATTACTACACGACACATGGCGTATCCTCCACCGTAAAGAAAAAGACTTTACTTTTTTCTCAATTCCGCATAATAGATACTCCCGTCTCGATTATGTCTTCATCACGCAACATGACCTCCCAAATTTGGCAAAGGCAAGAATAGAACCCATGACATTTTCTGATCACCACCCCATTTCAATCATACTCTCCTTCCCAGACAAAACTGCATACACGCATATTTGGAGGCTGAACTCACATATCCCAATTGACAAAACTAGGCAAACACTATTCAACAAATGCCTGACCCACTACTTCTTCGACAATAACACCCCTGATACTTCAAAGATGACTCAGTGGGAAGCACACAAGTGTGTAGTGAGGGGAAAACTTATTTCCCTATCTGCAGCAATCAAAAAAGAGAAAACTGCCAAACTTGCAGACCTGTTCGTCAAACTCAAAACACTTGAAGCAACACACAAGCGTACATTAGCACAAAGCACTCACGCAGAACTCAACGAGTCGCACACACACATACAAGAAGAACTAGGTCGCAATTTAAAGAAAAAATTTATTCTTTCACAGAAACTTTTTTATGAATATGGAAACAAATCAGGCCACCTACTAGCCCAATCATTACATTCGAAGAAAGCTAGGAACACAATACACCATCTGCACTCCTCAAAGGGCAAGATGCTTACAAAAAATGCTGACTTAGCACACAAATTCGAACAATACTATTCCTCCCTGTATAATATCAAGACGAATGCCCCCAATACTCCCCCCACCCAGAAAAGACAAAATGAGATCCACTCATTTCTGACCAAATTTTCCAGAGGGAACATCCCAGCGGACAGCGCTGAAACACTTGAGTTTCCGATTACCCCAACAGAATGGAAGCAGGCAATTAAGCAACTAAAACCTGGAAAAAGCCCAGGCCCAGATAGGCTCTACGCAGTTTACAACAAAACGTTTACAGAGACCCTTCAATCCCCATTTCTTAATGCCTTCAATGCCCTCTCTCCTTCAAACTCCCTCACACGTGGTATGCTAGAAATGCACATAACAGTAATCCCCAAAGAAGGAAAAGACCCCACGAACACTAGCAACTACAGACTGATATCGCTATTGAATGTAGACATAAAAATCTTTTCCAATCTTTTTCCAAATCTTTTAACAGACTCTTACCCCTTCTCCCTTCCCTCATTTCCCCAGATCAAGTAGGTATTGTCCCTGGGTGAGAAGCCAGGGACAATACCATAAAAGCAATAAATCTACATCACCTGATGACACAGACCAGAGAAAAGGGCTTTTTCTTGTCCTCAGATGCGGAGAAGGCATTTGAGTGGCTTGGGATTACATGGAAGAAGTTTCAAAAACTATGGGTTTAGGCACACGCATGTTAAGTTTCATAATGTCTTTATATTCTAACCCCATAGCCAGAGTGAGAGCAAACAATACTCTGTCAGACGCCTTCCCCATCTGTAATTGCACAAGGCAGGGATGTCCCCTGTCCCCTATCCTTTTTATCCTCACACTGGAACCTTTCCTCCAGAATTTACGTCTAAATTGGGATATCAAAGGAATATGAACCGTCCATAAGGAATACAAATACACCACCTTCGCGGACAACATATTATTATTCCTTACAGAACCCCTGACCACTATACCTATACTCTTGTCAGAATTTCAACACTTCCAATCTTTATCTTGAGATCAATTTCTCTAAATCATTCGCGATCAATATCTCCCTTCCTCAACACCTAGTGACCCAATGCAAAGACAATTTCTCAGAATAAAAATAAAAAAGTGTAACGCTATATACATTGAACAAAAAACGTGCCTAGAGGCAGTGAAATAAAACCTGAACAACCCTTATAGACAAAGGTATAAATAGTGAAACAAAGTGACACTATATGATTCAACACATCATTTTGAAATACAATATGAAAAATAGTGACCAAAAAATAGTGACCAAAAAATATACAAAATAAAGTAAATACAGTAAATCTGAAAAACTGTGAAAGTAGGGCAGATCAGCCACTCAAATTCATATATAAAGTCCAAAATAGAAATAAATAATAAACTTGTGAAGAAAAAAAAAAAAGGAGAAAACCACCACCGAAAGTCTATGGGGGTTATGCACTTGGAAATGGTGGAAAATTACTTCCAACTTCACACGAAAATGAAATTTGTCACATTCAACAAGTTAATGGTTAACGGAGGGACCACAGGTGCACAAGGGATCTGGATGGATGGCAGTACCATCACCGAAACATCAGGAGGCTTACCGGAACTTTGTGACTTGAAAAGACCTACGTCTTACAAGTCAAAAAGGCTTGTTGACCAACCGGTCTGGACAGGGTACTCGTCACCAATCTTCAGCTCGCGATAAAAAGAGGGGTATCAGCAAAGCTCCTCTGCTATCACTTCCAGCAATGTCTTCTCTCTCTGAAAGACAATTTCTCATTTCATTGGAGGACGGAATCGATCACATATCTTGGTATTCAGCTTCCATACAGACTCTCCGATCTGTACGTAAAGAATCATCTACCCCTAACAAGTTAACTACCGACCTCAAAAATTAGAACAAGCCCATCTTTTCATGGTTTGGAAGGGCCGCGATCCTAAAAATGAATGCATTACCTAGATTGCTATATGTCTTGCAGACAATCCCGATTCGTCCCCCACCAGCCTTTTTTAAAGCCTATAAAACTGTCTGCACCAAATTCCTTTGGCGTGAACGGAGACCCAGAATTAGTTTATCATAACTTACTCAACCAAAATAACTGGGAGGGATAGGACTTCCAGACCTGCACAATTATTATACACTATACACCTCTCCATAATTGTAGACTGGAATGTACCTTCCCCCTACAAAGACTGGGTTTTGTTGGAAGATTCGTTTTCTACTCTTCCCATAGCTTCTTTACCATGGATGGTTCCAAACCATTTCAGGTGGCTATCAGGCAACACCCACTGATAGAACCCACATTATATTGCTTCAGGAAGCTGTGTGCCCAAACCGCCATATCTTCCTCACCAGGACCCTTAACTCCGATAAAATCAAATTCCTGACTTTCCCCTAGGGATGTCCCATCAATTTCTTTCAGATATCTGGCCTTCAGACCAAATCTGAATTCATCAATTTTTTCACAATGGTAAACTTCTCTTTGCCTCGCCGATATGATGGTTAAACCTACCATCCCTCCTTGGACATAATGATTTCTCACTACATAAAAACTCTAGACAAGAACTTAAACTGCTCAAGACAACTAACCCCTTTTGAAAAGCTTTGCACTCAGGAATCTCCTCAACGACACCTCATAGCTACCACACACAATCTACTCTTTGCAGACATTAGCCCTAGGGATAACAATGCCTGTACACGCTGGGAGGAGGATCTTCCCTGTCGATATCAGATAAAAAATGGGAACAAATCTTCCTAAATATACATAAAGGTTCAATGAATGTTACCACGCAAGAAAATGGATAAAGTACAGTCTAGGTGGTACCGCAACCAGCCCTCCTAAACAAAATTTACCCGTCCATTCCAGATACATGTTGGAGATGTCAAAAAGAAAAGGGTACCTTATTACACATTTGGTGGACATGCACCCCACTTCAAGCATTTTGGAGGGAAGTGTGCCCTATCACCTCCCAAGTAACTTCATTTGAACTAAACCTTTCCCCGGATCAATTCCTCCTTCACAACTCTCCCCCGTCACACAGCTTCTACCACAAATCCCTCACAATGCATATGATAAACGTGGCAAAACTACTCTGGGGTTCCTCCCAAATACCAATCAAAGAATGGTTTTGCAGAATACATAAAACCGCTGAAATGGAAGAGCTGATTCATATATCACGGGATATTCCATCAAAATTCTACAAAAAAATGGGCATACTGGATACACTTCCAGTCAACACCAGCATACTCAAATGCAGTTAATTCAATGGTATAAAATTACGACGATCGTCATGATAAATCACAAACATCCTCCCTCAAGAGAAAAGCGGTTAGTGACAATACATGAACAACCAATGCACAATTTATCTGAGGCAGGTGAGTCAAGCTATTCCTAGTCGCCCCCCTCAAGACACTTGCAATTTTAAACGGGCCCCCCCTCCCCTACACATCGGAGGGAGTGGTCATCGATGGACTCCCCTCTCCATTCTCCCTTCTCTATGCTTTTGTCTATCTCTCCTTCTTTTCTACCCCCCCCCTTTTTTTTCTTTTTTTCTTACTTTGTGTTTCCCCAACTCCTCCCCCACTTCTGTGTTCACTCCCACCCCCCCTACTTCCCCTTGCCAATTCCCCCTTTCCCTATATTATAATATGACCACCAACTCAAGCATCTACAGATTCTCGACATGGCTTCAATTCACTTCAGAAATCCCCAAGATGTGCTGGTTCACAACTGCACATGAACTTGCAGTACAACAAAACAACGCACCTCTCGCCACTAAATACCTTAGCTACCTCGAGCTATGGCGACAGAGGGCATATTTTTCTTAGTACTTGAAATATCCTTACATTCCCTCGAACAGTCCTAGAAACCTGACAGTAGTCACACACCATGAACACCCTAGTCACGGTCACTGCATGATCTAATAATGCAAACCATACCGCAGGGAACAAATGGCCACTACACATCCCCTACAGGTTTTTGTTGAAGTGTTTAAAATTTGTTCTTGTAATATAATCTTTTTTTTCAATCACCATTTATGTATAACAGTTTTCTGAGAATACTGTAAACGTTTATTTTTCTCAAAAAAAAACTTTTTTCAATTAAAAAAGCAACCAGTATTGAAGTGGTTAATAAAGCTTTAAAAGGTTTTACACTATGTGAGCCTCTTCTCTCTTATTTTTCCTGAGTTGCTACTGAAAGGAGAGCCTGCAAATTGGAGGAGGAAAAAAAATAAAGAGAGTGGACCTAGCAAAAACATGAATTTTGACTAACTTAAGGTAAAGTGGTCAATAGGGATGAGCCCGATGTTCAACTTGAACATTGGTTGTTCGCATGTTCGCCGAACAGCGAACATTATACGGTGTTCGCGGCAAATTTGAAAGCTACGGAACACCGTTAAAGTCTGTGGGACATTAACATGAAAAAAAGTGCTCATTTTAAATGCTTATATGCAATTTATTGTCATAAAAAGTGTTTGGAGACCCGGGTCCTGCCCCAGGGGACATGTATCAATGCAAAAAAAAGTTTCTTTTTACTCGGTGACAGCTGTTATATAGCTGAGGGTGGGGCCACTCGATGACATAAATGGGCGACCCACCTCCCTCTGATATCATCTCGCGTCAGAGGGGGGCGGAGTCACCCGTTTACGTCACCAGGTGGCCCTGCCCTCAGCTATATAACAGCTGTCAACGAGAAGAAGCGTCACTTGGCGGGAGCCTCCTATGGAGGCGGAGCTGTTGTGGGTTTTTTTTTTTCTGCTCATCGGCAGTGTGAGATGGATTTACAACACGGGACATATTTATTTTTTAATCTTTTAATAAAGGACTTGTCCTAAAGTGTCTCCTGTCTTTTTTACTATGTATGACACTTTTTTTGTGAAATGGTAGGGGTATAATGTTACCAATTCACATGGGGGGGTGGGATCTGGGGGTCCCCTTGTTAAAGGGGGCTTCCATATTGCAGTAAGCCCCCCGCCTGCAGACCCCCACAACCACCGGGCAATGGTTGTGGGGACCAGGTCCTTGTCCCCATCAACATGGGGACAAGATGTTTTGGCGGGGACCTCAAAACATTCTCCCCATGTTGAGAGCATGTGGCCTGGTACAGTTCAGGAGGGGGGGTGCTCTCACGCCCCCCTCTTTTCCTGCAGCCTGCCAGGTTGCGTGATCAGATAAGGGCCTGGTATGGATTTTGGGGGACCCCTAATCCATTTTTTTTTGGCACAGGGTTCCCCTTAAAATCCGTACCAGACCTGAAGAGTGAGGCCCTACTTTAAATATTTGGTTCGGGGTTCCCTTTAATATTCATACCAGACCCAATGGGCCTGGTAATGGACTGGGGGAGGAACCCATGTCTTTTTTTCAATGAGTTTTATCTATATTGCCGAGACCCGACAATTTATTACAGCCGCAAGCAGTTTTAAATGACTTTTTTCCTTTAGAAATGTCGTTAGGCTGTGGTACTGTTCTAAACACGGGGACTCTGTGCCACTTTACAGGCATACTATAGACACCCCCCGGGCATGATATTTAAAGTAATATTTCATTTTTATTGTTTCACTTTAAGCATTATTCAAATCACTGCTCCCGAAAAAACAGCCATTTTTAAAACTTTTTTTTGCATTGATACATGTTCTCTCGGGCAGGACCCAGGTCCCCAAACACTTTTTTACAACGATAACTTGCATATAAGCCTTTAAAATGAGCATTTTTGATTTTTCATGTCCGTGTCCCATAGACTTTAGCGGTGTTCGCGTGTTCGTCCAAATTTTTTGCTTGTTTGCAAGTTCTGGTGCGAACCGAATCGGGGGGGGGGGGGTTTGGCTCATCCTTAGTGGTCAACACCATCTGGTGAGTGCTTATCCCTTAGGGTGTTCTTAGGGTCTGCACCGTGGTGAGCAATTCAAGAAACTGGTGGAAGACACAGAAGGAACACTGGAAACTGTTGAAACACATTTAGCATCAAGCGCAGTATTTCCAAGGACATGAGCTTAGAAGATGAGGAATTGTTTCAGAGTGGACTCTTTTTTATGATATTCCAAATTTTATTTGCACTTATATTTTATTAATGCAGATTATGATTGTTATCATTTCAGTTGTTGATTTTTAATTTCAATTGTTGTTTGATGGTTTGGACAGTTTTTATACAGTATCTCACAAAAGTGAGTACACTCCTCACATTTTTGTAAATATTTTATTCTATCTTTTCATGTGACAACACTGAAGAAATGACACTTTGCTACAATGTAAAGTAGTGAGTGTACAGCTTGTATAACAGTGTAAATTTGCTGTCCCCTCAAAATAACTAAACCCACAGCCATTAATGTCTAAACCACTAGCAACAAAAGTGAGTACACCCCTAAGTGAAAATGTCCAAATTGGACCCAAAGTGTCAATTTTTTGTGTGGCCAACATTATTTTCCAGCACTGCCTTAACCCTCTTGGGCATGGAGTTCACCAGAGCTTCACAGGTTGCCACTGGAGTCCTCTTCCCTTCCTCTATGATGACATCACAGAGCTGGTGGTAGTTAGAGACCTTGTGCTCCTCCACATTCCATTTAAGGATGCCCTACAGATGCTCAATAGGGTTTAGGTCTGGAGACATGTTTGGCCAGTCCATCACCTTTACCCTCAGCTTCTTTAGCAAGGCAGTGGTCGTCTTGGAGGTGTGTTTGGGGTTGTTATCATGTTGGAATACTGCCCTGTGGCTCAGTCTCCGAAGGGAGAGGATCATACTCTGCTTTAGTATGTCACAGTACATGTTGGCATTTATGGTTCCCTCAATGAACTGTAGCTCCTCAGTGCTGGCAGCACTCATGCAGACCCAGGCCATGACACTCCCACCACAATGCTTGACTGTAGGCAAGACACATTTGTCTTTGTACTCCTCACCTGGTTGCCACTACACGCTTGACATCTTGACACCATCTGAACCAAATAAGTTTATTTTGGTCTCATCAGACCACAGGACATGGTTCCAGTAATCCATATCCTTAGTCTGCTTGTCTTCAGAAAACTTTTTGCGGGCTTTCTTGTGCATCATCTTTAGAGGAGGCTTCCTTCTGGGAGGACAGCCATGCAGACCAATTTGATACAATGTGCAGCATATAGTCTGAGCACTGACCGGCTGACCCCCCACCTCTTCAACCTCTGCAGCAATGCTGGTAGCGCTCATATGTCTATTTCCCAAAGACAACCTCTGGATATGACGCTGAGCACGTGCACTCAACTTCTTTGGACGACCATGGCGAGGCCTGTTCTGAGTGGAACCTGTCCTGTTAAACAGCTGTATTGTCTTGGCCACCTTGCTGCAGCTCAGTTTCAGGGTCTTGGAAATATTCTTACAGCCTAGGCCATCTTTATGTAGAGCAACAATTCTTTTTTCAGATCCTCAGCGAGTTCTTTGTCATGAGCTGTCATGTTGAACTTCCAGCGACCAGTATGAGAGAATGAGAGCGATTGGGCCCAATTTGGACATTTTCACTTAGGGGTGTACTCACTTTTGTTGCCAGCAGTTTAGACAATAATGGCTGTGTGTTGAGTCATTTTGAGGGGACAGCAAATTTACACTATTATACAAGCTGTACACTCACTACTGTACTTTTCATTGTAGCAAAGTGTCATTTCTTCAGTGTTGTCACATGAAAAGATATAATAAAATATTTACTAAAATGTGTGGGGTGTACTTACTTTTGTGAGATACTGTACATCATTAGTATTTATTAGTTTTGAAAGTAATTTTGTAACACGACAACAGATGGCAGCACAAGACTGCACACACAGTCACAGGGAGCACCTTCATAAGTCAGTGTGCCAAATTGTGCGCATAATTTCACTTTTTCTCTTTGTTCTAACTCGCTGTGCATGATGAAATAGCAGACGTGGTAACACAAATGATCAGAATAGCACCATTTGCTCAGCTGCCGATGTACACAGGATGATGTCTTGTGGCACACTGACTTATGAAGGCTGGTGCTCCCTGTGACTATGCATGCAACCATCCATTGGCGTGTTACAAAACTAGTCTCCAAACTTTTTTTTTTTTTTTTTTCCAAATAAAGCTTTATTAAGTTAAATTCATACAGAAAAGTAGTACACAAAAGCAAGGTTTGAGATAAAATGATAACAGTGTTATACAGAGGGAACAGTCCAGAGAGTACAACGTTGTATGTTAACAAGTATTCAAATCTACGACTGTGGAGTTGTTGAAAAACACATTACATCTGGGGTGTGGATATATGGGATTACAGAGTAGTGTGGGCAGAAAATATAAAGAGTGTAAAATTGATCCTGGTGCATGGTGTCCAGAAGTCGGGTAATGTCTGTAGATAGAGATATATAGTGAGAAGTACAAAAGGAAGGTAGGGGAAAGTTATTTCCCGTCCCTGGCTCAGCCATGGGTCTAACGGGAAATATCTTTACAGAAGGACCAAGTCCCAGGAAGAAAAGCATAATAGAGCTTTTGAAGTGAATTCTGTATGCGTAATGATATAGTTGCCTCCTGAATTTTGTTTCATGCACGGCTATAGGGAGGACTATAGACAGTTGGGATGTATGTTGTGTCTTATGGTGTGCTGGAGGAGAATTCCTGACTGATTAATTGGGTATATTCAGATGTTGTGCGGAAATGTAGCCAACAGGCCTAAGTGTTCCTGTATTTAGTATAGGAATCCTGTGCTTGATGTACAAGTTCCTCCATTTCAGCTATTTTGTTTACTCTTTTGAACCAGTCTGCGATTGTGGGTGAGTTGGGAGATCTCCAGAGAACTGGGATACAGAGTTTAGCAGCATTGATTAGATGTAGTGCTAGGGATTTGTGATAAGATTTCATCGGTAGGGAGGAGTGGTGTAGGAGGGCTTGTGCTGGAGAGAAATCTAGCTGAAGTGCAGTGATTTGGGAGGAGAGGTGAAAAACTTTAGTCCAGAAGGCAGAAATCGCAGGGCAGTCCCACCATATGTGAAGGAGTGATCCGTTTTTGTCATTACATCTCCAACAATTAGATGGGATCTCTGGATTAATGGTGTGTAACTTGAGAGGCGTTTTGTACCATCTGGAGAAAAGCTTGTATCCGTTTTCTTGAGTTGTTACATTAATGGAGCCTTTGTGTATGTTAGAGTATATCTTTTCCCATTCCTTATCAGAGAGGTGGATGGAAAGATCTTTTTCCCATTTTGTACTAGCTATATTTGTTTTAGGAGTATGCTCGAGAAAGAGGTTCAAGTATATGGTGGATATCAGGTGTCTTTGTGGTTCAGTGGCAGAGCAAAGGGATTCAAAGTGTGATTGGTTTCTTGAGTATGCAGCCCTAGTTTGGGGGTCAAGAAGAAAATGTCTGAGTTGCATATAAGACCAGAAAGGGATCTGGTGATTCTTTTCTTGGGAGTTCAATGAGGACAGCGGTTTAATATTCCCCTTAGCGAAGAAATCTCCCGCTGTCATCCTTGTCTGGGATCCTATTTGATGAAGGAAAGAATCATCAATGCCTGGTGGAAAGTCAGGGTTATGTTTGATTGGCGTGAGAGGGCCTGGAGAGGAGGAAATGTGCAAATGTTTACATGTCTTTTTAAAGGAATTCAGTGTTGTACCGATAAGGGGATGTTGTTTGCAATGTGGAGAGATGTGGCGAGGGTGAATCCATGGTAGATTATGGAGCGGGATTTGTGAGAAGGCTTGTTCAATTGCGATCCACGCTTTAGTTTTAGGGTGAACATTCCAGTCCACTATTCGAGAGAGTTGACAGGCCCAATAGTATTTTTGAAGATCCGGTAGGCCTAACCCACCTTTCATTTTGGGTATGGTCATTCTGTTGAAACTCATTCTAGGTCGCTTATCGTTCCAGATGAATTTCATACAGGATTTGCGGTATGCATTGAAAAAAGTTTGTGGTAGTGACACTGGGATTGTTTGGAGCAGGTATAGAAATTTTGGCATTATAGTCATTTTTATAATGGAAACTCTGCCAAACCATGAGAACAAACCCGTTGACCAAGTGTTGAGGTCTTTTTGAATATTTTGGATAATGGGAGTATAGTTTTTGCTGTATAAGTCCGATAGCGAGGTTGGAATGTAGACCCCAAGGTATTTAATGGCGCTCGGTTTCCATTTGAAAGGGAAATTAGTTTGACATTGTTTCACTATATCTGGTGGTAGAGTGATATTTAAGGCCTCTGATTTAGCGAAGTTAATTTTAAGATATGTGAGATTTTCAAAGAGAGTAAGATCTTTGAGGAGATTGGGTAGCGTAATGTGTGGCTCTGTCAGGAATAGTAGGATGTCATCCGCAAATGCCGCTAATTTATAGGTAGATTTTGCGATGGTTATTCCTTTAACGTTTGGATTGTTTTTTAGATGCGTTAGACATGGTTCCAGTGCCAAGACAAAAATAAGCGGAGAGAGTGGGCATCCCTGTCTTGTACCGTTAGATATGGAGAAGGCACTCGACAGGTGTCCATTTATCCGGACTTTGGCAGTTGGGGTGGAGTATAGAGCAAGAATAAATTGTAGCATGCGATCTCGTATGCCAATGTGTGTTAGGACCTCTTTTAGGTAGTCCCAAGCTACCCTGTCGAATGCCTTCTCCGCATCAAGGGAAAGAAGGAATCCCGGTTGTTTCTTTGAAGTCAGCCAATTGTGAATACTGATTGCCTTTAGGGTGTTGTCCCTTGCCTCTCTACCTGGGACAAAACCAACTTGGTCCAAGGAGATGAGGCCAGGGAGAAGGGGTAAAAGTCTATTAGCCAAAATTTTTGCATATATTTTCAGGTCAACATTTAGTAGAGATATTGGTCTGTAGTTGTGAACTAAATTTGGATCTTTATCAGGTTTTGGAATAACCACTATGTGGGCTGTGAGAAGATCTCTGGGAGGGGGGTTCTCGGATGAAAGGGAGTTGAAAGCATTTAAAAAGTGAGGATAAAGCGTAGCAATGAATTCCTTATAGTATCCTGCTGTTAGGCCATCTGGACCTGGACTTTTGCCTGTTTTGAGTTGTTTGAGCACAGTCTCTAGTTCATCCTTAGAGATGGGACGTTCTAGATGCGATGCTTCTGCATCAGAAATGGGTTTGGGACCATGTTGGGCTAGGAAATCTTTAATCAAGTGTGTTCTACGATCATTGTTTATCATGGGTTTATGTGGATTGATATTATAGAGCTGCGAGAAATAATTCACAAATTGGTCTGCTATCAGTGTATTAGACGTTACTTTAGAACCCGAAGGGTCATTAATGGAATGAAGTGTTGTAGATGATCTTTTTGCACGGAGGGCTCTGGCTAGAATTTTACCGGATTTGTTGCCATGTTCGTAGAATATTTTTTGTGATAATATGTATTTGCGTTTTATTTGTTTATGTAACACTTCTTTCAACTCTGTCCTCACCTGAGTAAGTTCCTCAAGTGTGGAGAGAGCTCGAGTTTTCTTATGTATTTTTTCTAAATCCTGTATGCGTTTGGAAAGGATAGAAATATGCGCTTGTCTTTCTCGTCTTCTCTTGGAAGCGATAGCTATTAGTTTTCCCCGTATGGTGCATTTTTTTTTTTTTTTTATATAATCTTTATTTTTATTTTATGTATTAAAAGGAACATACAAACATATAGTCTATGGTCATTCTTACTACAATACAGTGCAATTCTTACAGTGCAGACATAGACGTTCCAGACAATAACAAGTTGTCTAACCAATCACAGGACAAGGTAAATACCGGAGGGGTGAGGGAAGGAGGGGGAGGGGGGTGAGGGATCAAGTCTTCTTCAAACTGTATTGCGCTGTGGAACAGTCAAAATGATTCCCAGGGGGGGGTCCCGCCATGGCACCTTTTTGGACGGACCCGTCACAAAAGCCCTCCATTCTGTATTGGAGGGGGGGGTCTCGTCCTTGCTTTAAGGTCCCCGAGATGCCCACCGGGCGGGTCCCTCGGGAGGGGGGCCATAAGCCTCCAACTAACCTCCACCAAGAGGGAGGCGCCCCACGGGCATCCCCTGGGGTCAAAGCCCCTGAGAGGTGCCTGTGTCGCCAGGCGGAGCCCCTTTTCCATAAGTCTGCCCTGGTATTAACTCTATAACATTTAAGAAGGAAGATACAAAACTTGCCTTTTTAAGAGGAAAGAAAAAAATAATGAAAAAATAACTCCCCAGAGACGCCTAGCGTTTCGTGTGAGCCTTCAACTGTGGACCTTGTGAACCATGCATAAGGAAAGAAAAGGTCTGCATCTGGTGTAATCAATAGGGTGGTGAGACCAGCCATTCAGGTACGCACGTCACCACATACGGGCCTCCTTAGCTTCAAGGAGGGCTCCGCTAACTCCAACAGCGCGACTTCCAGGCTAGAGGATACAGGATTAGTGTCAATAGTGAATCTCCGCCACTGGGCCCAGATACTATCAAAGCGCTCACTCCTATTCCCGCACCTCGCCACCCACTCCTCCGCCTCTCTGATATCTTCCACCTTCTGCAACCATTCTTTTAAGGTAGGGATCCGTGGGCTCTTCCAGTGAAGAGGAACCAGCCTTTTAGCAGCGTTTAATAAATGAGGAAGGGCGCTTTTTTTGTAACGGCTCAGAGGGAGGGCGGGGAGGTGCAAGAGAAAATGCTCCGGGGAGAACGGGATCTCGATCTGCAGAGCATTTTTAATGGTAGCCTGTACTTCCGTCCAGAACGGCCTAATTACTGGGCATTCCCACCACACATGAAGGAGGGTGCCTCTCTGACCACAGTCACGCCAGCAGCGGTCAGAGACCGAGGGGTAAATACGTGCTATGACGGCTGGTACCCGGTACCAACGAGTTAGGAGCTTGTAGTTAGTTTCCTGCGTTCTGGACTCTATGGAGCTAGAATGTGCTAATTTATACATGAGTAGGCGCTGTTCTGGTGAGAACTCTATCCCTAGGTCCCGCTCCCATTCTCTTATGAAAGCCGGCTTGCAAGCAGCGGAAACTGAACCCAGTAGCCTATATAACTCAGAGATCAGATGGGGAGTTGGTTCTTCTTCTATGAAAAATCTTTCTAGTGTGGTAATGGTGTCTAGCCCTCTCATCGAAGCTCCCTCTGTTGCAATGAAGTGTTGGAGTTGCTGGTGTCTCCACCAATCCATGGGGAATCTGCCATGGCTAGTCCTCAAGGCATCTAGGGGTATCAGACTACCCTTATCTACAAATTTGCCACAGCTATAATTACCATCTGTAACCCATGTTCCAAAAAAGGCCCTTTGCTCCCCAGGAGGGAACCACCTGAACCCCCCCAGCGGTGCCAGTGGGGAGCCCGGGGGCACCAAAGCGTACAGAGCATTCGTGCGATCCCAGACCCGCAGGATATGGGTAGTTAGCGGGGAGGACGTCTGTGAGAGTCCTCTATGTTCACGAGGCAGCCAAGGCGCGTAGGATAAGTCACGACCTGCCAGGCTCTTTTCCAAGGAGACCCATATTTTTGAACCCCCATGATGTCGCCAGTTGAGGATATGTTGGATCGCAATAGCTCTGTAGTATCGTCTTATATCCGGGAGGCCCAGGCCTCCCATTTCCTTGGCCTTCTGTAGTAAGGACGCGGCCAGTCTTGGCCTTTTACCATGCCAGATGAAATTAATCATCAGGCTTTGGAGCTGTGTAAAGAAGCTCCTGGGGAGAGGGACCGGCAGCATTTGTAAGTAAAAGAGCACCCGTGGAAGGATGTTCATCTTGAGTATGCTAAGTTTGCCCAGCCACGTGAAGGAGGTCTTGGCCCAATTCTGTAAGTCTCTACGCACCATGCTCAAAAGGGTGGGGAAATTGGCCGAGTAAATATTATCAAATCTATTGGTAAGTTGTATACCCAAGTACTTAATCGATGTTGTAGCCCAGCTAAATGGGAAAGCTTGTTGTAAGTCATTAGCCATCTTCGCAGGGATGGTGACGGGCAGGATTTCGGATTTCGAAAAATTTATTTTAAAATTGGACACCTGACCAAAAGTTTTTAGTTCCCTCATAAGGTTTGGCAGCGACACCGAGGGCTGGGTCAAATGAAAGAGCACGTCATCTGCGTAGGCTGACAGTTTGTGTTCCGTTGACCCCACCGTCACCCCTCTGATGTCAGCACTCGCCCGTATTGTTCGAAGCAGCGGCTCCATAGCCAGAGCGAACAAGAGGGGGGAGAGGGGGCACCCCTGCCTCGTGCCATTCCGAATGGGGAACCCCTGGGATAAGTGGCCATTTACCTTGACCTTCGCACTGGGGGTCGCGTAAAGTGCCATGATCCATCTGAGCATATGAGGGCCTAGTCCCCAAGCCTCCAGCACCGCCTTAAGGTATGACCAATCTATTCTGTCAAAAGCCTTTTCGGCATCCGTGGACAGAATAAGGTATGGGGTGGAGTTCCTATGGGCACATGCCCATTGTATAAGCTGCATGGCCCGGATGGAGTTATCCCTAGCTTCTCTACCTGGGATAAATCCCGTTTGATCGGGGTGGATAAAGGAGGGCAAGACATATTTAAGTCGATTTGCCATGATCTTAGCAAAAATTTTTATATCGACGTTAAGAAGTGATATTGGTCGATAGCTTTGTGGGAGAGTAGGGTCCTTGCCTTCCTTCGGGATTACGGTGATGTGGGCTAATAATGCCTCGGGGGGGATCTGGTGAGTTGTGGCTAGAGAATTAAAATACCTACACATATGATTTTGTAGCAAAGGGAGAAATTTTACATAGTACGCTTTGGAATATCCATCCGGGCCAGGGCTCTTCCCATTAGGCAGGGCCTTCACTGTCGAGATGATCTCCTGAGAGGAGACGGGGGCGTCAAGGTCTAGCTGCTGTTCGGGTGTCAGGGAGGGGAGTCCGGCTGAGGCGAGGTAGTCGCCAATAGCTTTCATTTTCGCTGTCCGCCCTGTGTGGGAGATCTCCTTGTCTAGGTGATATAAGTCCGCATAATAATCTCTAAAGATGGAGGCAATCCCGGAGGAGTGTAATGTAGCTGTACCGTCAGGGGACCGAAGAGAGTGCACGTGAGCTGTCAGTCTTCTCCGCCGGAGCGCTCTAGCGAGCATTCTACCACACTTATTTCCCTGTTCGTAGTATTTATGTGAAAGGTAGCGTAGTTGTCTGCGCGCTCGACGGTCAAGGAGGCGTGAAAAGAGTTCTCTCAGTTCAATCAACCGATCGCGGGCTTGAACATCTCCCTGGCGTTTGTGTTTAAGTTCTTCTTCCTGTAAAGCTGTCAGTACCCTCTGGAAGTCTATCTGCCTTTCCTTTTTAAGTTTAGAGCCTAGGGAGATCAGTTCCCCCCTGAGTACCGCCTTGTGGCTTTCCCACACCACTCCGTCTGCCATATCCTCAGACACATTCTCTGTGAAATAATGTGTAATGGTCTCAGAGACCTTAGCCACTACTGAGGCATCGTCTAGGAGGTTTTCATTGAGCCTCCAGGACCAGGCCCTCTGCGTTTCGTCCGGGATTCGCAGTACGGCCCACACCGGGGCGTGATCTGAAATAGTGATATTGCCTATTTCAGCTGACTGCAATAGCTCAAGGGTGTCGTGGTCCACACACATTAAATCAATGCGCGTGTACACGTCATGCACCCCCGAATAGTAGCTGTAGTCCCTCTCTGACGCATGAAGAGCTCTCCACGTGTCTATAAGGAAGCTGTTCTGCAGTGACTTGCGAAAATGCCTGAGGAAGGCTTGGGAGTGAGTGGGGCGGCCTCGGGATGTGTCAACGAGTGGGTCCGGGCTCACATTAAAGTCCCCTCCAAGAATTAGGTGCCCCTCCCTGAATTCGTTCAGCTTGTCTAACACAGAGTCAATAAAGGAGAGTTGTTGGGCATTGGGTGCGTAGAGAGTCGCAAATGTAAATTTTTTGTTGGCCAAGACCCCCTTCACAAAGACGTATCTACCCTGCGGGTCGACTCGGCTCTCTGAGAGCTGGAATGGGCAAGACCTATGGAACGCAATGGCTGTACCTCGTGATTTGGCCACCGGGGAGTTGCTAAAGAACCATTGGGTGTATAAGTGTGTAGGTATCTTTGGGAGGGACTGTTCCCTAAAGTGAGTCTCCTGCAGGAAAACCACCTGGGCCCCCAGCCTCTTTAGTTCCTGCCAAAGCCTGTTGCGCTTGTGTGGAGAGCAGAGCCCCCTGACATTATAGGACAGTACCTTTAGCGACGGCGCACCTGACCTGGATGATAGTTGACCGGTCACACCCCCTCTGGGTCCTCCGTGCATGGTTCAGTCCGTCAAAAGGCAACCTGAGGATCAAAGCAATAACCGTTAGCTCTGGAAAGCAATATCAGGCACAGAATGATATGAAGGGGGGAGGTGGTGGGAGGGGGGAGGAGGGGGGAGGTTAAGGGGGGGAGGTAGTTAGGGAGGAGGGGGGATTTAGGGGGGTTAGTGGAGGGAGTAGGTAGGGTAGGGGAGGAAAAGGAGGGAAGGGGATATGGGTAAAAACAACAGAAAACTATAGAGCTCACCCGGGAGGGGGGTATCAACCCAAAAACCGCCCGGGTGAAAGCTCAGAGTCCCTCAAGGGACTGTCACCTAGTAAGGTGAGGCCTAAGTGGGGTACGTGGGTGACCACCAAGGGGACGGTTAGCCCTTCCATCCGTCCAGTCCATTATGACACATAAACAGGGTGGAGGAAAAGAAAACAAAAAAACCCCCCCAGTACATATCACCAAAAGGGGAAAGGAGATTATGTAACTCGAACTCCCAAAAAAGTGCAAAAAAAGAAAAAACGGTGGGCAGGAAACCAGACAGCCAGGCTAGGAGCTGAACCTCGGACCCCCCCAGTCCATCATGGCGCCCAATGGTACTCAGAATTGGGAAGAAGTGCAAAGGGCTTCGCGTGCAGCGTCCTGCACGTGGAAGTAGGATAGAACAGCAGTGCGTCCGTTGGGCCCAGTGTCCTGATGAGGGCACCTATGATGAAGAGGGGATTATGTCCAGAGAATTAGTGAGAGCAGCAAGGGCGTCAGTGGTTTGTTCAGTCACTGGTTGTAGAGGTGCCCGGACGTGGGCCCTCTGTTTGCCTGTTACGACCTCGGGAGCGTCTGTTTCCTGCCGCCTGGATCCATGGCTGAGGTAGCGGGGGCGTCTGGATGTCCGGAGTGGTGCGCCAGTCCGGGAAATCCACTGGATTAAGCTCCAAGGTATGTAAGAAGCGGGGGAGGTCATCCTTTGTGCGTAGTATAGCCCAACGGCCATTCTTGGAAGCCTGGAGGCTGAATGGGAAGCCCCAGCGGTATGTAAGGCCTGCTGCTTGAATTTCCATTAGGAGTGGGCGTAGGGCTCGCCGCTGCATTAGGGTGCGCCGTGAGAGGTCCTGGTAAAAGGACAGTTGAGCTCCGTCAAAGTCAAAGACTGGTCTGTTACGCATCTTTTGCATTATACGGTCCTTCAGTGTAAATTTGTGCAGCTTGCAGATCACATCCCTGGGGTTGTCGGGGTCTTCTGATGGGGGCCGAAGTGCCCTGTGCGCTCTGTCTATCTCGATCGGCACCGATGGAGGCAAACTCAGGATCTCACGGAACACTCCCTGCAAGGTGGGAACAATGTCCTTAGGTGCAGTGGCTTCAGGGAGGCCTCGTATGCGAATATTCGCTCGCCTGCTGCGGTTCTCCATGTCATCCAACTGACACAGAAGGGCCTCAATCTGGTGACTATGGGTGACAGTCTGTTCTTTGAGCTGAGCTATGGCGGGTATAGTGTCATCAAATTTCTGCTCCAGAGTCTCTACCCTGTGACCCAGTTCAGTGGTATCTGTTTGCAATTGCTCAATGTCCTGTCTGAAGGCCCTCTCAATCCTGCTGGTAAAGCGCTCTAGGTCCTCCTTAGTGGGGAGAGACCATAGATGCTGCCTGATGTCCCTGTCCTCCGTCAGATCTGCCAGGTTTGTGCCCCTGTCCTGTGGTGATGTGGAGCGGGGGGATGCAGGGGGGATGGAGTCGCTTACCAGCCTGGGAGATGAGATAGGAGACAGTGCTGGGGGCGCTGGCTGAATTTCCTGCTGCAGCGTGGCCGTTCGTTCCGGCGCCATCTTGGATTTTCCCCTCTGCTGGCGGGGGGTGTCGGAGAGGAAGGAATCCAGCGATCCTTGGCCGTTGGGGTGAGCTCTTTTCGGCTGGGAAGAAGCTCGCCGCCGCTGTGACATGCCCTGTGCGGAAATCGGGGGGTAATCACCCCTGTAGCTGCTTTTTTAGCTGCGGACCGGACGGAGCTCGGGCTCAGCACGTCCTCACTCCTCCATAGCCAGGCCACGCCCCCCCCCGTATGGTGCATTTGTGGGCTTCCCATTTTATCATTGGGGATATTTCAAAGGGGTCGTTATCCTGGAAATAAAGTTTTAGATTGTCGTGTATAGTAGACACTATTGAAATGTCTGTCAGCAGTGAGGGATCAAGACGCCATATTTGTGAGCGAGTATGTTTGGATGGAAATTCCAAGGACATGGTTATCGGATGGTGATCTGATATGTACATTGGTTCGATGGAGGTGTGCTTGAGCATGGTGAGATCGCTTTGTGAAATAAAGAAATAGTCAACTTTGGAGTAACTGCCATGTGGGTTGGAGAAAAAAGTGTAATCTTTAGTTGAGGGGTTTAAAGTACGCCATGCGTCATGTAATGTCAATTCTTGAAAACATTGTTTAATTGCTCGTAACGCGGAGAAGGGTAATTTGGATGCACCCGAGGATGTATCTTGTATTGGGTTTAAGGGAACATTAAAATCTCCTCCAGTTAATAGTATACCCTCTTGAAACGATGCGAGCAATTGCAGTGTGTGTCGGAAGAACGGGACTTGTTTAATGTTGGGGGCGTATATGTTTGCTAAGGTTAAAGGTTTACCGAAAAGTGAACCTTTGACAAATAGAAATCTTCCATCTTCATCCGCTAGAGTGTCTTTGATTATGAGTGGACACTGTTTTGAGATAAGGATTGTAACCTGGGAGACAGGTAGCAGGTACAAAGCTCCCTGGGATGAGCAGTCTTTCAGGCACAGATACCAAATCCAGTGAAGTAGTGACAAACAGTGCGGTGTTTATTTGTGATATATACAAGTCTATATACAGGTGCTGTACAGTGTTCCAAAAAAAACAAATAGGAACAAAAATAGCCAAAACAAAACCTAGCCGTGTCTCGGCACTAACTAAACAATATTTACAGATCCTAACTACTAAGCTGAGCAAGCCTACAGCTTGTCAGCTTCCACATACCTTTTTGCACTCTTACCCAGAAGTTCTCTGAGTATCCCAGGCCAAGAGCAAGGCTGTCTTGCTCAGGTGAGCTTTAAATTAGCCTGGGGGAGAGGACCAAGACCAGAACTGGACCATGGATCAGAGATCCCTGAACCTGTATGAGAGGAGCCTGGGAGATGTATAAACCCCGAACAGGACTTTTCCTGGCTCTCTCTGGGACGCTCTGCTACATATCCTCCCCCCTTGTTTCAACCCCAGGGTTGGAACACCTGTAGCCCAACAGGAGTGAACACGGGACAGGGCATCTACATTCCCCATCTCAACACCTGGCCTGTGTTTTACAGTGAATGAGTAATCCTGTAGAGCCAAAAACCACCGGTTCACCCGTCTATTAGTCTCCTTCTTTTGGGCCATCCATTTCAGAGGAGCATGGTCAGTTATTAACTCAAACTGGCGTCCTAACAAATAGTACCTGAGTGCGTCCACGGCCCACTTTATGGCTAAACACTCCTTTTCAATGACTGCATACCTTTGCTCATGGTCGTTGAGCTTTCTGCTTAGGTACACCACAGGGTGTTCTTCCCCATTGTGTACCTGTGATAGTACTGCCCCAATACCAACATCAGACGCATCCGTCTGAACCAAAAAATCTTTGGAGAAATCGGGGGAGTACAGTACTGGCTGTGCACAAAGAGCCTTCTTCAGGACTTGGAAAGATTCCTCTGCTACTGAGGACCATTTCACCATTACAGAGTCTTTCCCTTTCGTAAGGTCTGTCAGTGGGGCAGCTATAGTTGCAAAATTTGGGATAAATCTTCTATAATACCCCGCAATGCCAAGAAAGGCCCTGACCTGCTTCTTGTTTGCAGGACGTGGCCATTCCTGGATAGCTTCTATTTTATTCACTTGAGGTTTTATGACACCACGCCCAATAGTGTAGCCCAAATACTTGGCTTCCTCTAGACCAATGGCACATTTCTTTGGATTTGCTGTAAAACCTTCTTTGAAGAGGGAATCAAGGACAGCCTGGACACGGGGCAAGTGAGACTCCCAGTCAGTGCTATGTACCACTATGTCATCTAGATATGCTGCTGCATATTGTCGGTGGGGTCTTAGAGTCCTGTCCATGGCCCTTTGAAATGTGGCGGGGGCATTTTGCAACCCAAAAGGCATTTTTTTATAATGAAAGGAACCCTCCGGAGTCACAAATGCAGTCTTCTCTTTGGCGCTACCAGTCAGGGGTATTTGCCAATAACCTTTTGTCAAGTCCAAAGTGGTCAGATAGCGAGCCTTGCCAAGTCGGTCTATAAGTTCGTCCACTCTGGGCATTGGGTACGTGTCAAACTTTGTCACTGCATTAAGCTTCCTGAAGTCATTACAGAACCTCCAAGTGCCATCCGGTTTTGGGACTAACACGATGGGACTAGACCAGTCACTATTGGATTCCTCAATGACATCTAGCTCCAACATTCTTTTAACTTCCTCGCTGATGTCCTTTCTCCTCGCTTCAGGAATTCGGTATGGTTTTAGCTTGACACGGACCCCAGGTTCAGTAACAATATCATGCTGAACTGCTGAAGTCGTGCCAGGTAACTCTGAAAATTTCTCTCTATTTCTTATCAGGAATTCTCTAGTTTCCTGCTTTTGAGAATATGACAGGGTGTCTGGAATCGTGACCTCAGGGATCAGAGGGGACTCAGTACTCTTAGGCGTTACCGGGAGGGACCTCGCAGTTAACGCCAGTCTATCCTTCCAGGGTTTTAACAGGTTTATGTGGTAAATCTGTTCGGGCTTCCTTTTTCCTGGTTGATATATTTTGTAATTGACCTCCCCAACTCTTTCAATTACTTCAAAGGGACCCTGCCACTTAGCCAGGAACTTGCTCTCAACAGTGGGAACTAACACCAGGACCCTATCACCAGGTGAGAAAACACGGAGTTGGGCCCCCCGTTGTATATCCTCTGTTGAGCTGTTTGGGCCTGCAGTAAGTGTTCTTTTACCAACGGCATGATTGCTGCAATCCTGTCCTGCATTTGAGCGATATGCTCAATGACACTTTTATGGGGTGTCTGCTCCCCCTCCCAAGTTTCTTTGGCTATGTCCAAGAGTCCCCGAGGGTGTCTCCCATAAAGCAACTCAAAGGGAGAGTACCCCGTGGAGGACTGGGGAACCTCCCTGATGGCAAACATCAAGTATGGTATCAGGAAGTCCCAGTTTTTCCCATCCTTGTCAACAACCTTTTTTAACATGCTCTTTAATGTTTTATTGAAGCGTTCCACCAAGCCATCCGTTTGAGAATGGTACACCGAGGTTCGCAATTGCGTCACCTTAAATAACTTGCACAGCTCTCTAGTTATTCGTGACATAAATGGGGTGCCCTGGTCTGTAAGGACTTCTTTAGGGATTCCAACACGACTGAACACCATAAACAGCTCTTTGGCAATGTTTTTAGCAGACGCGGTGCGTAAGGGAATTGCCTCTGGGTAACGGGTAGCATAATCCATGATTACGAGGATATGCTGATGACCTCGGGCAGACTTGGGGAGTGGACCCACAAGGTCCATGGCAATCCTCTCAAAGGGCACTTCAATAATGGGCAAGGGCACTAAAGGACTTCGGAAGTGTTGTAGTGGGGCTGACATCTGACACACAGGACAGGATTGACAATAATTCTCAATATCCTTCTGTATTCCGGGCCAATAAAACCTGCGCAACACCCTTTCAGTAGTTTTCTCAACCCCTAAATGACCTCCTAGCAAGTGCCCATGGGCAAGTTCCAACACCACCCGTCTGTATGGCTTAGGGACCACCAACTGTTCAACCACTTCATCATTTTTTTTACATACACGATACAGTAAATCCTCATTGCTGCTAAAATAAGGAAAACAGAGCCTGTCCCCTGATTCGACAGGTACATCATTAATCACCATTACATTTTCCCAAGCCCTGGCAAGGGTTGGGTCTTTTCTCTGCTCGGTACCAAAATTTTCCTTGTGTACATTAAGGTCAGCAAACTCCAACGTAGGCTCAGATTCAGCAGATGGCTGTCCAGCTCCACTGGTTGTGGGGACCTCCTCAGGCTCCTCCAGCTCTCCTGCCATAACTGAGAAAGGAAAACCTGGGGAGCACTGAGAAGAGTCCCCTGAACCCACATTGTCAGTAGCGGCCAGGAAGTCTGGCTCTGTCACTGAGTCAGCTACTGCGACCGGGTCGGGACGATCCCACAGTTCCCAAAACTTAGGGAAGTCCCTACCAACGATGGCCTCATGCACCAAGTGGGGCACAAGTCCGACCGGATGGGTCACCGTACCCAAGCCAGTTTTAAACTGAACAGTGGCTATAGGATACTCGCGGGTATCCCCATGTATACAGATCACAGCAACTTTTTTAGCATGCAAATTCACAGTTTCAACCATCTCAGCTGTAACCAAAGTCACTAGACTTCCAGAGTCCAGCAAGGCCGTAATAGGCTTATTATTAACAGTCATTTGGCACATGTGTTTTCCCATACTTGGTGCTGCAGCGCATGAAACAGCAGCAAACATAGACTGCCTTCTAATAGATAGATCACACTGCATTGGTTCATCTGTCAATGGACAATTTGCTGCAACATGTCCCAGTTCTTGGCAACAAAAACACCTGATGTTTCCCCAGTTTGGTTTGCTGACAGGCAGTAGCTTCCCTTGTTTGGGACGCCAAACTTCAGTCCTGGCACCAAAAATCCTCCCCCCTATTTCCTTGCCATGCTTACCACCCACTTCCCCTGGAACAGTCTTACCGGTTGCCTGGGGAGACCGTGGCTTTGGGCAGAAAGTCTGTGCGGCTGTAGGGGTGGTGACCAGGTTCTCTGCAGCAAAGTACCTTTCAACAAGTTCCACGAGATTGTCCGCCGAGTTGGGGTCTCCTTGACTCACCCACTTCTGCAGGGGAACTGGTAGTGACCTCAGGAACCGGTCCATGACCACACGCTCCACTATTTGTGGCCCAGACAGGGACTCCGGCTGTAGCCATTTTCTCACCAAGTGAATTAGGTCGAACATCTGCGATCTTGGGGGTCTCTCGTCTTGGAAGAACCAGCTGTGGACCTGCTGTGCTCGAACTGCCAGGGTGACACCAAGTCGCGCCAGGATTTCCCGCTTGACCTTTTCATAGTCTCCTGCTTCTGCTGACTCCAAATCATAGTAGGCCTTCTGCGATTCTCCAGACAGCAAGGGGGCGACCAGTCCTGCCCACTGGGTTTTGGGCCAACCTTCCCTCTCAGCGGTCCGTTCAAACGTTAAGAGAAAGGCCTCTGGATCATCATCTGCAGTCATCTTGGAAAGAAAGCGACCCACATGGATGGCTGAGGGCTTGTCTCCAACAACATTAACTTTAGCAGGTGACCACTGTGCTAGCGTCTCCACAACCGCAGCCAGGGTTTTCCTATCCTCTTTTGCATCAGTGGCTAGCTGTTCAAACAGCCTCTGCGATAGCTCCTGTACAGCACCAATCTGTTGGCACAGCGCCTTGGTTTGCTCCTGTGCGATAGCGTTTGTTTGCTGCAGTGCAACGTTTGCTTGTTGCTGTGCAGCATTGGATTGTTGCTGTGCAGCATTGGATATCACCAATTGTTTTAAGATTTCCTCCATGTTTAGTCACTCTAGGTACTGGCCTTTTAAGTAGTAACTAACTACAGCTGGTCGCAGTCTCCACCATATGTAACCTGGGAGACAGGTAGCAGGTACAAAGCTCCCTGGGATGAGCAGTCTTTCAGGCACAGATACCAAATCCAGTGAAGTAGTGACAAACAGTGCGGTGTTTATTTGTGATATATACAAGTCTATATACAGGTGCTGTACAGTGTTCCAAAAAAAACAAATAGGAACAAAAATAGCCAAAACAAAACCTAGCCGTGTCTCGGCACTAACTAAACAATATTTACAGATCCTAACTACTAAGCTGAGCAAGCCTACAGCTTGTCAGCTTCCACATACCTTTTTGCACTCTTACCCAGAAGTTCTCTGAGTATCCCAGGCCAAGAGCAAGGCTGTCTTGCTCAGGTGAGCTTTAAATTAGCCTGGGGGAGAGGACCAAGACCAGAACTGGACCATGGATCAGAGATCCCTGAACCTGTATGAGAGGAGCCTGGGAGATGTATAAACCCCGAACAGGACTTTTCCTGGCTCTCTCTGGGACGCTCTGCTACAGGATAGAGACTCCTTTTGTTTTTGATTGTTTGTTGGTAGCATGAAAAGCCGTTGGATAACGTAAGTTGGAGAATTTGGGGATAGAGTCCGTTTTGAAATGCGTTTCCTGGATGTATATAATGTCTGCCTTGAGTTTATGCATATAAAGGAGAACTTGTGTACGTTTCTCAGGGACATTTAGTCCCTGTGCGTTGAGTGAGACTAGTTTAGTAGTGGCGTTGTGGTGAGATATTGATGTAGAATTGTGTGAGACCGTTGTCATTCTGTAATTTGGGAGGTGTTGTGAGTTAGACTGGAGTGGTGTTTACTGAATATAGTCCGCGTTGCAGGTGTATGTGTGGCAGAAAAAGAACAGTAGTTGGACTTGTGCCTTATGCTCTTATGTGTGGAAGGTGCGTTCTAGGAGAGTGATGAGATTCTATTCAGGATGAGAGTAGATTGTTCAGGAATAGGGAGTGATGTGAGGGATATTGGGTATGCGGGGGAGAGGAAACTGTGAAGACCACTGTGTAGTGTTGTTAGGGGTTATAGGTAGTGGAAAGTAATCCGGGGACTAGCGATGCCTGCTCGCTAGGCTATGTACGAGTATGCACTCGTGATATAAGGTACCGGAATGGGTCAGTGGTGGTTTAAAGGAGGGTTGAGTGAAGAAATCAGGTAATCAATTGAAACCACTGTTTGGGAAGGTGACCAAACGGTAACGTAGAAAAAAGTAAAACCTGTCAGTAAGGGACAAGAGCCGCTGACATATGGGATAGATGTAGGAAGAAGGCATGGACTGAAGACGGTCCATGTGTGAAATGGTTGCATTGAGATTGCTGTGAATGCCGCCTATTAACTTTCTCAGTGGATTTGGAGAAACAGCATGGGTCAGATTTGCGAAAAGCAGATAAAAAATTAGGTGTATGGTCAGATGAAACATTAAGTTAATGACATATTTTGTGAGATCGTTCCCCTGGTGATCGTTAAGTGAGAGGAAAGAATGAAAAAAAAAAACAGAAACATAAAAGAAATAAAAGAAATAAACATCCCCATGAGTAGCACATAAAATAAACATCTGGTGAGGCGTAGATATTCATAGCGCAAAAGTCTATGTAATAATTCAGTTAAACAGTCAGCCAGAAAACTTGAACAGTTTGCAGATCAGAGTATTCAACATAGGTAGAAAGTATTATCTCTTAAGATAGATAAACCGTGCCTGAACTAATTAATAATTAACTACCCCTGAAGGCTATGAAGAAGCTTGTCAAAATAATTATTAAAACGAAGTATCCATGTAGATCGTTATGCTAATTAGGAGCATATCTCAGTGGATAGGAGGGGATGAATATATGAGAAAGACCAGTGTCTGTGAAACTCCCTTAGAGTGCCTTTGTCTGAGAAGCCTTTCAGTTCCGTTTTGGCATGTAGATAGCTGTCTAGTCAGGAAAAGGCAATCGTAAGGATAAGTTCTATATAATCATACAGGGTAGTGGGTGCCCTAATCTTTATGTAATTCATGACAGATAAGGTGATGTTAGGACTTCTAAGGAGATGAATCATGTATCACAACCATCTCGGGCTGGGATGATACAGGCATCCTCCTATGGGAGGTGCGTGTGTGGAGGCAGGGGAGAGAGGTCTGCAGTGTGTCACCATGGTAACAAGTCAGGTCTCTAACCTTGTGAGAGCCAATGAGCGACTGCATGAGTCATGCAGGGGGAGAACTTTTTACCTCAGACCTTGGCTCCTCTCATGAATTCGCGCCAAAAGACAGCAACCAATAGAGCGATGAACAGCTGGTTGTCATGGCAATAAGATTGTGTGGTAGTTCTAGTATTCACCTAATAATGTAGTTGCTATCTAAGAGGAACAGAGAGTTAATACAGGATTAAAATAGGGGTGTCAATGAACATTACTAGCAGCCTGTTGTGTGTAAGAGAAGGGCATATTTGCATTTATAATTATCAATCCGTGTAATCGGAGCAGGATGAAACCCTGTTAAACTGTCAGTGTACCGATCAGCTAGAGGAGGGAGAGATAAAGTAGATTGGAGATCTCTGATGACCCTATACCTCATTAGATTGGAAAATACAGTCACATAAGAATTTAATTATAATAGAGCTCTAATGAAGGGTGGAACTGCTAGTGTAGGGCTGTATTGGAGAGTAAGGTGTGACAGAACAAACCATGCAGACACAGCGCTGCTTTGGTAGTCAGCATTAAGGGGGATATAGATATGCCTGTGTGTAAGAACTATGATCTACCTAAACTAAACTTAACATATTGAAATACTTTAGGAACATATTACCAGCCGGGGTATGAACTTTCAATACTCTAAAAACGGCACATGAACAGTCAGAGGAAATCTTTCAGCCTATGTTGCAGATGCCATCTGTGTTCACCGATCTCTTCTAGCTCTTCTGGAGCGTGGAGGTTTCGTCGGGCTGTAGATGGAAGGAGACTGCGGGTCGGGTTGAAGAATTCTTGGTTCCGATGGCGAACGGTGTCTTCGGTAGCATGTGTGTTGGGTCTCCATTGCTTCACTCCTGGAAGGTGCTTTAGATGCTGTAGGGGTACGAAATTCCGCGTACCAATCTGGGACCTCCATGAGAGGGATTCCGAGCGTGTCACAGAAGGAATGTAGATCCTCAGGGACTCTGAGGAGAGCTGAGCGTCCTTGTACTGTTGCCGCCAAACCAAAAGGGAACTTCCAGTGGTAAATTATACCCTTGGCCCGGAGTACTGACAGAAGGGGTTGCAGTTCCCTTCTGCGCTGCAAGGTTATATTTGATAAATCCTGGAATAGACGAAGTTCTGTGCCGTTATGTAGTAAAGGGGTCAGGGAACGTGCAGCCCTCAGGATGTCTTCCTTCAAACGGTAGTCAATAATGCAGCATACCACATCCCTAGGCGGGTCAGAGTCCTTTCCCTTCGGTCTCATGGCACGGTGGATTCTTTCCATCGCAATAGGAACCTCTCTGGGTCTGCTGAGTATGTTATTAAAGATATGAATAACTTCACTTTGAAGGTGATCCGCATCCACGGTTTCAGGCAAACCTCTCAGCCTGAGGTTATGGCGTCTGCCGCGATTGTCTAAATCTTCCAAGTGGCGATTGACATCTCTTAATTGCCGTGTATGTGTGTCAATCGCCAGATTCTGGTGACGGATCTTGGATGAATGGAGGGCAGTCGTTTGTTCCACCGCCTGAATTCTGCCTGTAATAGCTTGGACTTCAATTTTTAAATCTGAGATTGCTGCTGTCAGGGTGTCCTTAATGTCCTCAGCCACGGATCTGAGATCGCTCAGGCTCGGATGCTGATGAGGAGTGAGGAGAATTCCCCCGTCACTGAGTTCAGCGTGAGATGGAGAGGTAGCAGCATTAGAGTGAGGAGGAAGCTGATGCTGGCTCCGTGAGGTGGGAGCCGGCGCCGAAGTTCCCATCTGTGCCCGGAACATCTCCGGGATGTTCTGACTGGATCTTGCCGGTATTTCACGGGGAGAACGGGACCGGGAGGTCGACGAAGTTCTGGAGGATGTACCCATCGCTTTTCGGGTGTTTGGGAGGCCGTTGACCGTCCTTGGAATTCAGATTTCTATCCCTGTCAGTGGAGCTCTGAAGTTAAGCAGCCATTCTCTACGAGGTCAAGCCACGCCCCCGTCTCCAAACTTTTTGATACCACCTCGTAAGTTTGACAACACTATGGAGTTGAATTAGCCCATAGACTGTTCACAGCCTTTTTGCCTTTAGTAAATTAGCCCCTGAGTGCTCAGCTGTACACTTACAACATTAAAATTGTATGGGTTACTAAGACTTTTAGAGATGGAAACTCCTAAAAAGGAAATTTTCTCTTTGCACCTTATAAAGAGGTAAAATCAACTCCACGGAGGCCTAGTATATTTGGTTAAGTAGGGAACTTTATGTGGAATATTTCCAAAAGTTTACATTTTATTACTAGTGACAATGTCCTTCATGGGGTGAATGTTGAAAGGATGATTTCCCTCCTGGTAGTAAAGATGAAATTGGCATTCCTCCAGTTTTTGAAGATTAAGTGAAAGACTTGTCATCTTCCCCATAGTTACTTGTTCTCCATTTTGCCACTTAAAGCAGGATTTAATATTTAACTTTTTAATGATAATGAAGAAAACAGCAAGTACAATTCTGTACGTGTGACATAGAATGCATGAAGTTAAAAAACCTTGTGTCTTACAACCACTTTAAACAGTGTGTGCTAAGTATCACCTTAACAAGTCTTAACAAGGATTTTTCATCAGTCTTATATACTGTATACAGTATATGTTTGATTATTTCAGGACTGCAGGTTAAGAAAAATGGAAACATTTCATTTTTAATAAATGATGAGGCATTTAGTCTGATAAGAAAATGTTTGTAACTTGATGAGGGTATTCAGTGTAACAAAGGAGAATCATCATCTTCATATATAATTGTTCCTAGAGATGGGCCGAACACCCCTCTGTTCAGCTCGAAACAGAACTCCTGAACAGTTCAAATGAAGAACCCCACTGAAGTCTATGGGAGCCAAACAGGGAAAATCAAAAGTGCCCATTTTGAAGACTTATATGTAAGTAATTGGCACTAAAAGGGGTATGGGGGTGCTGGTACTGCCCTGGGGGACATGTATCAATGCAAAAATGATTGATTTTAAAGGAGCAGTGATTTTAATGATGCTTAAAGTGTAACAATAAAAAATAAAAAATCCTTTAAATATAGTACCTGGGGGGAGGGGGTCCCCTTAGTCTGCCTGTAAAGTGACACATTTGTAGCATGCATAGAACATGCTGCAGCAAAAATGCCATTTCGAAAGAAAAAAAACAAGCTAAATCACATTTAAATTGACTCGTGGTTGCAATTGCTGGCACCCAGCTATTTAAAAAAAAAGAAAAGAAAAAAACGGCATGGAGTACAACCCAAAATCCATTCCAGACACTTATCCAAGAATGCAGCCTGGCAGGTCAGAAAAGAGGGGGCAAGCGAGCACCCCCTCCTGAACCATACCAGACCACATGCCCTCAACATGGGTGGGTGCTTTGGTGCAGGGGGATCGCTCTGCCCCCCAACCCCAAAGCACCTTGTCCCTGTGTTGGTGGGGACAAGGGTCTCTTCCCCTAACCCTGGGCTGTGGTTGTGGGGGTCTCAGGCAACAGACTTATCTGTATCTGGAAGCCCGCTTTAAGAAGGGGATCCCTAGATCATGCCCCCCCCATGTGAATGAGTATGGGATACAAAGTTTTGACACTTACTTTTCAACACTTTTTTGGTGAATGGGTAGGGGTACTATGTACCCCATACTCATGCACATAGGGGTGTCAGGATCTGGGGACCCCCTTCTTAAAGGCGGCTTCAAGATACCAATAAGTCCCCTGCCCGCAGACCCTCACAACCACAGCCCAGGGTTGTGGGGAAGAGACCCTTGTCCCAATCAACATAGGAACAAGGTGCTTTAGGGAGGGGCGGCAGAGCCACCCAGCCCCAACACCCACCACCCCTTGTTGAGGGTATGTGGCCTGGTATGGTTCAGGAGGGGGGGAGCTCATTCGCCCCCCCCCCTTTCCTGACCTGTCAGGCTGCATGCTTGTATAAGGGTCTGGTATGGATTCTGGGGAGGACCACACTCCATTTTTCTTTTTTTTTTACTATTTTTTTTTTATTCAGCTGTCAGCAGGGAAGCCCATTGACAGCTGATGACTCATCTGTTGTTAAGGATGCCATGGCTGGCTTCCCGACCTTGCTCTTTAACAACCAGCTTTTACTGCGCCCTGATTGGGCAAAGCTTTGCTTAGTCAGGGAACAGAATGCACTGTGCAGTATGCAGCATGGCGTTCAGTGGGGCAAACACCCACCGAACACCCTGCAAATTTGGGTGTTCCCTGGACAGGGCGAGCAGCCTGAACTCATGCTCCGGCTGAGCTGTTCACCCAACTCTAATTGTCCATATAACACTTAAAATATAAGATTTATATGGGATATAAGGAAGAAGCTTGTACCTATGAAAATGCAAAATGTATATTTAAGGGAGTCTTCTTAAAAAGGAAACACAGAACTTTAATGCTTTATTAGGAATCTAATAAATATTCTGAAAATGACAAATTATTTTCCTTCCAAATATGAGGTAATTTTTGCCACTGGGAGGCAATGTATGTACTTAATACCATGCAATGCCTTACCATAGCACTATTTATAGTATTCGTAAACCAACATATTTAATACAGGCTTCTGACTGGTCATGTAACATAATAAGTTCCTTTTTTCGAACGTGTTTACAGTGGGTGGTTGGGATGGAGACAAAGCAGGATCCAAATAATGATGTTTGAGCACTGTTTTGTTCAATAATACTGTAAACCCAGGCCATTGCAATGATGCCTTCTCAGGGGGTGTGTCCATGACTGCCTAGGTTTTACAGAAAGTGGGTTTGGTGGTGTTATGCCTCACTCAACCCAGAGGAGGAACAGTGCTGGACCCCAGGAGCAATGAGTCTCTGCAGGGAAAAAAAAACTAGAGTATTGCAGCAAGAGCTATTTTTATATTTTATAGTTTTAACATACAGAGCCACATGGTTCTATAACTTTAATACAAAGTTGGGCTTTAATAAGACATTTGCATTTTGTGCAGTAAGTGTTTATTGTACCGTGAATGAAATACTTTTTCTCACCATTTAATATTAATGAAACCACAAACTAAAAAGGTTAATTTGCATTTTCTCAATATTAATGTTTTAATAATGTGCTTAGTTTACATCAGAATTGTATCTTCTGTTTTTGGATGAAGTTATATTCATTGTACTTTCTAAACTTTACTTTTGTTAGAGATGAGTGAATCAAGTACTATCCATCCTGCCATGGATTCCTGCAAATACTGTACTCTAAAACTTAAAAAATACACGTTCATTGGTTTGGAAAGACACAGACATCTTAAAGTGGAACTAGAGGCAAACTGTGAAATACACAGTTGAAATATTGTTTATATTTCAGGGTTTTAAATATAATGAGAAAGGATTAAAGGCCTAGTTCATCTTGAAGAAAAAAAAATAATGCACATAATATAGCAAGAAAAACATTTGCATTTATTATTTTTTCCACAGGACCCTGCAAAACATTGCACCCACAATCAGTGGATTGCAGGTGCAATGACAGGCTCCTGCACACTCTCCCTCTAGCTCTCTGCCCTCTGTATAGGCTTTCAGTTAGAAAGCCAGAGGAAGTGTCAATGGACTACAAGTGTGTTGATTACTGTGCTCACAGTCCATTGAGAATTATATGTCCGTAAGCTGTGGTGGCAATCTGGACATGCAGTTTATTGATTCACAAATCTCTTCAGCTCTGTGGGTAGTAGGAGGGTCCTTAGGAACATGTTATATGTTACACCCCCAATACAAATGTAACACGTAGCATGTTCCTAAAGGATTCCTGTTCTGTTTTTACTGCTATTGGTCTTTTAGAGAGGGTTACTGTTCTGATGACAATGGTTTCATCAGACAGTGAGGGAAAGTTTTTAACAGAGCCACGGGGAGAAATAAATGATTCTGTTGGTTGACAATGATGTGTATGTTATCATTGAAGGACTTGCTTTAACGTGGTTGTAAAACCCTCTCATATACCAAGTGAAATGAATAGCCTCAGGTGATGATGATTATATTGAGATTTTTGGATAGATTATGGAGGACACATATATAACTCTCCTAACACAACATCTCCCTATCTCCCCCCCCCCCCCGGTACAACACACCTCATTCAAACCCAAATCCATCGTCAATCCCACACATGTTATATACAAAGTTTTTATCAGGTGGTATTCTCAGAAATCTCACACATGTACCAACAAACCCCAAACTCTTTCCACCCAAACCTCACCGCAAAGGAGAAACTGGCCCTCCAAAATCTATCTGAAAATCTCAATATCATAATCAAACTAGCAGATAAGGGTGGGAGAATATTTATACAAGATCAAGAAGACTATCTCCAGGATGCCAAAAGATTACTATCAGATAAGAATACATACATCCGACTACGTTTCGATCCACAACCCCTGTTCAGCGAAGAGGCTCATGCATTAGTCAAACCACCCCTAATCGATGAGATTATCAATAAAACAGAAGCATCATTACTAAAAAAACGATTCATCTGTACCCAGCTTCAGGCCTCAATATATCAGCTCTGCTTCTGAGAACCTTCAGTATCACTAGGTGCAATGTACTGTCACCTCTCTTTATCATCTTAAAAGCAATTTTGATGGTTTTACCATGAAGAAACTGTACAGTCATATTTAGACACACTGTAAAACTGCTATAATAAAGAGTTATGGTAAGATTGTTAAAATAGTAATATGTCTATCTGACTGAATATCTGTTTTTGCAACTTCAATTGAGTTTTAGGTAAAAGCAGGCCTATTAGATTTATTGTATGGGGATGTGTTGACAGGGCACAAAACAATACAATTCAGTCAGGTACCCAAAAAAGAAACATACTGCTGTAATTTGTCATTTTTTTAGACTGATATTGCAGTTTAACAATAATTTTTAGCGATTTTTATGATGTTTGCTGGCAATATATGGCTCTTTAAAAGGATCCTATCTAAGCCTTTAGAAATATTGATCCAAGACTGCTAAGTGCAGCTGCAAAATGTTTTCTCTGGTAAAATGATGTGTTTTTTAGAATTATGTTTATTCAATTCTTTTTGATCCATGTTGGATATGATACCCCGCCATGTTGTTATGTTATCACAAAAGAATGATCAGTGGGAGAATGTATTTTCTTTTTGATATAATGTTGCTTTACTTTCACTAATTCTTCCTTCAAAGAAGCTTTGAAAACATGGTATTTTTCATGTTACAGTTCTAAGTTGGGACTCCCTTGGAGGCATTTAGTTCATTCAAACACTTCAGCATGATATGTAAGTAGTAATGTTAGACAGCTGAACTAGCCTCTAGTGCCAAATACTTCACAAAGTACTTTATGTTGTATGCACATGTATGTAATCAACAAGGATGCCAATAAATGTGTTTTTCAACTACAATAATGAGGCCTACCCTATGCCAGCTAAGCACATTCTTATGGTGCTTACACCTCCATTATGTTTCACGACCTATTACCACTTCAATGCATGTTTTTTGGAGCAGGAGACTTGTTGCTTTTGTAGAGAACAAATTAGCAAATAAAAAAAAATAACAATAATATAGCATATACAATTGCGACTCAAGTCATATTGTAATTGAATGTTATTAAAGTGTACCTCTCCTTTTCAATCTGCAGCTCTGTAATTTTCTGTAAATGCAATGCAAAATGGCTACCTAGAGGTGCTCTGCACACAGAATATGTACAGAAGCCCCCCCAGAAACATAATTTCCTGCTTTTGTGATTGGCTCATTGCTTTTTCCAGAAGTCTACAGTAAGATATAAGTCAGATATCAGGCATCCCCTGCAACAAAAATGTAATTTTTGGTGAGATACTTCCAACAGGATATCACGTGTAAAAGGATGCAGACAATGTTCCTCATTAGAGCCCTGCAGGTGATAATTAAGAAACCACTACCATTAGATTACCTTACCACATAGACACAGACAAACGCACAGGGATTTCTTCAGAATAACAGGTAGGAATCTGTAACAAAGTTTGTTAAAATTGTTGCAATGTATATAGATCACCCAGAGGTAATGTTTTTTTCCTCACCAACAGTTTCTCTGGTCCAGCCACATGATCGAGTCCCAGCGCTGGATTCATTATAGTGGACAGCCAACAACAAATGCCCCATATAGTGAGCCTATGGGTGATGTCACCGCCCAAGCTCTGCAACCTTTGTCAACGACTTCTCCTCTTCACTGAATCCGCTGCTGGGACACGATCATGTGAACGGACCGAAGCAGCTTCTGAATAGGTAATTATAGGAATCTTTCCTTTTACATTGTAGAGAGAATAGGCTTATAATGAAGGTGTGAGCAGAATTGACCACTTCAATACTGGGCACTTTTACCCCCTTCTTGCCAAGGAAAATTTTCAGCTTTCAGCGCTGTCATACTTTGAATGACAATTGCGCGGTCTTGCGCGGTCATGCAACACTGTACTCATAAGAATTTTTTTATTATTGTTTTCACACAAATAGAGCTTTCTTTCAGAGATGTTTAATCACCACTGTTTTTTTATTTGTTTCTAAATAAATAAAAAAAAACTGAAAATGCGCTTTGCAAATAAATAAACTTTCTTCATAAATATAGGTCAAAATGTATTCTGCTACATTTCTTTGGTGAAATTAACCTAATTCTGTGTTTATTATTTATTCTAAGGCAAAGAGTCCACTGTATATCTGAAAATTGATCAGTCCTGATGTCTCCATCAGCGCTGGGTTTTTAATTTATTACTAAATAAGCAAACAAAAAACTGAAAATGTTGAAAAAATGAGTTTGTTTTTGTTTCTGTTATAAATTTTTGCAAATAAATAATTGTGCTTCACAAATTTAGCCCCAAATGTATTCTGCTACATTTTATTTGGTGAATATAACCCAAATCAATAAACATTATTTAGTTTGCAGGAAAGTTATAGAGTCCAAAAACTATGGTATATACAGTATATCTGAAAATTGATCAATCCTGATGTACTGACTCCTTTTCTAATTTCTTAAGGCCCTAAAATGCCAGGAAGGTGGAAATATCCCCCCCCCCCCCCCTCCAAGTGACCCCTTTTTGGAAAGTAGACAGTCCAAGGTATTTAGTAAGAGGCATGGTGTTTTTTTTTAATTTGGAATTTTTTGGCATAATTTTTTGGGAAATGAAGAAATAAAAAAAAATTCACAATTATATATTTTTTTACATACTGTCACCAGTGCAGTACAGCATCATCATATAACTGGCGTGGCAGTGTCTCTCATTGGTGACAGTACGAATAAAAAATGTTATAATTATTTATTTTTATTTATTTTTTTTTAACTTTTTATTGCATGTTTGTTATTTAACATTTTTTTTTAACACACTGTTACTAGAGCAATATAATGTTACCTCAGTAACATTGTACTACTCTGGGTAAGTGATCAAGATTTTTTTTAAAACATTATGTTTGCTTATAGCAGTGAATTACATTGCTATAAGCAAGTATTTTACTGAATGAAACTGAATCATACAGTTTGTTTTGTTGTGATTAGCTGTAATTGGTCAAAGCTAATCACATGGTACAGATGGCTGTGATTGGCCCTATCTGTACCATGTGATCAAACTAAAAGCTAGCAAAACAATTGTACACAATAGATGGCATGAAAGGAAGCCATTCATTGTGTACAGCTGTCATATGACCTGCTGTGATTGGTAACAGCAGTCACATGGTACTGGCAGTGAGCTGGCACACCGATCAGTCATAGGTTGTGTCACAGTCGGTGACAGATCGCACCGCTGCGCAGCCCTGTGAGCACGTGATTGGCGCTTCTTGACAGGCCATCATATGACATCCAGTCAGGATGGATAAGCACCCTCCCGGCCATCAATTGACTATGGGTTTGGTGGTAAGTGGTTAAAGTGGCTTTAACTACTTGCTGACCTGTCATTATATGGTGGCAAGTTGGCCCTCCTGCACAAATCGCCGTAGCTGTACGGCAGCTCACGCAGGCGCAGTTTCTGGCAGGCACGTGCCCGTGGGTGGGACAAACTCGATTTCTGCCAGCAACTCACGATCGCCTAGTGCAGAGGCAAAACGGGGATCTTCCTTTGTAAACAAGGCAGATCCCCATTCTGACAGGGGACATGACAGACATCGGGAACAGTGTTCACTGTCATGTCCCTGGCAGCCCATTCCCCTACAGTTAGAACACACCTAGGGAACACACCTAGTGGTTAAGGACCAGAACAATTCCCCCTTAATGACCAGGCCACTTTTTTGCGATACGGCACTGCATCACTTTAACTGACAATTGTGCAGTCGTGTGACGCTGTACCCAAATAAAATTGACGTCCTTTTTTTTTCCACAAATTGAGATTTCCTTTGGTGGTATTTGATCACCTCTGCAGTTTTTATTTTGTGCGCTATAAACAAAAAAAGACAGATACTTAAAAAAAAAACAATATTTTTTACTTTTTGCTATAATATATATCCAAAAAAAAAGGTCTTCATCAGTTTAGGCCATTATGTATTCTTTTATATATTCTTGGTAAAAAAATCCCAATAAACCTATATTGATTGGTTTGCGCAAAAGTTATAGCATCTACAAAATAGGAATAGATTTATGGGATTTTTATTATTAATTTATTTTTTACTAGTAATGGTGGCAAACAGCTATTTTTTGTGGGACTGCAACATTGTGGCGAAAAGATCTGACACTTTTGACACTTTTTTGGAACCAGTGACATCCATACAGCGACCAGTGCTATATAAATGCACTGGATACTGTAAAATGGCACTGGCAGGGAAGGGGTTAACACTAGTGGTGATCAAGGATTAAATGTGTTCCCTGGGAGGTGTTTCCAACTGTGGGGGGAGGGGACTGACTCAGAGTACAGAGAGATCACTGTTCCTAATCACCAGGAACAGATGATCACACTGCGCTTCCCGGTCAGAATAGGGATCTCTTTGTTTACATTAAAAGATCCCAGTTCTGGCTCTCTGTGAAGCGATTGCAGGTGGCTAGCAGACATTGTCACCGCTGGTCACGTGCATCAGCTCCCCCGCCATGCAGTAGGTGTGCACGTGCACCTGCTATAGCTGTAAAATGGACAAACGTACAGCTACAGTAATTCAGGGGAACGAGCCGACCTGCCACAATATAATGACGGCTGCTGGTCGGCAAGTGGTTAAAGCCTACATTTTTTTTTACTTTCATGCATTCTAAACTTTTCATTTCACAGAATCCCATTTCCCTTATACTTACTTGAGCCCATTCTCAACCCAACTCTATGCATGAAAGCAATGGCTCTCTCCTTCCTCACAGGGCATATTGATAGCAATGGGAGCCACCATTACTGTAAATCAAGTTCTATGATGAGGGAGCAGGAGGTGGGGCTGAGCCACAGTGTCTGTGTCAATAGATCCAGACAGGGTAGTTCAGGAGCAAGCCTGCATAAGTGCCAAAGAAAGCAGCACTTGCAGGAGAGGAGGAGCCAGAAGCGCTGGCAGAGGGCCCCAGAAGAGGAGGATCGGGGCTGTTCTATGCACACCTATTGCACGAAGCAAGTATGACATGTTTTGGCTTGCCTTCCACTTTAATGCACAAAAATTCAGTGCACTGCAATGCACAGAGAATTTGTATCTGTTTGGTGAAGCACAGGTGTCACAACCTGGTTTACTCGTTGGTGGCACTATGCTTCCCTGAGCAGAAAGCTGCAGTTTAAACCCCCGTTCACACCTATGCGAATTAGATGCGGCTTACACCGCATCCAATTCGCAGGAAATTTTAAAATACATTCATATGAATGCATCTGGTTCACATATGTGCGTTGCATTCGCATTGTGCATTGCACAAAAACGTGTGCGTTTTCTGGGAATTGCGGTGCGAATTACAAGCCCATTATCTTCTATAGGAACACATCTGATTCGCATATGAACTGCGTTCTGAACATAGATTTTCTCCTTCTCCTTACTACACCTTCCCCTCCCCCCTCCCTGCTCACTGATCCGCAGGTAGAACGCAGAGGAATCTCTGAACAACTGATTTTTATCTTCCCAGTGAAACCTGAGCTTCAATTCGCACTGCACATGTGTGAACCCAGGCTTAGGGGTTGATTTACTAAAGACAAATAGACTGTGCACTCTGCAAGTGCAGTTGCTCCAGAGCTTAGTAAATAAGGTAAAGCTTCACTTTGCCAAGAAAATCCAATCATGTGCAAGGAAAATAAAAACAAATGCATTTTTGCTTGCACATGATTGGATGGTGGAAGTTAGCAGAGCTTCTGTTTATTTACTAAGCTCTGGAGCAACTGCTCTTGCAGAATGCAGCTGCACTTTGCAAAGTGCACAGTCTCCCAACAGTCAGCAGGTTCCAGCAATCAGATCCACCTGGGCACACATGCTGAGAGGGTACTTCTGCTATGGCTTCTTGCCTCAGTGTTTTGGCTGTTCCTGCCTTGTGCCCTGTTTGCCGTGTTGCTGCCAGACTCAGTTGCCAATTACCCTTGATCTTGCTCTTGCCCTGTATCCAGTCCTCTGTTGCCATGTGCCCTGTTACCTTTATCAGTCTTGTTTCCCTCCTTCCTATCTGCTATTCCAGGTTTCCCCTGCCTTGCATATTTCACACGTGTATATACACTATATTACAAAAAGTATTCAGACGCCTGCTTTTACTGTGCAGGCCAGTCAAGTTCCTCCACCCCAAACTCGCTCATCCATGTCTTTATGGACCTTGCTTTGTGCACTGGTCTAAATCATTTGATGGAGGGGGGATTATGGGGCGGGGTTGTTTTTCATGGGTTGGGCTTGGCCCCTTAGTTCCAGTGAAGGGAACTCTTAAGGCGTCAGCATACCAAGACATTTTGGGCAATTTCATGCTCCCAACCTTGTCAGTTTTGATTTTCATGTATTCTCGTGTTTATTGCTGTTGGTGTGCGGTTATTATGCACTGTAAATAAATCTCAACGTAAAGATATATACACATGCTCTGGCCCAAGTTTCTGTGTGTAGATACATATATCTGGTCATCCCAGCTGCTAATTCCTGACAACAGGTGTGCTGCAGTCTCCTGTATATGTGCATTGGAGTGCAATTGAAGTAATTAAAGCAGAAAAAAAGTCTGCTTCAATTACCTATATTCCATGTCTTTCTTACAACTGCTGACATCTTTGCCTGGTCTTTTTCAGGGTTTGGCAGCCTGGCCATCTTGGTTGACCAGCCTGGGATGGCTTAACTCCCAAACATGTGCACCAGAGTTAATTCATCCCAGCGCCAAGGAGTGCCAAGAATGTACACAGAGCTGCACATGCCCATCTTGCTGTACAGTCTTTAGAAACTTGCTAACAGGAAGGGAAGCAGCATTAATTACAGAAGAGACAAGTAGGCTATGGCTTACTAAAAGAGTAGAGTATATTCACTTCTAAGAAAATGTTCACTTATCTTAGTGGATGACTTGTCAAAGAATACAAAACCATGTGCAAGGATATTTTTTTAAAAAAAGAACTTTACTTGCACATGATTGAATATTTGAAGTCAGCACAACATTAGTTCATTCACCTAAGTGAGTGTTATCATTGTAAAATACAGTACATTTTATTGAAAATTCTACCTACTGTAGCTTAGTGAATGTCATAAAGTTGTGCTGACTTCAAGAATCAAATCCTGAGGAAGCAAAAATCCTTTTTATGATTTTCTCGCACATGATTGGGCATTTTTTTTAACTGATTTATTTAAGAAGTAAAAAATTCAGTCTGAATGTTTAAATGCTGCTTTTGGAAATTAGAATCATAGAGTCTCATTTGTAATAAAAGCCTTCTAGCTAGCAAATTGCATTTTATGGGGTAAAGTTACATTATCAATGAATGGCAATGCACCAGAACACATGCATAAAAGCATTCAATTATCAAAATGTGCATTCTAATGCATTTTATAATGTACAGAAGATTCATATCCACAGTATACATATTTGATCCTGGGTGCTAGGACACTAATTGATGACACAGATCTGCAAATGCAAGTAAGAATGTAATTTGCATACCAAGATATCCTTTCAATATTCTCTTTTATTTAGTCGCAATGAGAATTCCAACCTTACTTGCATAATGCATGCTTTTACACTTGTTATAAAATGTGCTGTGTTATGAAGAAGCTGTTATAGGAGTTGTATGTTCTTTAGCTGTAGTCACTTCAGCTGTCTCATGGAATGGGAGTATATGGGAGAATATCAGTGGCGGCTGGTTCTCAACATTTTTTTTGGGGGGGGGCGCAAACAAACTGAAAAATTCAGAAAAAAAAAACAAAATCAATTGCAGTCTCACTGTACCATCAACCACAGCCACTGTGCCATAAAATGTAGCCACTGTGCCCATGAATTGCTGCCACTGTACCATCAAACGCAGCCACTGTGCCCATCAATTGCCGCCACTGTGCCATTAAACGCAGCCACTGTACCATCAAACGCAGCCACTAAGCCATCAAACACAGCCACCGTACCCATCAATTGCCACCACTGTGCCATCAAATGCAGCCACTGCATCCAATCAGAGTGCCTGTTGTTTCAGCCAATCACGTGACGGGTAACAGATCCGAGCACCTGATTGGCGGAGAGGCGGTTTAGTGTTAGTAAATATTCATTCGCTTTTCTAACATAGATGAGTGACCTACGAGCGCCCAGCATGGCGCTCGCGGGTCACCTTTTTTGATGCCTATTAGAGCCTATTTCTCTAATCAAGTGCTTCAAAAACACCCCCCGCTGCTGCCGGGCGCCTGAATAGGGGTGGCAGCGGCGGCCATAGATAGATTCATGCATTAATCTATCTATTGGTGCTAGAGGGGGTGGCAGGAGAGAGGGGGTGGCGCCAATGTGCCCTTATGGACGTACCGCCACTGCAATATATTGCTGGTGTTGGGGAGCCAAATGTATTAACCTGCTATAGAAAAGGTTAATCCATAAACATCTAATTCCCATCTTGTGTCTGATATTAACTTTATGCAAATATTGAACATTATGAAAATTTTCAGTTAATCAACTTCTTATAGATTAATCATATATCAGTCCACTTTACCCTAACAATTCAAGCATATCAGTAGAAGTTTTAAGAGTCTAATGTGCCTTTAATGTGGGAATATTAAACTTAATATGTCATAATGTGGTATGCATCAATGTTTGCTAATGCATCAAAAATAAGCTTTAATGCTGGCCACACATTAGGCAATTTTCTTCCCTTCAATCACGTGTTGAAGGAAAGAAAATTGCTAATTTCTCCCATCAACACATTCAGTGTTGATAGGGGAATCGCTCTCGCTCTGCTATTGTATTCAGCAGAAGGTTTCCACAATGTCTGCATACAATGATTACCATTGCCGGCTATAGATCCACTTCAGTATAACTAGCCTGCCCATAGATTGCTAGCTTTAGAAAAAGAGAATGTCATGTCCACGTTTAATGCGATTACGAAGCTTAAAGGGGTTGTAAAGGCACACATTTTTTTATTCTAATGCATTCTATGCATTAAGATAAAAAGCCTCAGCACCCCCGTAATACTTATCTGAGGTCCCTCTCTGTCCAGCGATGTCCAAGAATGTCTCAGTCGTCCGAGATTCTCCTTTCTAACTGGCTGAGACACAGAAGCTATGCCATTGGCTCTCGCTGCTGTCAATCAAAGTCAGCTAGCCAATCAGGGGAGAGGGGAGGCTGGGGCTCAGTGTCTGAATGGACACAGGGAGCTGTGATTCAGCTTGGGTGCCCCCATAGCAAGCTGCTTGCTGTGGGGGTACTGAAAATGAGGGAGGAGCAGCAAAGAGGCACCTAAAAAGAGGAGGGTCCAGGCTGCTCTGTGCAAATGCACTGCAACAGAGCAGATAAGTATAACACGTTTGTAATTTTTACAGGAAAAAAAAAACTAGCCTTTACAATCACTTTAAACCTTGAAAACAGCAATCATGTTGCATACTTGCCAACAGTCATGGATTGCCTGGGATAATCAATATTTAATACATAGCAGGAAGTCATCATTCATGCAAAGACATACTGGGTCCTCCAAGCCAGACTCACATGTCACGCTGAGAAAAAATGCAAGGACGGTGGTACAAGATTCAGTGCAATGTGAGTGCCTATAAAAGTGTAGATAGAATAACATCCAACAAATAGCCCTTTGCAAAAAAGAGTAATGGTAAATAAATGAACATTTTAGAAATACACAGGCCAATATCCATTATAGGGGTTCCACTAAAGAGTCTCATACTTACCTATTTTTGGGTCACATGGGGAGTCACTATGCGTAATAAGGGGAATTCTTTTTTTGAAGCTTCTCAGTTTGCTAGTGCTGATGTACATTTGTTTTTTTATGGGACCTTTAGACTGGCTTTGTCATTACAATGAGGAGATACATTTGAATTAGCTCTAGAGAATTGTACATTCTGTTTGCTGCCTCTTGATAACGCTACACATATTCAAGTAATTGTCCTTTGATGTTGTTACACCTCATTATTATTATTATACACATGTCGGTTGGTCCCCAATTCTATCTATATATATATATATCCATATATATATATATATATATATATATATATATATATATATATATATATATATATATATATAGATGTATATAGCTATATATAGCTATATATATATAGATATATATATATCTATATATATATATATATATATATATATATAGCCATATACATCTATATATATATAGATAGATATATAGATACATACATATAGATGTATATAGCTATATATATATATATATATATATATACCCCTCACATTTTTGTAAATATTTTATTATATCTCTTCATGTGACAACACTAAAAAAATATACTTTGCTACAATGTAGTAAAAGTTCAGCTTGTATAACAGTTTAAATTAGCTGTCCCCTCAAAATAACTCAACACACAGCCATTAATGTCTAAACTGCTGGCCACAAAAGTGAGTACACCCCTAAGTCAAAATGTCTAAATTGGGCCCAAAGTGTCAATATTTTGTGTGCCCACCATTATTTTCCAGCACTGCCTTACCCTCTTGGGCATGGAGTTCACCAGAGCTTCACAGGTTGTCACTGGAGTCTGGATGACATAATGGAGCTGGTGGATGTTAGAGACCTTGTGCTCTTCCACCTTCTGTTTGAGGATGCCCCACAGATGGTTAATACGGTTTAGGTCTGGAGACATGCTTGGCCAGTCCATCACCTTTACCCTCAGCTTCTTTAGCAAGGCAGTGATCGTCTTGGAGGTGTGTTTGGGGTTGTTATCATGTTGGAATATTGCCCTGCAACCTAGTCTCCAGAGGGAGGGGATCATGCTCTGCTTTAGTGTGTCACAGTACATGTTGGCATTCATGGTTCCCTCAATGAACTGAAGCTCCCCAGTGCCAGCAGCACTTATGCAGCCCCAGACCATGACACTCCCACCACCATGCTTGACTGTAGGCAAGACACACTTGTCTTTGTACTGCTCACCTGGTTGCCACCACACAGGCTTGACACCATCTGAACCAAATAAGTTTACCTTGGTCTCATCAGATCACAGGACACGGTTCCAGTAATCCATGTTCTTAGTCTGTTTGTCTTTAGCAAACTGTTTGCAGGCTTTCTTGTTGCATCATCTTTAGAGGAGGCTTCCTTCTGGGAAGGAACAGCACAGCACAGAATGTATGTATGGCAAGGGGTACTATAGTGTGCTGGAGGGACTACTGATGCTGGCTGCTGGGGGGAAATCTATGGTCGCTGGGGGGATCTATTGTTGTGGGGGGTCTAGTGTTGCTGAGTAGTTTTATTGTTGCTGGTGGAAGATCTATTGTTGTGGGAGGGGGGGTTAATTGTTGCTGGAAGGGATCTACTGTTGAGGGAGGGTCTATTGTTGCTGGCGGTTGGGAGACCTATTATTACTAGTGGGGGTCTATTGTTACTGGGATAAGGGTATTTTTTGTGGCGGCTCTATTGTTGCTGGGGGTATATTATTGATTGGGGGGTTGTTTATTGTTGTTAGCTGTAGTGAATCTATGTTATTGTTTTTATTTGTTATCAGTATCAAATTCAATACAAATTACTACAAATTACTAGGTTCTGTATTCTCTTAAAGGGATGGTACTGGGAGGTGGGTAGGGTCGTGGAACCCAGGGTCGGTGCTCAGAGGTGTGTAGGGGGCGGAGATAAGGGGTGATTCAAAAGGAGGGAGTACCTGCACCTATTCCCTGAGGAAAAAAGCCCTGGATATTGTATATATATATTTATATATATATATATATATATATATATATATATATATATATTAGGGATGAGCCGAACACCCCCCGGTTCGGTTCGCACCAGAACATGCGAGCAAGAAAAAAGTTTGTTTGCGAACACCGTTAAAGTCTATGGGACACGAACATGAATAATCAAAAGTGCTAATTTTAAAGGCTTATAGGCAAATTATTGTCATAAAAAGTGTTTGGGGACCTGGGTCCTGCCCTAGGGGACATGGATCAATGCAAAAAAAAGTTTTAAAAATGGCCGTTTTTTCAGGAGCAGTGATTTTAATAATGCTTAAAGTCAAACAATAAAACTGTAATATCCCTTTAAATTTCATATCTGGGGGGTGTCTATAGTATGCCTGTAAAGGGGCGCATGTTTCCCGTGTTTAGAACAGTCTGACAGCAAAATGACATTTCGAAGGAAAAAACCCATTTAAAACTACCCGCGGCTATTGCATTGCCGACAATACACATAGAAGTTCATTGATAAAAACGGCATGGGAATTCCCCACAGGGGAACCCCGAACCAAAATTTAAAAAAATAAAATGACGTGGGGTTCCCCCTAAATTCCATACCAGACCCTTCAGGTCTGGTACGGATTTTAAGGGGAACCCCGCGCCAAAAAAAAACAAAAAGGGCGTGGGGTCCCTCCAAGGATCCATACCAGACCCTTATCCGAGCACGCAACCTGGCAGGCCGCAGGAAAAGAGGGGGGATGAGAGTGCGCCCCCCCTCCTGAACCGTACCAGGCCACATGCCCTCAACATTGGGAGGGTGCTTTGGGGTAGCCCCCAGAACACCTTGTCCCCATGTTGATGAGGACAAGGGCCTCATCCCCACAACCCTGGCCGGTGGTTGCGGGGGTCTGTGGGTGGGGGGCTTATCAGAATCTGGAAGCCCCCTTTAACAAGGGGACCCCCAGATCCGGCCCCCCCTGTGTGAAATGTTAAGGGGGTACTTACCCCTACCATTTCACTAAAAAACTGTCAAAAATGTTAAAAATGACAAGAGACAGTTTTTGACAATTCCTTTATTTAAATGCTTCTTCTTTCTTCTATCTTCCTTCAATCTTTAACATTTTTGACAGTTTTTTAGTGAAATGGTAGGGGTAAGTACCCCCTTACCATTTCACACGGGGAGCGGGATTTGGGGGTCCCCTTGTTAAAGGGGGCTTCCAGATTCTGATAAGCCCCCCGCCCGCAGACCCCCACAACCACCGGCCAGGGTTGTGGGGATGAGGCCCTTGTCCTCATCAACATGGGGACAAGGTGTTTTGGGGGGCTACCCCAAAGCACCCTCCCAATGTTAAGGGCATGTGGCCTGGTACGGTTCAGGAGGGGGGGGCGCACTCTCGTCCCCCCTCTTTTCCTGCGGCCTGCCAGGTTGCGTGCTCAGATAAGGGTCTGGTATGGATTTTTGGGGGGACCCCACGCCGTTTTTTTTTGGCATGGGGTTCCTCTTAATATCCATACCAGACCTGAAGGGCCTGGTATGGAATTTTGGGGGACTCCCACGTCTTTTTTTTTTTTTTTTTTGGTTCGGGGTTCCCCTGTGGGGAATTCCCATGCCGTTTTTATCAATGAACTTCTATGTGTATTGTCAGCAATGCAATAGCCGCGAGTAGTTTTAAATGGGTTTTTTCCTTCGAAATGTCATTTTGCTGTCAGACTGTTCTAAACACAGGAAACATGCGCCCCTTTACAGGCATACTATAGACACCCCCCAGCTATGAAATTTAAAGGGATATTACAGTTTTATTGTTTGACTTTAAGCATTATTAAAATCACTGCTCCTGAAAAAACGGCCGTTTTTAAAACTTTTTTTTGCATTGATCCATGTCCCCTGGGGCAGGACCCGGGTCCCCAAACACTTTTTATGACAATAACTTGCATATAAGCCTTTAAAATTAGCACTTTTGATTTCTCCCATAGACTTTTAAAGGGTGTTCCGCGGCATTCGAATTTGCCGCGAACACCCCAAATTGTTCGCTGTTCGGCGAACTTGCGAACAGCCAACGTTCGAGTCGAACATGAGTTTGACTCGAACTCGAAGCTCATCCTTAATATATATATATATATATATATATATGACATTACAGGTTGCCCTGCCTTATTGGAGGAGAGGATATTTAATGTGAGACCCTATCTGCCCTCAGACAAAGTCGTAATGATGAAACACATCAGGGCGGGACCATATGGCAGCCGGAAGTGACATCAGCATGCCACCGAGAGTGACGGACACCAGACAGAGTGAGAGTGTCAGGGTGATGGGTGAGACACCATGATTTTTCGGCAACTAAACCACTGATGTTGTTGTGAACAAAATGTGTTATGACCTGTGTTTGTAAGTGCATTTTAAAAGGGAATGTTTTAATAAAGCAAGCTTGAATGGGATTATGCTATGTGGAGCTTTTTTCTTGTATAAGAATAGTGACTCCAAGATTGTTCCTGGGGTGAGTGAGTGATTGACAGCACTTTATCACTTCCCATTATTTACTAAGCTCTGGAGCAAAAGCCTTTGCAGAGGGCAAATGCAACTGCCTTTAGTAAATAAACCCAAATGTATTCAATACTATAAAGTTGAATTATCAACAGAATCATTCTATACATACCATATTAAAGGAACATCATTACAAAAGTGACAAATATATCATATAATATTTAATTCCTTTGAAATTGGAATACACAACACCAATGAGTAAGATCCTAGGTAGTGATGCTAAAATCAGGAGACCAGGGAGGTGATTTTGGTCAAATTGATTTGGCAGTAGATATCACTGAAGTGAAAGCTTTTAGCTGCTTAGGTGAAACTTCTTGCAAAAAAAAAAATATTTATTTTGAAACGTTTTTGTGTGTGGAGGAGGGATGTAGTATTCAGGGTAGTTTAGTTTATGTCATTTATTGGTCATTTTAATTTCACCATTATTTGTATACTGTAGCATTGCGTTTTCTATGTTACTTAAAAAAACAGGTACAGGATAGTTGAAATGTGTTTCTATAACCCTCATAGGCCATTTAAAGCTGATTGTACCTTTAAACCTTTTCCTGCCTATAACCATCCCCAGCTCAGGGTTAGCTCAACACTTTTTAAGGTCATTGACAACTAGGGCTCCTACTGATGACTGGGAACCAATTACAGTTTTTCCCAATCACGTGGCCCCAATGTCAGCTATTACATAGTTACTGTATGCAGACTAAAGGCTGCACTGATTTAAAATGCTTTTTGTCTGCAGATGAACATTGCCACCTTTAGGTGGCAGTGTTATTTGCAATGGCATCAATTTAACTGTCAAATACAATTACAAAAAAAAAGTATTAAAAAGGTAAATAAAAAAATATAGACATTTTTAAATACTTTTAAATTTTTTAACCTTTAATAAAAAAAATAAAAAAACAGAGCAGGGTTTTTATTTAAATAAAAGCCTTTACAAACCTTTAGGTTTTTTAGGTCACAAATTAGTCAAGTTAATTGATGCATGCTGATGTTGCTGAATTAGGCCTGAACATCTAGGCATCAATGTCCTCTGATCACTAAAACATTAAACTACACCTTCATTTCACCTTCCTTAATGGCTCTAATATATTGCACCAAAATGGCAATATTTTGCCAAATGCTCACATTTTTCCAAACTTCGGTGGAAATAAAAGCTTTCAATTTTCAATCATTCCTACAAGAGAATGACAGGTGCAAATACATGTCCAAAAATATTGGACCCCTGCATTTCTGTCAGATAATGCACCACTTCGTCCAGAAAATTGTTTCAAATTACAAATGTGTAGGTATTCTCATATTTATTTATTTTGTTTGTGTTGGTATGACACAAAAAAGTGTAGAAGCAAAAAGCCAAATCTGACACATTCCACGCAAAACTCCAAAAATGGACAGGACAAAATGATTGCCACGATCTCAAAACTGTAAGAAATAATTACATTCCAAGTAGGGCTGTTACTGATTAAAATTTTCAGGTTTGATTAATCGATTTTTTAAAATCGATTATTTGACTAATTTTGATTAATTATAACGCACATACAGATCCAACTACTTTTAGCTGATTTTGATTGATCAAAAAAATAACGATTAATCTGGAAATTAATCGTTAATTTCTGCAGCCCTAATTCCAAGTTTGTGATGTTCCTGTAATTTGTAATTAAACTCACCTGTATCAATTAACAGGTGCTGACAATATAGAAATCACACTGGCAACCAATTAAAATGGTAAAAAATGTACTGAACCAGTCTGTTGTGTGTGTCTGTGTGCCACATGGAACACAGAGAAGAGAAAGAGCAGCAAAGAATTATCTGAGGATCTGAGAACAAAAATTGTGGAAATGCATGGACAATCTCAAGGTTACAAGTCCATCTCCAAGGAGCTTAATGTTCCTGTGTCCACTGTGCGCAACATTGTCGAGTAGTTTACAGCCCATGGCACCGTAGCTAGTCTCCCTGGATGTGGACAAAAGGGAAAAACCTATCAAATATTGCAATAAAGGATTGTTTGAATGTTGGATAAAGAACCTTTATCAACTTCCAGAAAACTTCAAGCTGACCTTCAGGCACAGGGTACAGCTGTGTCAGTTCGGTGATCTTCTAAATACATACACCGCCCAGGAGTGTATGTATTTAGATGTAATAATGCTGCTGCTGAACAAGCCCAGGAGTGAGCTGTAGCAGGACAGTACTGTTGACAAGCATGGGCAGAGGCAGCCGGGCCCCTTGTGACGCTGGGGCACCTTACATGTGTATGGGCTGTCCCCCCTGATGGCGGCCCTGCAGCTTGCACTATACGTCGCCATCTGAATGAAAAGGGATGCTATGGTAGAAGACCCAGGATGACTCCACTGCTGACACAGAAACATATAAAAGCCAGATTGGAGTTTGCCAAAACTTACCTGGGGAAGCCAAAATCCTTTTGGAAGAATGTTCTGTGGACAGACGAAACAAAATTACATCTTTTTGGTAAAGCCCATCATTCCACTGTTTTCAGAAAAAGAAATGAGGCCTTTAAAGAAAATAATACAGTCCCAACATTCAAACAAGGTGGAGGTTCACTGATGTTTTGCTTTTTTGCTTCAGGCACTGGATGTCTTGACTGTGTGCATGGCATTATGAAATCTGAAGACTGCCAAAGAATTCTGGGGTGAAATGTAGTGTACAGTGTCAGACAGTTGGGTCTCTGTCAAAGGCCCTGGGTCTTACAACAGGACAATGACCCAAAGCACATGTCAAAAAGCACCCAGAAACAGTTTAAGACAAAGCGTAAAGAGTACTGGACTACCAGCAATGAGTCCAGATCTAAATCTTATAGAGCACCCGTGGAGAGATCTCAAAACAGCAGTTGGGAAAAGGACACTTCCAATCTGAGAGATCTGGAGCAGTTGGCGAAAGAAGAGCGGTCCAACATTCCAGCAGAGAGGTGTGAGAAACGTATTGATGGTTACAGGAAGCAGTTGATTTCAGTTAATTTTTGCAAGGGGTGTGCTGTCAAATATATAACGGAGGGTGCCAATAATTTTGCCTAGTCCATTTTTGGAATTTTGCGAGGAATGTGTCAGGTTTGGCTTTTTGTTTCTCCACTCTTTTGTGTCATACCAATACAAACAAAATAAATTAACATGAGAACACCTAAACATTTGTAATTGCAACAATTTTCTGGGCAAAATGGTGCATTACCTGACAGAAATGGAGGGGTAACAATGTTTTTGGCCATGACTGTATATTGACTGTAAATTAGAAATCATATAAATCTGTTTTAACTAAAAAAAAATTAAAAATATGGTAAAAGCTGAAACAAAATCACATGGCTGAATAGTAGCAGAACTAGTAAATGTATGTTTTGTTTGTTGAAATATTGAAGCTAGGTTAGTTCTATTTAATTTAAGTAGACTTACACACAGAAAAAGTTCTATTCATTTTAATAAACACTATAATGCAGGGGTAGGCAACCCCCGACTAGTATGCCCCAAGCGGCACGCAAAACCTCTTTTACTGGCACTCGACTCCCTCCCCATCAGCAGAGCAATGCAGGGAAGTGTCAGTGAGACACGAATGTATTCCAATTTCAGAATTCCATAAGCGGCACTTGCACTGAGGGGGAGGCACTGTGCCCCCACACATTGTTTGGTTCTCTAACATTGCTGTAGCTGCGATCGTCAGCTTTTGTGATGGGGAAGAGATTAGGTGCATTTATGGTAGGGGGGCGGTCTCTGTTTCCAGGAGGAGAAGGACTGTGATTGGCCACTGCTAAAGTCAATTACAGACCTGCTAGCCCCACCCACTATCTGGAGGAAGATGACTCACTTGGTTGCCACTACCAGTCTCAGAAGAGATTTCGCTGTGATTGAGAAAACCACAATCAGGTAACAGTTTGTGAAATTACTGTTGAGCTTCTGGTAACTTTGTTAAAATTATTTCTGAACCTTTGTGTCACTTGCTACTGAACCCCTGCACTCTGTGTCCCTTTAAAACACAGCCAGTATTCAGCTCAATGAAAATCGCACCCAACTTTTGTTGCGGCGCAGAAACTTTTTCTCAGCTGTGGAGCCCAACTTATGATTCTGACACAGGCCCACTGCTTTCAGAAAATGCCCCTGACCTGAGCTTATCATTGTGCAACCATTCCAGATGCTTGTATGTGACACATCATAAAAGCACATGGGCTGGATGCGAGAGGTGGAACAGCAGGATGAGTGTGCCAGGATAGGTAGATGTGTCTCATCTCTGCTTCTTTTCACCACTCTGCATATCACGCATATCATATATGAGAAGAGGGTACAGTGGTGGAACAGAGGAGCAGGAGGGGTTCAGAGGTGGGACAGAAGAGCAGGAGGGTACAGCGGTGGGGCAGATGTGCAAGGAGGTACAGTGGTGGAAGAGATGAGAAAGGGGTTCAGTGGTGGAACAGAAAAGCAGAGGGGGTAGAGCAGTGGGGCAGTTGTGAAAGAAGGTGTATTGGTGGGACAGATGAGCATGGTGGTACAGATGTGGGGCACAAGAGCAGGGGGATACAGAGGTGAGACAGATATGCAGGAGGTACATTGGTAAGGCAGATGAGAAAGCGGGTTACAGTGGTGGGGCAGATGAGTTCAGTGTTAGGACAGATGAAAAGGTGATTCAGTGGTGGGGCAGATGAGCAGAGGGGTTACATTGATGTGGCAGATGAGCAGGGGGTACAGTGGAGGGAAAGATGAGAAGGTGGTTCAGTGTTGGGGCAAATGAGAAGGGGGTTCAGTGGTGGGGCAGATGATAAGGGGGTTCAGTGGTGGGGCAGATGTGAAGGGGGTATAGAGGTGGGGCAGAAGACCAGGGGGTACAGAAGAGCAGGGGGTACAGAGGTGGGGCAGAAGAGCATGGGGTACATAGGCGGGGCAGAGGAGCAGGGGGTACAGAGGTGGGGCAGATGTACAGGAGGTACAAAGATGGGGCAGATGTACAGAGGTGGGTCAGATGTACAGGGGGTACTGAGGTGGGGCAGATGTACAAGGGGTACAGAAGAGGGGCAGATGTACAGGGGGGGTACAGTGGCGGGGCAGAGGAGAAAGAAGGTACATTGGGACAGATGGGCAGGGGTTTACAGTGGTTGGACAGAGGAGCAGGGGGGTACAGAGGTGGGGCAGATGTGCAGAGGAAAAAGGAGGTACAGTATCTCACAAAAGTGAGTACACCCCTCACATTTTTTTAATATTTTATTATATCTTTTCATGTGACAACACTGAAGAAATGACACTATGCTACAATGTAATGTAGTGAGTGTAAAGCATGTATAACAGTGTAAATTTGCTGTCCCCTCAAAATAACTCAACACACAGCCATTAATGTCTAAACCGCTGGCAACAAAAGTGAGTACACCCCTAAGTAAAAATGTCCAAATTGGGCCCAATTAGCCATCCCCCCCCCGGTGTCATGTGACTCATTAGTGTTACAAAGTCTCAGGTGTAAATGGGGAGCAGGTGTGTTAAATTTGGAGTTATCGCTCTCACTCTCTCATACTGGTAACTGGAAGTTCAACATGTCACCTCATGGCAAAGAACTCTCTGAGGATCTGAAGAAAAGAATTGTTGCTTTACATAAAGGTGGCCTAGGCTATAGGAATATTGCCAAGACCCTGAAACTGACCTGCAGCATGGTGGCCAAGACAGGTTCCACTCAGAACAGGGCTCGCCATGGCCTACCAAAGAAGTTGAGTGCACATGCTCAACGTCATATCCAGGCAGTTGTCTTTGGGAAATAGACGTATGAGTGCTGCCAGCATTGCTGCAGAGGTTGAAGGGGTGGGGGGTCAGCCTGCAAGCGCTCAGACCATACGCCACACACTGCATCAAATTGGTCTACATGGCTGTCGTCCCAGAAGGAAGCCTCTTCTAAAGATGGTGCACAAGAAAGCCTGCAAACAGGTTTCTGAAGACAAGCAGACTAAGGACATGGATTACCGGAACCACTGTGGTCTAATGAGACCAAGATAAACGTAATTGGTTTAGATGGTGTCAAGCGTGTGTGGCGGCAACCAGGTGAGGAGTACAAAGACAAGCGTGTCTTGCCTACAGTCAAGCATGATGGTGGGAGTGTCATGGTCTGGGGCTGTATGAGTGCTGCCGGCACTGGGGAGCAACAGTTCATTGAGGAACCATGACTGCTAACATGTACTGTGACATACTGAAGCAGAGCATGATCCCCTCCCTTCAGAGATTGGGTCGCAGAGCAGTATTCCAACATGATAACGACCCCACTGCCTTGCTAAAGAAGCTGAGGGTAAAGGTGATGGACTGGCAAAGCATGTCTCCAGACCTAAACCCTAATGAGCATCTACCACCTAAGGACATTGGCCAGTCCATCACCTTTACCCTCAGCTTCTGCAAGGCAGTGGGGTCGTTATCATGTTGGAATACTGCCCTGCGGCCCAATCTCTGAAGGGAGGGGATCATGCTCTGCTTCAGTATGTCACAGTATATGTTGGCATTCATGGTTGCCTCAATGAACTGTAGCTACCCAGTGGCGGCAGCACTCATGCAGCCAAAGACCATGACACTCCTACCACCATGCTTGACTGTAGGCAAGACACACTTGTCTTTGTACTCCTCACCTGGTTGCCGCGACACACGCTTGACACCATCTGAACCAAATAAGTTATCTTGGTCTCATCAGACCACAGAAAATGGTTCCAATAATCCATGTCCCTAGTCTGCTTGTCTTCAGGGCTTGCAGGCTTTCTTGTGCATCATCTTTAGAAGAGGCTTCCTTCTGGGATGACAGCCATGCAGACACATTTGATGCAGTGTGCGGCGTATGGTCTGAGCACTTACAGGCTGACCCCCCACCCATTCAACCTCTGCAGCACTCATACGTCTATTTCCCAAAGACAACCTCTGGATATGATGCTGAGCACGTGCACTCAACTTCTTTGGTCGACCATGGCGAGACCTGTTCTAAGTGGAACCGATCCTGTTAAACCGCTGTATGGTCTTGGCCACCGTGCTGCAGCTCAGTTTCAGGGTCTTGACCATCTTCTTATAGCCTAGGCCATCTTTATGTAGAGCAACAATTATTTTTTTCAGATCCTCGGAGAGGATGAGGTGCCATGTTGAACTTACAGTGACCAGTATGAGAGAGTAAGTGCAATAAACGCCAAATTTAACACACCTCCTCCCCATTCACACCTGAGACCTTGTAACACTAACGAGTCACATGACATCGGGGAGGGAAAATGGCTAATTGGGCCCAATTTTGACATTTTCACTTAGGGGTGTACTCACTTTTGTTGCCAGCGGTTTAGACATTATTGGCTGTGTGTTGAGTTATTTTGAGGGGACAGCAAATTTACACTGTTATACAAGCTGCACACTCACTACTTTACATTGTGCAAAGTGTCATTTTTTCAGTGTTCAGTCACATGAAAAGATATAATAAAATATTTACAAAAATGTGAGGGGTGTACTCACTTTGGTGAGATACTGTACATACAGCACATAATGGAACCAAGAAGGATTATGACTTTTTAAATCAATATTTTATGAAACTATAATGATTACTTAAGAAAAAATTCAGTTTACATTGGCATGTTGAGTTTTTACAACAATACGTACATGAAAATATTAGTTCAATAGGAAGAATCTAAATTTACCCCACGATTAACTTTGTGACAAAAAGCGAGATCTGCAAAATACTCAAAATGCCTCTCAGCAAATATCTTGGGGTGTCTACTTTCCAAAACGGGGTCATTTTTGGGGGGTTTAGTTCTATCTGGGCATTTCATGGCCTCTAAAACTGTGATAGGTAGTGAGGAGAGAAATCAAGACTTTACGCCCTTAAAAAGCCTGAAGGCGCTGCTTGGTTTTCGGGGTCCTGTACGCGTCTAGACTGCCAAAAAGTCCCACACATGTTGTATTCCCATAATCAGGAGAAGCAGCAGAATATATTTTGGGGTGTAATTTCACATATGCCCTGGCATGTTTGAGCAATATATAATTTCATTGTCAACTTTGTGTAAAAATGTATTTTTTTTCCTCATTTTTCAATCACTTGTGACACAAAAATAAAATATTCAATGTGTTCAACAAGCCTCTCAGCAAATTCCTTGGGGTGTCTACTTTCCAAAATGGGGTCATTGGGGGGGGGGGGTTGTACTGCCCTGCCATTTTAGCACCTCAATGCACCATATGCATGCGCACCCGCACTGTGCCGGTGTTTACGGTCAGATGACGGAGGTTGGGTGAGCTAAATTTGAAAAATGCTTTGTATCCAAACAAATGCTGCATTGCTGGGTATTTTTGTGCCTTGCTCCCTGCAGCCACTATGCATAGCCTGAGCTCCTCCACAGGGAGTAGTCTGTATAACAGGTGCACAAAAATGTTTGCCTGTGGTCACTATGGAGTCTGCCATTTTGGCGAACGCTCAGTGGTGTTCACTGGTTCTTAAAGAAAACATGAATTTGAGATTAAACATTTTATCAACTGTGCTATTGCACAGGTACTATATATCATTGAGTGCCCGTGCAAAAAATTATATATTGGCAAGATGAAATGGGAACTTCGAATCAGAATCAGTGAACACCTAAAAAGCATAAGACTGAAGGAAGAGACACCAGTGGCACAACACTTTATATTGTGCCTTTATGGTAAATCCACAGGCTTGAGATTTAAGGGATTTTTTGCCCTTGATCTGTCAGCTCGTAGAGGTAATTATGATAATGTACTACTTAAAAAGGAGAAATCTTGTATTTTCAGGTTGAATACCTTACAGCCTAATGGCTTAAATAATGAGTTAAGTCTCAAGGTTTTCCTTGAACCCTAAAACAGTCACTATCCCAAGTGAAATTTGAGGCTCATAAACCTCACTTATTCAGCCGAATTAACAAACAAAATTACTTGTATTCAAGTTCACCCACTTAAATTTACAGTGTAGTGGGTGATGATGTAAGATTACGAATTTAGCACTATCCATTCGCACAGTCTCAGAATGATAAATGTGCTAGGTGGAAAAATCATGCAAATATGTAAATTCTGCAGGTTTCCTATATTGCTCCACCTCTTATCTCATCTTTTCTGCTTTTGTCTTTTTAATAAACGCAATATGTTTTTTCACCACAAGATGGCCTCTAAATAGTATCATGATGTGGTAGCTGTTGATTGGACATTTGTCCTTTTAAAACGATTGAGATAACTCACGTCTTACATCTTGAAAAAGCACACGTTCACATGCGCAAGATGCATCGACAGAGGTAGCGCCAGACTAGCCTCATGCTCTACCACACGTCCCAGAAAAATGTATGTGATTACTCTGCACTGCCATCTTCCCTTGGTCTCTATGGATAAGCCTGCTGCCTATTGACTCGTGAGCCACCGTAGATTACTTCCCAGTCAGCTGACCGGCAAACTTCCATGCATAGCCAGGACACAGTGGACTATGCCAGCACTGCCATGCACTGACACTTTTCAAATTTAAATTAATACGGCAGCATTTTTCTCAGTGTCATTTCTGGGGAAGCACGGATTGGATTGGACTGAAAGAAAATGGTCTCAGACACTACAATGGAGTGGTGAGAGCCTCCAGCCTGTACTGAATATTTATTCATCTCTCCCTATATCCATTCCCCCTTATACACATAATGAACACTGAGAAATATTCATATGTACCATACACTGTCAGATGTGTTAACGTGCCTGAACTATATCTGCATGAATTACTATGCTCAAGGAATGTGTTTATCATATCTTTGATCGGTTCATTGCTACATCCGGAATGCTGGTCTATGCATGATCATATTAGACCAGCCTACTATTATTCTGCTATACGATACTTCAAATGAATCAACTACTCAGGAATTCCGTCAATCTATGGACTATGGACAATGGTTTCAACATCAGTCCTCAATGGACATGTAGTCATTTATATACTGGTATATCCAGGTTAGATACCTTCCATGATACTTGAATGAAATTGTTGACTTTAATACAATACTATAGCAGCTTCATTGAACCCCAATGCCAGGTTTTACCACAGTTGTTTTTATAATATACTGGTTCTTGTTTTACCTGTTACCAATGGTGTTACCAAAAGCTGAACATCCCTTTCAGAGATTACTAAAAAATATATCCAAATGCCCAAGTCAGGATCATACGAGTATGCATATTGTGTGTATGAATATGTTTGCTGGATGACCAGAAGTTTGGCCAGTGGCAAAGGCTACTACAAAGGCCACGGTAAAAAGTGTTATCAGAATTAGTTTGTAATTGAGTGCATAAATTAGAGTAACTAAGGGGTTTGTCAGAAACTAGAGAACTATAGCCTGAATATCTTCATATATTTTATATTAAGCCCCTAAGAGGATATTGGACCCTCTCCATATGAGATTTAGTTTGGAAGTGTGTTGCTCACTTACTTATATTTGTCCCAGCAGCTGAAGTCCTCACACAGAATGTTGCTGATCTGTAAAGATTTTTGACAAACTCATTTATGTGTTTTCTCCCCAATTCCAGATCCTAACAGTTTGGAAGATCTCTTAACCACTTCATTACTGGCCCATAGTCCAATGACATCCGCAGGAGGGATCTACCATCCTGGGCGGGTGTCATATGAAATCTCCACTTCTCGCAGCTCCTGCAGGCCCCTGCGATTGGGGATGAGGCATGTCCCTTGAAAACAAGCCCATCCCAGATCCGTATAAAGAGCCAATAAAAAATGTCTGTTTACCACGTGACCGGCTATGTCCAATCACAGCCGGTCACATGCACTGTCCACGTGCACTCAGAGCGGCGATCGGTGACAAGGCTTGTCACCCTGACACAGCCCAACCCCGATTGCGGTAAAGAGCCAATGAAATTGACTTTTTACCACGTGACCGGCTGTGTCCAATCACAGCCAATCACAGAATGTCAACAGACCGCGGTAACGAGATGTTACCGGGTTCTACCCCCTCACACACCTATCTTGTGTGAGAAGGAGATTGCGGTAACAGCTCTTCATCACTTACAGTGTACTCCACTCACACTGATTGCCCCCCCTGATAAAAAGAACCTGTCACCAGCCATCAAATTACCTGTCACCAGCCATCAAAGTACATGTCACCAGTCATCAAAGTACCCGAGTACCTGTCATCAGTCATCAAAGTACCCGAGTACCTGTCACCATCCCATCTGAGTACCCGAGTACCTGTCACCAGCCCGTCTGAGTACCCGAGTTCCTGTCACCAGCACATCTGAATACCTAAATACATGTCACCTGCCTGTCTGAGTACCCAAATACCTGTCACCAGCCTATCAAAGTACCAGAGTACCTGTCACCAGCCCATCAAAATACCCGAGTACCTGTCACCAGCCCATTTGAGTCCCCAAGTACATGCCACCAGCTAATCTGAGTACCCAAGTACCTGTCACCAGCCCATCCGAGTACATGTCACCAGTCCATCTGAGTACCTGAGTACCTATCTGCAGCCCATGCCTCATAGAATATACGTTGGGGTGTTTGCTTTCCAAAATGTGGTCATTTTGTGGGTAATTCCACTGTCCTAGTGCTCCAGGACCTTCAAAAGTGTGATAGGAAGGAATGAAATTATATGTGTAAGTTATGCTCCTAGAATGCTCTGTGTTGGACCTCTCTATGTGGCCAGGCTGTGTATAGGTCTCAAACATGTGGTATTGCCATGCTCAGGCCATACTCAGGACAAGTAGCAGAATATATTTAGGGGTGTAATTTTTGCTATATACATGCTACGTGTTAGAAATATCTTGTAAATTGACTTGTGGAAAAAAATGAACCTGGATGCGGCTGAAGATGGCAGCATAATTCTCCTGCTCTGCTACTCTACGGTCCTATGGTCTATGGGCAAAACAGACCGGAATCCATCAGCCACCCACTCCCGCACGCCGCGGGACGTTGATTCACAGCCCACCAGTAATATACCGGAGATCTTCAGGTCCCGAACGCGGGAGCCGCCCTCCGCAGCACAGGCCTCCAGGGAGGTGAGTCATAGCCCCAGGAGGCAGCCTGGAGCACAGGCTAGTGAACCCCAGCTCCCTGCCATGAGTAGCCTCAACCTAGAAGGCTTCAGAGCAGTATCTGCAGACATTAAAAACGCCTTGTCTGCAGCAATATTCAAACTAAGGCTGGACATGCAGGCTGTGGCAGGACGCCTAGAGGAGGTGGAGGAAATCTCATATAGCCATGAGGCTGCAATAAACATGGCACAGCACTCCCTATACACACACTCCATGCAGCTACAGGAACTGCAAAGACAGGTAGAAGATTTAGACAACAGGGGTCGCCGTCACAATATTAGAATCAGGGGGCTCCCTGAATCAACCGACTCAGACCACCTTCCTCAAGCCGTCACAAATATCTTCAACAACCTTTTAGGACGCACCAATAGATATGGAACGCCTACACCGAGCACTTCGCTCCAGGGGCAGAGACACAGACCCCCCAAGAGATGTTATAGGATGCCTGACTAACTTCAGAATTAAAGAAGAAATCATGAGGCAAGCAAGACTCGGGGCACATATCCTATACCGGGGCACAGAAATCAAACTATACCATGATTTGTCTCAAATCACCTTACAAAAACGCAGATCACTGCGCCCGCTTTTAGATGCCCTGAGAGACAGAAACATTCCATACAGGTGGAAATTCCCCTTTTGCCTACAAGCGGGCTCTGGCCGGAGGATCACACTCCTACAACACCCCGACGATGCACTCTTATTCTGTGAAAACCTGGGGATTCCCCCAATCGAAATACCAGACTGGAACAGTGACCCACGCACCGCAGCTCCACAACATGAAGAAACGATGGAAGTTCACCACCGAGAAACTTTACCCACAACCAGAAGACGCAGACTCTCTCCTCGCTTCTCACCTCCACCAACCAACCACCGCTCCCCAGGAGAAGGAAGCGTACCAGCATCTCCAGCACACAGAAAACCTAGATAGGACTAAACACTGCAACCAGATTTGCTGCAATCTCTACTCTTTCACAGACGTGGACAACCGCGATTTGCATCTGTTAAAACACCAGTGAGTAATTTTGTTGCTGTCTACTTAACATTTATTGCTGTATTGTTACACAGCTTTCAGTGCACAGTTAGGCTCACGATCTGTAATCCCCATTGGGGAATTGTGCTTTAATACCCAAACATGCATTTAACATGTGCCTGTCTCATGTACTTTGTCCTGATGACAGTGCTTTCACAGGCAGATTTTCTCGAGCCTTCTATATAAACTTTAAGGAACCAAACCTGAACGCTACCCCTACCATAGGCATAGAAATCCCCTACTATGGTCTTGAACCAATAGTCTAGTATGATTTGTCAGCATAATACTTAAACTGCCAGGTTGGGTTAGACCGACCAAGGTAATTCTACTACAAATGATGTGCATGTATGTTATACCTGTTTTCCTGTTTTTTGCAAGGCACATATCCTATCCCCTCGTCAATTCACAAGCTCAGTTCTCTTCCACCTAAATAACTGTTTAAAAAGATTAGATCCTTATAAACAATTATACAACCCGAAACATCCTTTTACCTTTAAGGCATGCAAAGAGGTGGAATGGATGTGTCTTGTAAACTATTGTTTCTCTCTGCCAGAAAGACAAGTTTAAACCAAGATTAAACACTAGTTATTGTACACAGAAGTTTGTAAGTTAACTATGTTTGAGCATCTCGCTGGACGAAACACGGAATAGTCCGAACATAATGGATCTTGTAGTACCCTTACGACATTCCCTCCTAACGGGACACTCGACATTAAGCATACCAAATAACACAATATACCTTTTCTGTTATATTGAACTGAACATGCTACAAGATAGATTTTCCTGTATCTTAAACACATATAAACCTCTTAAGTCACGGATTATGTGTGCAAGCACTCTGGCCTAGAATGTACCACTTATTGTACCACTATCATAATTGCCTTTATATTAACACGCCTAAGCAAACATCTAATTTTAACATGACTACATCAGGTATACTACATACTCTGGGCACTACAATCTAGGTAAATAAACCACACCCCCTACAATAACACATGTAGGCTGAATTCTTCAACACACATATTCAAGAGGTGTATCCCTACAACTCCCTTACCTGACCCATATAGTGTCACTGTCAGAGAACTCACACAGCAAGCACCCGTCTCCATGCAGCAGCTGCCAATCCTCGTTCTGCTAATGCCAAGGTGCATGCACGGAACCATAGCCAGAGACAAATGAGATCCAGGGTGGGCATGCACAATGGCACCTCTATGCGAACGCGCACGTGCGCTAACGCACGCCCGCGAGTGCCAAAGAGCTAATGTGCTAACGCGCATGCACCAATGTGCTAATGTGCTAACGTGCATGTGCCAATGTGCTAAGTTGCTAATGCACATGCGCGTACGCACGTACGCTGGTGCAAATCCTGGCACACAGCACCCTATATAAACAGAGAGTCTGCCTAGCATCAGTGCTGGATTGTCTTCAGCTTGTTCCTGTGTTCCTGTTGTTACTCTGCCTGATTGACCTTGTTCCTGAAAACCCGGCTATCTTCTGACCATCCTCTTGGATCTCCCCTGCCTGCTGAACCTGCCTCTACCTGCAATACTGACCTTGGCTTAAACTTATGATTACGGCTCTGCCTCCTGATTCTGTACCCAGCTGCCCATCTGTTGCCAACCCCTGCCTGTTCCTGACTATGGTTTTGCCTTCTGATTTGGTACCCCGCTGCCATTCTGTTGCCGAATCCTGCCTTTTCCTGGTTCTGCAGTTGATCCTGATCTGGCTCCCGCTGAACAAGTTTGGTGATCAGTTTCCACATCTCCTCAGCAGAGGTTCCTATATCTCCAAGTTCCAGCCTCCTGCCTGCAGACACCTGCACCCTTTCGTTGCCCTCGCACTCCCTGTACCCACCACCAGGGGTGCTTGGACCGGAACCGTGCAAGAGGCCACCCTCATCATTTCGGGCTCCACTGTAAGGTACGTGACAGTCACACTCAACACTACACACCAACCATACTCCAGTGTCTAGAAATACGGACTCCCACAACATTTTTGCACATTCCTATCAAATACGCATCCGCCAACACGCCCTCACCTTATTACCTTTGAAACTCCCACATACTCTTCTGATCATAGTGACCATATGAGTAGCTATTAGGAACTATACATACACTTATTGTATACTATCCAAAACCATCTTCATCAGTCCTACCACACCCTACAACAGCACAGTCTACAGACCTGTGCTGATCTTCTCCGACTATCTCTATCCTATAAGGCAGGTTAGCGGGCCTATCCTAGCGGTTGGAATACCTCCCTTCCACCCACACACAAATATCGTCTTCCCAGTAGAACATTCCCTTCCCCATCTCCTGACCTAACCTCTATCCCCCTCCTCCCCATGCCCTTATTAACTAGAAGAGGACTATACACTGGCCTACATTCGCAACTAGCTACTTACAGCAAGTATCAAAATGCTCACTTAAAACCCAGCCCCTGTGAAAGCTAAATTCAAAATAGTCTCCCTCAACATGAAAGGGCTTAACATACCCGAAAAAAGATCACAACTCCTGCTATATATGCGAAACTCAAAACCGACGTAATTTTACTCCAAGAAACACACTTCAAAACTGGCCAAGTACCTAAAATATCAAATAAAGATTACCCAATGACCTTTCACGCAACCAATCCACTAGCCAAAACAAAAGGGGTCTCCATCTTAATATCCAAGCACCTACCCATAGAAATTACAGATTCACTAACAGATGAAACAAGCTGATATGCATTTATCAAAGGCTCAGTCTGGGGAAAACCCATTACGATTTCTAATACTGTATATAGCCCTAACTTGAGTCAAGTTCGGAGATATAACAGTGACCCTAACTTCCTTACAGTCAGGCATCCTCCTACTCGGAGGTGATTTTAATGTCGCTTTGAACCCCCTTGAAGACACATCCTCAGGGACATCTTCCCTTCCCTTCAAAGCTCTTACACAAATTAAAACTCAATTACAAGACTTACTTTTACATGACTCCTGGCACACCTTACATCCCAGAGACAGAGACTATACCTTCTACTCCCCACCCCATGACCGTTACTCCAGAATAGATTACCTTTTCATCACGCAAAAGGACCTCCCACTCTTGTCCGAAGCAACTATTGAACCTCTGTTCCTGTCTGACCACCACCCTATCACCACCACTTTAACACTCCCAGATCGCATACAGCTCACCAAAACTTGGAGATTAGACGCATCACTACTCACAGATCCCTCTCACATAGCCAAAATCACGGAAAACATTAAGGACTTCTTTGTATTCAATGACACCCCCCAGACACAACTCACCTGACTCAATGGGAAACCCATAAATGCGTGGTTAGGGGAACACTTATTAAGCTCGCAACAGCTCATAAACGTGCCCAACAGGATGTTATTAACACCCTTCTAAAACAGATACAGAATCTGGAACAGACCCACAAGCTCACCAAAGTGCGAACCACCCAAAAGGATCTAATAAAACGCTAGAAACCGCCTAAGGGAAGAACTAGGAAAGAAGACAAGAAAAAGCTTCATATTCTCCCAAAAGCTCTTTTACGAGCATAGCAATAAAAGCGGAAAGCTTTTAGCCAGAGCCCTCCAAGCCAAAAAGGCTAATACCACAATACGCACAATTAGACTGTCCTCATCGGTAACATTATCTAAAAGCGATGAGATTGCGAACCATTTTACCCAGAATTACACAGATCTATACAATCTCCCTCCAGAACAAAAACCACATGCAGATAATATGTCACGCAAAGCCATCATCACAGAATTCCTTACACAATTCATGCCCCAACCCTATTTCTCAGGAGCAAGCGAAAACAATAGATGGTCCCTTAACAGGTGAAGAATTCTATTCAGTCATCAAACAAATGAAATTAGGCAAAAGCCCTGGTCCAGACGGGTTTTGTATGACCTACTACAAAACTTTCTCAAAACTACTAACTGCCCCCTTCTTAAGAGCATTTAACTTACTATCCCAGCCAAATACAGTCTCCAATACCCTGCTTGAAGCACACATTTGCGTCATCCCCAAACCTGGCAAAGACAGCGAATTAGTCTCAAATATACCGCCCTATTTCGCCGCTAAACACTGATCTTAAAATCTTTGCAAAAATTCTAGCCAACCGCATACTCCCTCTGCTCACAAAACTAATATCAAAGGACCAAGTAGGTTTTATCCCAGGTAGAGAAGCCAGGGACAATACACTCAAAGCTATCAACATCCACCACTGGCTCACTACCTCAAGCAATCCTGGCTGCTACCTATCACTAGACGCAGAAAAGGCGTTTGACAGGTTAGCTTGGGATTACCTGGAAGCGGTATTACATAATTTCAAAATGGAATAAAACACAATTCTCATGGTTTGTTAGAACGGCCATCGTCAAGATGAATATCCTACCACACCTACTATACCTTCTTCAAACGATCCCTATCAAACTTCCCATTACATTCTTACAATCTATTACAAAAATATGTAGAAATTATATCTGGAACCAAAAACACCCCAGAATTAGATACACCCAGTTAATAAAACCCAAAACCAAAGGGGGAATAGGCCTACCTGATATACAACACTATTACTGGTCCTGTCACTTACAATGCATTATAGACTGGCACACACACCAACAGACAAAGGACTGGGTGGCTCTAGAGAACTCACCCCACACCCCATTAACGGGATCCCATGGATCCGGCACAATCTCCTAACAAAAATCCTTACGAAGCACCCAACTATAGGCCCCACATTGGAATGCTTCACAGAATCCAACCATAAATTTCTAGAGTCCCAGGCCCCCTCTCACCAATCTTGTTCAATCCTCAATTCCCCCCAGGGATGGAACACCACCCACTATCCAATAAGCAACCAGACATAGGTTTACACATACATCATATCCTACAGGAAGGCAAGCTGATATCCCGAGAACACATGAACACACTCTGGGCCGAGCCAAACCTAAGCCTACTAAAATACTGGCAACTCAAGCATTATGTAAACAGTGTACAAAACAAAGCAGACTTATCTGAAGCATTAACTGATTTTGAAAACCTATGCATGAGCCACACACCACAACGTCATGTCATCTCTAAGATCCACAACATGCTTTGGGACAACATCCAGGCTGATGAGGGAATAGCTTGTAAGGCTTGGGCCAAAGATCTAGACATAGAACTGACAAGCAACTCCTGGGACAAAATATACCGAAGCGTACACAAAGGTTCTATAAATGTCTCTATCCAAGAGACAAACTACAAAATCATACTCAGATAAATGCTGGAGGTTTCAACTTGAAACAGGTGACCTCCTGCACATTTGGTGGTCTTGCCCAATTATCCAAGCCTATTGGAAACAAGTTCATAAGCTAATCGAGAAAATCACCACATACGTTCTGGATTACACACCTGCGCAATTCCTACTACATCTCCCCAAGCCAAAAGTCACATCATATTTTAAATCACTAGCCATGATGCTAGTCAACGCAGCCAAAATGTGCGTACCCACACTTTGGGGCACACCTAGAGCACCCTCCATCTCTGAGTGGTACAAAAGAATAAACAAAATTGCAGAAATGGAGGAACTCATCGCAATATCCCGAAACTCCCCACACAAATTCTCTACTCTTTGGGCCTGCTGGATCCACTTTAAATCATCTGAAGAATACCTACAAAAGATGCGCATCCAAACGCCTCACCCTTTGCACACAAATGATCCTAGGTTGCATACATAAATTCAAACATCGAGCAACACCTAAACACTTTAAGAAACCGATTACACAAATGACACATCAGCACTTCACTAAAATAAACCCACTCAATTCCTCCCAAACGTTCACACACTTATGCCCCGTACACACGGTCGGATTTTCCGACGGAAAATGTGTGATAGGACCTTGTTGTCAGAAATTCCGACTGTGTGTAGGCTCCATCACACATTTTCCATCGGATTTTCCGACACACAAAGTTTGAGAGCAGGCTATAAAATTTTCCGACAACAAAATCCGTTGTACACAAATCCGACGCACAAAGTGCCATGCATGGTCAGAATAAATAAAGAGATGAAAGCTATTGGCTACCGCCCCGTTTATAGTCCCGCTGTACGTGTTGTACGTCACCGCGTTCAGAATGATCAGATTTTCCGACAACTTTGTGTGACCATGTGTATGCAAGACAAGTTTGAGCCAACATCCGTCGGAAAAAATCCTAGGATTTTGTTGTCGGAATGTCCGATCAATGTCCGACCGTGTGTACGGGGCAATAAAGAAATAATTATGTAGACACAAAAATAATAACCATAACACACTTCTAGCATCCTCTCTCACTACCCGATCCCACTATCCTATAACTCCCCTGTGTTCAATCTTCCCCTCCCCTTCCCTACTAAATCCCTGTTCCAGATCAAATCCGCATTTTGTGCTGGACACATATATGCGCCTACGAGTAAACAACTACAATATGTATTACAGACTCCAAAATATCATACACTACAATGGATACACAATAAGGACAAATCAGGAAAAATAGGGAATAGTAGTATCAATTAACGTATTCTGCCTACCACACACTCTATAGATAGAACTACATTTCCCCCCTCCCTACAAAACCACTGTACTAATAGCCATTATAAATATCCTAGATACAATATGCTAGTGTAATTAACACTACATTCATTGTTTAGGTTAATGTTTTGTTTACGTTTGACCAATGTGATCTGGTCGCATCTCTATAATTATATCACTCGTACCCATTGATGATGTATCTGTACTTCTCCCTTTTATTAAATAAAAAGAAGTTTGGAATAAAAAATAAAAAAAATGATCACTTAAAAATGAACCTTTCAGGGCATGTCCTAGCCGCTGAGAGAGATGGCTGACTGAACTGACCGTTCTGCACTATCGAGGGTGATAACAGCAGCCAGGAGCATAAAATACTGCCGAAAACACCTCCATCTAGGAGGGTGAGACAGCGGCACCTCACAGGCTATGTCCCGCAAGAAAAACAGAACTACAGTGCCGCGCCGTCTTACACATTACTATGCTATGCAGGCAGGGGAAAGAGGGAAAGATGGCGCTGAGAACGGCTGTTCTTCCTCACTGACACACGTGCCAGAGGATCACACAGAGCGGGAGCTCCCAGACGCGATGGAGGAGACAGCACAGGATGCAGCTACCAACTCCTCTGATGACAGAGGTAAGAGAATAGCTCTGTCACCAGCTCATTCACCTCATAAGCCTCCTCAGACCAAGAAATATCACTGGGAAGCCTCCTCACAATCACAAGCTGACACTGCAGCAGTACATACAACGCCATTAGCTGCATTTCCTGCCTGTGATGCTCCAGCCTCAGAAACCTCATTAAAAGCAATGCTATTATCGTTCCAAATTGGCTTGCAACAAGAAATGCGCACTTCTATCTCACACCTAACCAATCGCATTGACTCTATTGAAGATTGCACCGACATCTTAGACACGCAGATGGGAGATGTGGTCAAAGCGCATGATGAATTGCGAGACGCACACAAGGAAAACTCCAACTTAAAGTGGCAGACCTCGAAGATCGCTCCCGCCAAAACAATATCAAATTTAGAGTTATCCCTGAGGCGGTGAAGCAAAATGACCTGATTGCTTATTTACACGTACTTTCCCTCAAACTCATCCCAGACCTAACACCAAGAGATATGCTACCGGACAGAGCACATCATGTTCCTAAACCGACCCACCTGCCCGACATGATCCCTAGAGAGTCTGGTCAGAGTACACTTCTACCATATTAAAGAATGTCTGCTATGTGCAGCCAGATCAAACCATTTGCTACCTCCCCCCTATGCCAACATAGCACTCTACCAGGATATCTCTCCAGCAATATCTCAAAGGAGGAAAGAATTTGCACCCATAACTGCAATCTTAAGGGAGCGTGAAATTCCTTATCGCTGGGGTTTTCTGATGAAACTTCTAGTAACCTACCAATCATTACCTCCCCCAAAGATGGCCTCAAACAACTGTAAAATTGGTGTATGAATACCCAAACCCCTCAACAGGGGGCAGGAGACAACCGTACTCACAGTGGCGCTAAACACTCCCGCTCATAGGTGTTCGGTAACTATTTACTGCTGTAATTAATCATTTTCTTTTCTTCTTTCATGTTTATTGGTAGCAGGCCCTATAGGTGCCTAAGCAACCTGTTACATATCACCCTTGTGGTGCATTTATTATATTTTATTACCGCACACTTGTACTTGTTCACACGTACCCCGATACATTGTGTGCTACGCACACCTTACTCTCTTTTAGGTATATTTTATTCTATTTATCATCCCTCAACTAGTTTGTTTCAAGCGTTTCTGAAACTTAAACTAAGGCTGTACAATTGATTTGTTAGTTTATACTTTACACCTTCTGACCTTTGGGTAAATACCTTTTCTATTTATCACAATGACACTTCGTATAACTTCCATTAATTCAAAGGGGCTTAATAGCCCGTTTAGGAGATCAAGCTTATGGAAGGAAGCCCTGTCGCTGAAAGCAGATATTTTATGTGTGCAGGAGATGCATTTTGCACAAGGGAAAGTCCCTTCCTGTACTCATCACACATTTCCCCAACAATTCTTTGCTAATAATATTAAGAAAACGAGAGGGGTTATGATTGCTGTACGGGGATCCATATCCTTTCAGCTCCAGCACACAGAATGTGACCCTATGGGCCGATATCTTATTCTATCTGCCCTCTTTGACAATGTGCACTATGTGATAGTTAATTTATACGCTCCTAACACACATCAGAAACGGTTTTACCGTTTGATCCAAAACAAACTATCTCACTACCCCAAAGATAGAATAGTGCTCTGTGGTGACTCCAATGATATAGCAGACTGCTTGCATGGCACAGAAAGAGATTACTCCTTTTTTTCTGCTGCCCAGGGGTCCTATTCTAGAATTGACCTGTTTCTGCTGCATAAATCCACTCTCCAGACAGTATCTCAAGCCATTATAGGACTAATCACCTGGTCAGATCACACGCCAGTATCCTTAACCATTTCTACTAACCCAAAAACTCAGAGAGGCACAACCTGGCGTATGAACACCTCTCTACTCTCACCCCCATTGTATCAGAAACAGATCAAGTCAGAACTGGAGTCTTTTTTTGCCTGAACAACGGATCTGTAACCAATGCCCCACTACTATGGAATGCCCACAAGGCAGTTATTAGAGGGATTTTCATAAAGCTGGGCGCCCATGAGAGGAGAAAACGAGTAGAGAGGCTTACTTCCCTTACTGACCAAATTCGCAAGGCTGAACAGAGTAATAAAACCAGACCTAATACAACTGATGCGGCCCTTCTCCGCACCCTTAGAGAGGACCTCCATAAATACATGCGCTCATCTTTTGATTATCACATTAAGAAATTACGGCTAAATTGGTATGCTTATGGCAAAAAACCTGGAGCCCTACTGGGCAAACAGGTTACAAAAAAGGCAGGCCTTTTTAAAATTCCCTACCTGCACACCCCACAGGGTCAGAGAATCAGCAATCCCAAAGATATTGCAGACTGTTTTAGCGACTTCTACTCAAAATTATACAATCTGTGCACATCTAGCTCAGAACCCGCACCAGAACCAGCCCAAATAGACGCATTTTTTAAATCTTTACACCTCCCTGCTTTTACTCCAGACCAACTACAAGCAATCAATCAACCAATCTCTGACACTGAAATTTTAAAAGGCATTCGATCACCTGGACCTGATGGGTTCTGCAGCGAATACTTTAAAACTTTTGACCATTTTATTGTATCTGGAGAAATACCTGCAGAATCCCTGGAAGCGCTGATCGTCACTATCCCTAAATCAGACAAGCCAGCAAATTACAGACCTATTTCATTACTAAACACAGACATTAAACCATATGCCAAAATTTTAGCTTCCCGCATATCTCCCTATATCCCCACAATAATACATCCAGATCAAGTCGGATTCGTCCCGTAAAGACAAGCATCTGACAGAACCAGAAGATTTATTGATATTATTCAGTGGGCCAAACATCATCACACGCTTTTTCTGCTCCTCTCTTTGGATGCAGAGAAGGCATTTGATAGGGTGCATTGGACCTACCAAAAAGCAGTTTTGCAAATTTGGTCTTACAGGTCACATATCCACGGCTATTCTAGCCCTATACTCATCTCCGGTATGGTCTCTAAACCCTTTTGCATTCCCAATGGTACAAGGCAGGGCTGCCTTTTATCGCCTCTTATATTTACTCTAATAATGGAACCACTGGTCGAAGCAATCAGAAGCAACCCACAGATTACAGGCCTACAGGTGAAACGGCCCACAAAATAAGGCTATATGCAGCCCTATTTATGCATAGTCGTCATGACTAATCCAGAAAAATCCCTTCCTTTTCTTCAGAACCTACTTCTTCTGTTTGGACAACTATCACTATATAAAATTATAAAAAAAAAAATACAAGGTTGAGGGATCATCCTCAGCATTCAGACCTTATAAAGAATGCAACAAGAAATGTAAGGGTGCAATTAGGACGGCTAAGATAGAACATGAAAGACACATAGCGGAGGAGAGTAAAAAAATCCCAAGAAATTCTTTAAGTATGTAAACAGTAAAAAAAGGAGGACAGACCATATTGGTCCCATAAAGAATGAGGAAGGACATCTGGTTACAAAGGATGGGGAGATGGCGATGGTATTGAATTTATTCTTCTCAGTTTTCACGAATGAATCGGGGGGCTTCAGTAACCAAAACTGCAGTGTTTATCCTCATGACACAACACAGGAAGCATCTCCATGGTTAACAGAGGACAGAATTAAAATTAGACTTGAGAAACTTAACATTAATAAATCACCAGGACCAGATGGCTTGCATCCGAGGGTACTTAGGGAACTCAGTCAAGTGATTGCCAGACCGTTGTTCCTAATTTTTACAGACAGTCTACTGACTGGAATGGTACCAGCTGACTGGAAAAAAGCCAATGTAGCACCAATATTTAACAAGGGCCCAAAATACATGGCTGGGAATTACAGACCAGTTAGCCTAACATCAATAGTATGTAAACTCTTGGAGGGGATGATAAGGGACTATATACAAGATTTTAGTAATGAGAACGGTATCATTAGCAGTAGTGATGAGCCGAACACCCCCCTGTTCGGTTCGCACCAGAACATGCGAACAGGAAAAAAATTCGTTCGAACACGCGAACACCGTTAAAGTCTATGGGACACGAACATGAATAATCAAAAGTGCTAATTTTAAAGGCTAATATGCAAGTTATTGTCAATAAAAGTGTTTGGGGACCTGGGTCCTGCCCCAGGGGACATGAATCAATGCAAAAAAAAGTTTTAAAAACGGCCGTTTTTTCAGGAGCAGTGATTTTAATAATGCTTAAAGTCAAACAATAAAAGTGTAATATCCCTTTAAATTTCATACCTGGGGGGTGTCTATAGTATGCCTGTAAAGGGGCGCATGTTTCCCGTGCTTAGAACAGTCTGACAGCAAAATGACATTTTGAAGGAAAAAACACATTTAAAACTACCGCGGCTATTGCATTGCCGACAATACACATAGAAGTTCATTGATAAAAACGGCATGGGAATTCCCCACAGGGGAACCCCGAACCAAAAAAAAAAAAAAAAAAAATGATGTGGGGGTCCCCCTAAATTCCATACAAGGCCCTTCGGGTCTGGTATGGATATTAAGGGGAACCCCAGCCAAAATTTAAAAAAAAAATTGACGTGGGGTTCCCCCTAAATTCCATACCAGACCCTTCAGGTCTGGTATGGATTTTAAGGGGAACCCCGCGCCAAAAAAAAAAAAAAAAAACGGCGTGGGGTCCCCCTAAAAATCCATACCAGACCCTTATCCGAGCACGCAACCTGGCAGGCCGCAGGAAAAGAGGGGGGGACGAGAGTGCGGCCCCCCCCCCCTCCTGAACCGTACCAGGCCACATGCCCTCAACATTGGGAGGGTGCTTTGGGGTAGCCCCCCAAAACACCTTGTCCCCATGTTGATGAGGACAAGGGCCTCATCCTCACAACCGTGGCCGGTGGTTGTGGGGGTCTGCGGGCGGGGGGCTTATCGGAATCTGGAAGCCCCCTTTAACAAGGGGACCCCCAGATCCCGGCCCCCCCCCTGTGTGAAATGGTAAGGGGGTACTTACCCCTACCATTTCACTAAAAAACTGTCAAAAATGTTAAAAATGACAAGAGACAGTTTTTGACAATTCCTTTATTTAAATGCTTCTTCTTTCTTCCTTCATCTTCTTCTTCTTCTGGTTCTTCTGGCTCTTCTGGTTCTTCCTCCGGCGTTCTCGTCCAGCATCTTCTCCGCGGCGTCTTCTATCTTCTTCTCCTAGGGCCGCTCCGCACCCATGGCATGGGGGGGGAGGCTCCCGCTCTTCTCTTCATCTTCTTCTCTTCTTCATCTTTTTCTTCATCTTCTTCTTCATCTCTTCTTCCTTCTTCTCTTCTTCATGTCTTCTGCGGGCCGCTCCGCATCCATGCTGTGGCATGGAGGGAGGCTCCCGCTGTGTGACGGCGTCTCTTCGTCTGACGGTTCTTAAATAACGGGGGGCGGGGCCACCCGGTGACCCCGCCCCCTCTGACGCACGGTGACATGACGGGACTTCCCTGTGGCATTCCCCGTGACGTCACAGGGAAGTCCCGTCATGTCACCGTGCGTCAGAGGGGGGCGGGGTCACGGGGTGGCCCCGCCCCCGTTATTTAAGAACCGTCAGACGAAGAGACGCCGTCACACAGCGAGAGCCTCCCACCATGCCAGCATGGCTGCGGAGCGGCCCGCAGAAGACATGAAGAAGAGAAGAAGGAAGAAGAGAAGAAGAAGAAGAAGAAGATGAAGAAGAAGATGAAGAAGAGAAGAAGATGAAGAGAAGAGCGGGAGCCTCCCCTCATGCCATGGGTGCGGAGCGGCCCGAGGAGAAGAAGATAGAAGACGCCGCGGAGAAGATGCTGGACGAGAACGCCGGAGGAAGAACCAGAAGAGCCAGAAGAACCAGAAGAAGAAGAAGATGAAGGAAGAAAGAAGAAAGAAGAAGCATTTAAATAAAGGAATTGTCAAAAACTGTCTCTTGTCATTTTTAACATTTTTGACAGTTTTTTAGTGAAATGGTAGGGGTAAGTACCCCCTTACCATTTCACACAGGGGGGGGGCCGGGATCTGGGGGTCCCCTTGTTAAAGGGGGCTTCCAGATTCCGATAAGCCCCCCGCCCGCAGACCCCCACAACCACCGGCCACGGTTGTGAGGATGAGGCCCTTGTCCTCATCAACATGGGGACAAGGTGTTTTGGGGGGCTACCCCAAAGCACCCTCCCAATGTTGAGGGCATGTGGCCTGGTACGGTTCAGGAGGGGGGGGGGGCCGCACTCTCGTCCCCCCCTCTTTTCCTGCGGCCTGCCAGGTTGCGTGCTCGGATAAGGGTCTGGTATGGATTTTTAGGGGGACCCCACGCCGTTTTTTTTTTTTTTTTGGCGCGGGGTTCCCCTTAAAATCCATACCAGACCTGAAGGGTCTGGTATGGAATTTAGGGGGAACCCCACGTCAATTTTTTTTTTAAATTTTGGCTGGGGTTCCCCTTAATATCCATACCAGACCTGAAGGGCCTTGTATGGAATTTAGGGGGACCCCCACATCATTTTTTTTTTTTTTATTTTGGTTCGGGGTTCCCCTGTGGGGAATTCCCATGCCGTTTTTATCAATGAACTTCTATGTGTATTGTCGGCAATGCAATAGCCGCGGGTAGTTTTAAATGAGTTTTTTCCTTCCAAATGTCATTTTGCTGTCAGACTGTTCTAAACACAGGAAACATGCGCCCCTTTACAGGCATACTATAGACACCCCCCAGGTACGAAATTTAAAGGGATATTACACTTTTATTGTTTGACTTTAAGCATTAATAAAATCACTGCTCCTGAAAAAACGTCAGTTTTTAAAACTTTTTTTTGCATTGATCCATGTCCCCTGGGGCAGGACCCGGGTCCCCAAACACTTTTTATGACAATAACTTGCATATAAGCCTTTAAAATTAGCACTTTTGATTTCTCCCATAGACTTTTAAAGGGTGTTCCGCGGCATTCGAATTTGCCGCGAACACCCCAAATTGTTCGCTGTTCGGCGAACTTGCGAACAGCCAATGTTCGAGTAGAACATGAGTTCGACTCGAACTCGAAGCTCATCCCTAATTAGCAGTAATCAGCATGGATTCATGAAGAATCGTTCTTGCCAAACCAATCTACTAACCTTCTATGAGGAGGTGAGTTGGCATCTAGATAAAGGAAGGCCCGTAAACGTGGTGTATCTGGATTTTGCAAAAGCATTTGACACAGTTCCCCATAAATGTTTACTGTACAAAATAAGGTCCGTTGGCATGGACCTTAGGGTGAGTACATGGATTGAAAACTGGCTACAAGGGCGAGCTCAGAGGGTTGTGATAAATGGGGAGTACTCATAATGGTCAGGGGTGGGTAGTGGGGTTCCCCAGGGTTCTGTGCTGGGACCAATCCTATTTAATTTGTTCATAAACGACCTGGAGGATGGGATAAACAGTTCAATCTCTGTATTTGCAGAAGATACTAAGATAAGCAGGGCAATAACTTCTCTGCAGGATGTGGAAACCTTGCAAAAAGATCTGAACAAATTAATGGGGTGGGCAACTACATGGCAAATGAGGTTCAATGTAGAAAAATGTAAAATAATGCATTTGGGTGGCAAAAATATGAATGCAATCTATACACTGGCAGGAGAATCTCTGGGGGAATCTAGGATGGAAAAGGACCTGGGGGTCCTAGTAGATGATAGGCTCAGCAATGTCATGCAATGCCAAGCTGCTGCTAACAAAGCAAACAGAATATTGGCATGCATTAAAGCGGGAGCCCGGCGACCAATCTTTTTTTTTTTTTTTAGGTCATTGGGACACTTTGCTAATCCCAAAATAATACTCACAGTTTGGGTGCAATATTTCCACCTCTGTCTGTTTTCGTACTAAAGAATAACTTAAAAAATGTGATGCTGGCTGTTTCCATCTTGCTTGTGGGCATGTGACGCCCACAAGCATTGATTTCCGGGATGCGGTGAATGCTGTTCATTCACAGCTTGTTCATGTGCATGATCATTGTTTCTGCACTAAATCTTGGGAAGCCTGACACTAAGCTCCCAGGAGACAGTGCGGCGCCGGGGAAAGGCAACTCCCATGGGAGGAGAGACAGGAAGTGCCACAATAAAGTACAATATAAAGGTAATTACAGCAATAAAACATTTTTTTTGTGCGGCATTTGAACATCTATGCAATTACCTGAACGGGGTAAGATTAAGTTAAAACTTTGAGTGGAACCCCGCTTTAAAAAGGGGATCAACTCCAGAGATAAAACGATAATTCTCCCACTCTACAAGACTCTGGTCCTGCTGCACCTAGAGTATGCTGTCCAGTTCTGGGCACCAGTCCTCAGGAAGGATGTACTGGAAATGGAGCAAGTACAAAGAAGGGCAACAAAGCTAATAAAGGGTCTGGAGGATCTTAGTTATGAGGAAAGGTTGCGTGCACTGAACTTATTCTCTCTGGAGAAGAGACGCTTGAGAGGGGATATGATTTCAATATACAAATACCATACTGGTGACCCTACAATAGAAATAAAACTTTTATGCAGAAGAGAGTTTAACAAGACTCGTGGCCACTCATTAAAATTAGAAGAGAAGAGGGTTAACCTTAAACTACGTAGAGGGTTCTTTACTGTGAGAGCGGCAAGGATGTGGAATTCCCACAGGCGGTGGTCTCAGCGGGGAGCATCGATAGCTTCAAGAAACTATTAGATAAGCACCTGAATGACCACAACATACAAGGATATACAATGTAATACTGACACATAATCACACATAGGTTGGACTTGATGGACTTGTGTCTTTTTTCATCCTCACCTACTATGTAACTATGTAACTGTACCAAATCTACTATGCTTGGTGTAGGCCTTAATAGCTCTCTGAAACAATCTCTATCATGCTTGTCCCCCTTCCCATGGGCCCCAGCCGCAACTATTACTTACTTAGGTGTTAAATTAACAGTTCCATCCACAGGTATGCTACGCCATTTTGAGTGTTTACTTCAGAAATTAATTAACCTGTACTCTGATCTATGCAAGCTGAGATCCTCCTGGGCTGGTAAGATCACCCTTATCAAGATGTTTTTGATGCCACACATATTATATCTTTTTCGGACGCTTCCAATCACCTTCCTCTCATCGCAACTTACCTCAATACAAATTCTCAACAACTTCATCTGGGGCAATAAACACCCTAGAGTACTGACCTCCACTCTCTGCACAGCTAAAACACAGGCAGGACTAGGAGCACCAGATGTCCGAACTTACTATAAAGCTATACTCCTCAACCAAGCCAAGCAATGGTGGACATTCTCGTCTACAGCATCATGGGTGCAAATTGAAGACACAGCCCTTCAGGCTAAAGGCTCATAATAGCCCAGCTGATCACAATACTAAACCAGCACTTCCACCTGGAATACATGTTTGCCAAGGCAAATCTCACCATGACCAAGTTCCTCCATCAATGGGCGACCTGGATCGAGCACCCCACTCACTTGAAGAACAGTTATATCCTTTGCGACTGACATATGCAACTACAGTACTACATGATGCTCCCCCAAACCCCAGCACTGACAAATCTGAGAGCATTATTCAACAGCCTACCTATTATCTGTTACTTATTCCTTGTTCTGTATAGCCTATGGTCATTTAGCCACGACAAATATCTTGCATCTTTTCTGCATTTACTGACTCTAACGCACTATTTTTACATCTTGATTACAATCCTTGTAACCTTTCTGTTAACACGGTGTACTTCTGAAACTGATCTTTCTATACTTGTAAACTGTAAAACTGTAAACATTATAAGTTAAAAAAAAAAAATGAACCGTTCAAAAGACTGTGGTATCCTCATACTTGGGAGGGGTAGCAGAATTTAATTTGGGGTGTATTTTTTGCTATATACATGCTATGAGTTAGAAATATCTTATGAATTGACCACTTTGTGTAAAAAAAAAAAATACATATACACTTATTTGGGTTATTTTTACCAAAGATATGTAGCAGTATACATTTTGGCCCACATTTTTGAACAAAAATGACTATTTGCAAAATTTTATCAGAAACGAAAAAAAAGTGTTTTTGTTTTCCAAATCTTTGCACTTTTTTCACTTGTGGCAAAAAAATAAAAAACCCAGTAGTGATTAAATACCACCAAAACAAAGCTCTGTTTGTATGAAAAAAATGATAAAAATTTTGTTTGGGTACAGTGTTGCATAACTGAGTAATTGGCATTCAAAATGTGAGAGTGCTGAAAGCTGAAAATTGGTCTGGTAGGAAGGGGGTATAAGTGCCCTGTATTGAAGTGGTTAAACTAAACCAGATGACTTGTGGATTGTTAAAGCAGAGTTTCACCCAGAAATGGAATTTCTGCTGATTGGATTCCTCCCCCCCTCCGGTGCCACATTTGGCACCTTTCAGGGGGGAGCAGATACCTGTCAAATCCCACTACACAATGTCTGGCCCCCCCTCCTTGTACATGTACAGTTTACAAAACTTGAAGGAAAAGTCACCTGTATCAACACCAGACACTGCAAAAATGACTAAATGAAAGTATCTCTGTGTTTGATTTGTTTTCCCCTTGGAATCACAGTCGGGGGTACTATTTATTCAAATGCTTTAATTGTAAGAGATATAAATATATATATTTTATGTGATTTGGAAAGTATTTCAGCCATGTTGAAGTCATATTGTCTTTTATATGTCTTCCATTTTATGTAGAATTTAACTATGCTGATAAGTTAGCATGTCCAAATCTAAAGTTACAAGGCCATTCTAGCCACATGATCTGAGTGTAAGCCAGTTACTGTATAAATATTTTTTCTTATCAAATCATTTGTTTTTATGTAAGTTTAAGTCACAATGAAAAGGTAATTTTGGAATAATATAGCTGCTCTCAGCTATTATATTCCCCCCAGTGGAGTTGTCTCTTAGGCTGAGACTAGTCCTGCTAAGCATATTAAGTTTCCAGGTTAAAGGTGATAGCAGGTATGGTTAGTGATCAAAATGTAATATATATTTTCAAAAGAGGGGAGATTGTTTATGAAAATTAAAAAATGTGTATATAATTGTATTCTATTTTGTATATTTGTCTGTGCATTGCACACTGCACTCATTGTGCACACGGCACTAATAATGTTTTCATTACATGTTTGCATTCTTTTGAGTCCTGATTAGAATTAGCCTGCCTATGTTACGCCCCTTGTTACCATGAAAGTACAATTGTAATATTAATAATCATGTGTATAAAAAACTTCAACTGTACTGAACAGAACAGTTATTTGGAAAGATGCTGAGTGTATCATTTTGTGTCTGTTCCATACTGCAGTAGTTATTATTAATTTGAAACCACTAATCAATGTGAGGATAGTGGTTGCCCATCTAAAAAAATTACAAGAAAACTTACCTCCGCCATCCACTGAAAAGTCTTGTGACTGTCTGGTGAACTCAGTGCTACCATGGCAAAATATTCAGAGGGAGAATCAACTAAAGACTAGGGATGAGCTTCGAGTTCGAGTCGAACCCATGTTCTACTTGAACATTGCCTGTTCGGTTGTTCGTCGAATTGCGAACGTTATGGGCAGTTTGTGCCAAATTCGAGTGGCGCGTCATGGCCCATAATTCACTGCGGCATCGCAGTGCATTGCTGGCTGATGACTGGCCAAGCATGCACTATGACCCACATGCTTGGCCAATCACAGCGCCATCTGTACAGAGAGCCGTAATTGGCCAAAGCCAGGGTGGCTTTGGTCAATTATAGCTTAGGGGGTTTAGTACACGCCCCACATTATATAAGGCCACCTGCATGGCGGCCTTGTGTAGTGTGTTGCAGCGGCGGCGAGAGATAGACAGAGAGACAGTGTCATTTGATTTAAGTTATATAGGGTAGGCAGGCGAGTCAGTTAGCTGCACTTACAGTGTATTGTGTATATATATATGCATCCTAGGTGTTGTATATATATATATATATAGTCATTGTACATTGAGGGTCCCCCACAAGAAGGTTGGGACTTTAAAGGCAACTAGATATAATAGAAAAGGCAATAAATCTAAAAATCAATATATTTTATTATTGTGTCAAATTTAAAAGAGTTAGTGCATATAACTATTGCAACTGACTCATTCGTAACAGCAATGACATAAAAAAGAGGTATCAAAATACAAAATAGTAACAGATATGGTCTCCTCTTGTGAAAGATAAAAAGAGCCCAATGCTTTTAGGAGCTTCTCCTTTCTTCAGGGGCTTGTTATATGTGGAGACAGGTGTGCATCTATAAGAAAAATGATTCATCAGAGTTGAACAATGTGGAGACAGGAGATAAGAGGAGCATCGGTGAGCCAAACAAGACAAGTCGACCATGAACAGGCCCAGAAAAAAAAAAATGAAATAGTAAAAACCTGATACAAGAACTGGAAGTGTTTGCTGGTAAATGTTCGATGGATGGCGCATGCGCGGAGGCACCTAAGATGGACGCCTAGTCCGGGAGCTCCGTCCCGCCTCAGCAGACCGGACCGAATAGCGGCACTTGGACCGGCGATCGAACCTCACAGACACCCCACACGGTCTCCTGAACCCCCAGGGACCCCCCCGATGTACGCAGGAGCGGTAAGAAGGAACCTGAAGCCGGCTTTTGAAGCCGTTACACCGCTGGCCGAGACGGCCAAGATGGCGACCGCTCCTCACAGCTCTGCGGCCTATCAGCCATACCCCTCATCCGAAGCATCCCCCTCCTTGCTTCAGCCAGAGTCTCTTGAGGGTAATAATCCCTCGATCCCAGCCTCTCCAGCGTCCACTGCATCCCTCCTGGACCACAATCTAGCAGGACTGGGACTCTCCCCAATGGATGCAGGCCCTCCCCAGTCACACCAGCTAATACAGCAGGGGGATCCAGGCCTGCTCCAGCCGGTCACAGTAGCGGACTTATACACAAAGTTTGCAGAACTACTAGACAGAGGCCTTCATAACACTGCACACAAAATCACAAGTGACATTAAAGCAGATCTTCAGAACATAGGCTATCGCATGGAAATCATAGAATCTAACCTGGAATCCACTATTTCTAGAACAAACCAAAATACTGCATGTATCCAGACCTTGCAGGAACAACTAGAAACTGCCAATGCTAAAATTGATGACCTTGAAAACCGTAATCGAAGGTACAATTTTAGGGTCAGGGGGCTCCCTGAATCCTACAAGGACATCCCTGAAACCATAAAATCATTCATACAGGGATTTCTCCCAGACACTCCACAGCACAAACTTGAACTGGATCGAGCCCACAGAGCTCTCAGGCCCCCCAGAGCAGACGGTCTACCCCGTGACGTAGTGGTAAAACCACATTTTTTCTCCATCAAAGAAGAAGTCATGAGGAAATCTAGATCCATGTCTGAAATAGTCTTTCAAGGGCACCGTTTGCAAATATTTGCTGACCTCTCGCATTCAACTATACAAAAAAGGAGAACCCTAAAACCACTCCTTCAAATCCTGATGGATAAAGAAATCAAATACTGGTGGCTTTTCCCATTTCAACTTAAACTGCTCCACAAAGGCAAGGCGTATACCTTCGGATCCCTACAGGAAGGAGAAAAGCTTTTCCTGCAATTGGGCCTCATCACCCAAGACCCGACTGCACGCCAATCAGGTCCTCAGTCCAACTCTGCAAAGAGACATCTGCCCACGAGTCCTCTGAATCCGGTTTGGGAGAAGACGAGAACCAAGAAATCCAAGGAAACGAATCCTCCATGACTCTCAGTCCTCTATTTGCCCACGGCGTATCATTCCTTTGAGGTCCACTGACCCTGAGGAAGGGGGAAAGAGAGGAAAAAACTTTTTTTTTTTTTTTTTTCTTCTTCTCTTCCCCCCTTCAGATGCTGGCTGTGGGGTGGGAATCTCCACATATGTGACCCCTGGGGTGCGTGTCAAATTGGAACACCCTCACGCCTCTCTTGAGGCGATCTCAGGGGTCTCAACTCTTGGAGACGCTGTGAAATCCCATTTCTCCTGATACATGGACTCTGTACTACTGCACTGTAGCTTTGTGCCGGTTCAAGTGGGGAGGAGGGACGGCAAGTAAACGTCTATCCAGGTTGCTCCTGGGAGCTTCCCTATAGCGGCTATGCTGACTGTGGGGGAGCCCTCGGCAGTGCTTCTTCTCGGCTGGATGAGGCGTAATCCCCGTTATCCCTTGTTACTCCAGGTTCATTCACACAATTTTAATATTTGTTTATTAGATGCTTTCATAGTTTTTTGGTCAGTGCACTTTCTCCCCCGGACTTTTCTTCATGCAAAAGCGTATTTTTCTGGGGGTTAAAGTGTATCTGTAGGTTCAAGTGCCTTCTTCAAGATAGATATTCTAATTTCCCTATTAGGCGGTCCCTCTGCTGGGGTGGTGTTCATGCCCCCCTTTCTGCCCAGTGGATTTGGTACCCCAAATGCCATTGGACAGGGTAAATCCCTACCCCTTGGAGGGATTTTTTTGTGACTCACACCTTCTGCTGGAGGACACTGTCCCCTCCATTCTCCGGGGATCTCCCTTGCTCCCCGTCTCTCCTTCTTGTCTTTTCTATCCCCTCTTCCACACTTACGCTTTCATACTTTTTACCACAGGAGTCGACCGGGGAGTTCTCCTCGAACATCATCTGATCCCCTCACCATGCTCGGCCTGTCGTTTGAGATGCCTGAGACCCGGTGGATACCAGTGGGTAAGTGCTGTGGGTTGCCCAGCTTTGCTCCTACCTCTGCCCGATGGCTGATGACACACCAGTTAATACACCCCTTAAAATAGTGTCCCATAATGCTCAGGGTCTGAACTCCCCTTCCAAGAGACGCAAGGTCTTCCAATACTTGCATGCCCAAAAAGCAGACGTGATCCTAATGCAGGAAACTCACTTTCCCAGAAGTTTCAACCCCTCCTTTATCCACTCCAAATTCCCATTCTTCAAACTTGCCAATGCTGAAAATAAAACGAAGGGGGTGGGTATCTTCATTTCCAAAAAATGCAAATTCTCACCCAAATCTGAGTTCAGGGACCCTGACGGGCGCTTTGTCCTCTTGATTGGGGACTTGGATGACCGTCTATACTCTCTAATCTCGTATTATGCCCCCAACAGAGGCCAGTATGCCTTCTTTCAAACAATGTTTGCAACTCTAGCGCCTCTGTTGGAGGGCACAGTAATCTACGGGGGCGATTCTAACTCGGCCTTTGACCAGGGTCTGGACAAGTCTCGTCCCCCAGGCAAACGCCTCACTAGACCGACGAAACAGAGTCTACGCATAGCTAAACTTATCTTCCAGCAGGGCCTCATTGACATATGGAGGGAAGTGAATCCTACGCTGAGAGACTTCACGCATTTCTCCAACCCCCATAGGTCTTTTGCGAGAATCGACCACATCCTTATCACCTCTGCATCCGTTCCACTAGCACACAAGGCACATATCAAAGATGTAGTCTGGTCGGACCACTCGTTGGTAATCCTTGTGCTTCAACGCCCCGGAGGACATAAACCTGTCCGGAGGTGGAGGCTCAACGAGTCCATCTTGAGTGATCCGATAAGAACTAAAACAATCGAAACCCACATCCGCAACTATTTTCTCAATAATGATACACCAGATACTAGTCCCTCGTGCCTCTGGGCAGCCCACAAGGCAGTAATGAGAGGTCACCTGATCCAACTAGCCTCTCAAATTAATAAGGAAAACAAATCTGACATTGAAAAGCTGGATAGGGATTTCACAGCCTTGTTAAAGCGACACAAAGCAGATCGAAATGCTGTTCCTATCTCTCAGTTAGACGCAGCACGCACGGCCCTGAATCTCGCCTTAACCACCAAGGCTGAAAAATGGATTCGGTGGAACAGAAACAAATTTTATAGTAACGCCAATCGAATAGGTCCTATGCTTGCAAGCAAATTATCCCCGAAAATTAGATCTCCGGCCTTACCAAAGATCAGGATCCAGGGTGGCACTTTGTCCCAAAATCCTCAACGGATCATGGGGGAATTCCAAACCTTTTATAAAACCTTATACAGTAATGGAAATAGCCCTTCTCCGGAGGCAATGGACCTCTTCCTAAATAATTTACAGATCCCTAAATTAGACACAAGACACCGCCAGAAACTAGATTCCCCTATTTCAGCTGAGGAAATTTGCGCGGTCATTAAAAACCTGAATTCACAGTCGGCCCCTGGCCCTGATGGTTTCTCCGTACCATATTACAAGTCATTCTCCACTTTGCTCGCCCCTTATATGGCTAGGTTCTTCAATGCTCTTAGGACGGGGGACACTCTCGATACCTCACTTAACACAGCCTACATCACGGTCCTCCCTAAGCCAGATAAAGACGCAAGCTCGGTCAGCAACTACAGACCAATATCGCTCATTAACAATGATTTGAAAATCCTGACTAAGATCCTTGCAGACCGCCTAGCCTCCTTCATTAGCTTATACATTAATAAAGACCAGGTGGGCTTCATACCGGGGAGGCAGGGTCCCGATCAAACTCGCAGAGCAATTGATATAATATCCCTTTTTAATTCCAACTGGGACGGGGGCCCCTCCAGACAGGGTTGCCTACTCTCTCTGGACCTACAAAAAGCATTTGACGCTGTCCAATGGCCCTACATATTCCATTTGCTTAAAAAATGGGAATTTGGGGACTCGTTTCTCAATATCATTCACGCACTGTACTCAACTCCCTCAGCTCAGGTACGTCTGCAAGGGTTTTACTCGGACTCCTTCCCCATATCCAGAGGTACAAGACAGGGGTGCCCACTCTCCCCGTTGATCTTTGCCATAGCGATCGAGTCTCTTGCAATAGCCATCAGAAACAACCCGAACATTCAAGGTGTACAAAGTGGTACCCGGTGCCATAAATGCGCATTATTTGCGGATGACATCTTACTATTTGTAACATCACCGCTAACTTCGCTTCCCAATATATGCAGTCTCCTAGATGACTTTGGACGAATCTCAGGCCTCAGGGTCAACTACGACAAATCCCAGGCATTAAATATCAATATTCAGGAACCTCTCCTGGCCAGACTCAGGGATATGTAAGACAAAGACAATTCCATAGCTCAACTCACCAACCAGTCTGCTGACCAACCAAATTAGCCTGTCTAACCGTCTGTTAAAAGCAGGGGTTTAGTTAGCACACATTTGCAAACGCATGTGAAAGCTGCAAGGCCTCGTCAAGGCACCCTGTATTACTTGCAGTCCTAACACTACTAAAATTTATAAGTGTCTCCACAGTGGAAGCACATGCATTGAATGGATAGGTGTAGACAGGTGAGCCTGGAGGCGGCCCAAGCCCCCTTAAAGGGACAGGAGCACACTGGACACCCAGCAAGAGCACAGTGGCAGCAAAGGTGTCCAGTGTGTCCCCGACCCAAATTTACGTACAGTAACAAAACACTGGCCACCGCCCACACCCATAACTGGCCTTCACAGTAAGGAGCACATGGAGGGCATATACATGTAAGACAAAGACAATTCCATAGCTCAACTCACCAACCAGTCTGCTGACCAACCAAATTAGCCTGTCTAACCGTCTGTTAAAAGCAGGGGTTTAGTTAGCACACATTTGCAAACGCATGTGAAAGCTGCAAGGCCTCGTCAAGGCACCCTGTATTACTTGCAGTCCTAACACTACTAAAATTTATAAGTGTCTCCACAGTGGAAGCACATGCATTGAATGGATAGGTGTAGACAGGTGAGCCTGGAGGCGGCCCAAGCCCCCTTAAAGGGACAGGAGCACACTGGACACCCAGCAAGAGCACAGTGGCAGCAAAGGTGTCCAGTGTGTCCCCGACCCAAATTTACGTACAGTAACAAAACACTGGCCACCGCCCACACCCATAACTGGCCTTCACAGTAAGGAGCACATGGAGGGCATATACATGTAAGACAAAGACAATTCCATAGCTCAACTCACCAACCAGTCTGCTGACCAACCAAATTAGCCTGTCTAACCGTCTGTTAAAAGCAGGGGTTTAGTTAGCACACATTTGCAAACGCATGTGAAAGCTGCAAGGCCTCGTCAAGGCACCCTGTATTACTTGCAGTCCTAACACTACTAAAATTTATAAGTGTCTCCACAGTGGAAGCACATGCATTGAATGGATAGGTGTAGACAGGTGAGCCTGGAGGCGGCCCAAGCCCCCTTAAAGGGACAGGAGCACACTTATAAATTTTAGTAGTGTTAGGACTGCAAGTAATACAGGGTGCCTTGACGAGGCCTTGCAGCTTTCACATGCGTTTGCAAATGTGTGCTAACTAAACCCCTGCTTTTAACAGACGGTTAGACAGGCTAATTTGGTTGGTCAGCAGACTGGTTGGTGAGTTGAGCTATGGAATTGTCTTTGTCTTACATGTATATGCCCTCCATGTGCTCCTTACTGTGAAGGCCAGTTATGGGTGTGGGCGGTGGCCAGTGTTTTGTTACCAGACTCAGGGATAGCTTCCGGTTCTCGTGGAGTAACTCCTCCATCCCTTACTTAGGGATTCGGCTAACTCCTAAAACTGAACTTCTGTATCAGGCTAACTTTCCTCCTCTCTACAAAAAACTGGAGGAGGACCTCTTGCGTTGGTCCAGGCTGTCCCTGTCTTGGCTAGGCAGAATAAACACGATAAAGATGACCCTACTCCCCCGTATCCTATACTATTTTAGAGCTCTTCCAATATCGATCGATAATACCCGCCTAAAACGCTTCCAAGCCAACATTGTTAAATACATATGGGGTAATGGGGGTCACAGATTTTCCAAAGCGATCCTGTTTAGACCTAGGTCAGAAGGCGGCATGGGATTACCGAACCTAATCTGGTACTTACAAGCAGCACAATTGGCCCAGCTATCCACAGTTTACTCTAGATGGGAACAACCTGACTGGGTTCACATAGAAAGACAAGCGGTCCCCCTCCACACCCTGGACTTCCTCCTTTGGTGCCCAAGAAAACTCAGACCCTCCATTCTTTCCCCAACGTTGTCGAATTCCTTTGCATTATGGGACAGATTGAAAAGCAACGAAAGATTATCATCCCCTATGGCACCATTACAGCACTTATTTAACAATCCCGAATTCCCCCCAGGTCTCAATATTTCTGACTTCAAATGGTGGCTCGATAAAGGGATGTACAGAATAGGACACTTCCTTAGACCATTAGGCCCAATCTCTAAAGCTTTTTGTGTCAGTAATCTAGATATGCCACAATCTGAACTCTTTAGATTCTCCCAAATATCAAGCTACTTACACAATAAGTGTAGATCACTCCCGAATGGAACCCAAATGACTCCTTACGAATTATGGTGTGGCCAGGCCAACGAGCAGAGGGGAGGCATTTCGGTGATCTACAAAGCCTTATCCTCTGCGCAATCCAAGGCACCTTACATGCTAGCCTGGGAGGAAGATTTGTCTCAAAGCTGGCAACTGGAAACCTGGCATAGGAACTTTTCCCAATCCTACAAAGGCATCCTGAACTCGGGGCTAGTGGAGAGCAACCTGAAAGTACTAACCAGATGGTACCTGGTTCCCTCCAAATTAGCTCGCTTTTACCCTTCAGCATCCCCCCTCTGTTATCGGGGATGTGGCCTTAAGGGTGATATGTTCCATACATGGTGGACCTGCCCTAGAATCAGACAATTCTGGCACAAGATTTTCATTTGGATTAGTAGAATTGCCGAAAGGCCTATCCAAATGTCTCCTTTAGTGGCACTCCTCAATTTCCCAGTAAGAGAAGTTTCCAGGATCACACAACGCCTCATCTTCTTCATCATCCTAGGAGCCAAGCTCACCCTAGCTAAAGCTTGGAAAAAACCGACAGTATCCACACTCTTAGCCAAAAGAAAGATCTCCTGGATTATGAACCAGGAAAAAATGGCAAGTGTGATCCTGGAAAGCTCTGCCAAATTCCAACAAATTTGGGAACCTTGGGCGAAGTACATTGGGGTCTCCCTTTGACTCTTCCCCTAGAGCTTTTACACATCGACATTTCTCTCCTCCCCGGTCGACTCCTACGCATCTCTCTCTACCCTCTTCTCCTCTGCCCCATCTCTCTACAACCTCCCTCTCTCTTTTATCTATACTTCTCTCCTCCCTTTCTCACCTTACTCTTCCTCTTTATTTTGGTATTAGGCTTTGACCTGTGCTCGAAGGATCATAACCTGGCTTCGGACGGGGATCCTCCTGAGTCGGTCCCCGTCCCAGGCCCAAACCAGTACAACCTTACTGGCGCCCCGATCCCTAGATGTCTATTTCATTTGATGGTATATTTACCTTCTCAGATGATACTGATAAACAGTTTCTAACGTTACTTGTTTAATTTTCGTAGACACCGACTCGTTTCGGTCATGTGCTGCGGTGATCATGGATTTGATAGCCTAGGTCTTCATCACCGCCCTTCCACATAGGTTTTTGACACTTTGCTTTTTCTGGTGAGTAGGATGTTGGGGGAGGTGGAGTCCCGCCACAGTGTGTACCCAATTGGGGTGGCGGGCCTCTCCCTCCCGATATCGCATGCTCACTAATCTAAACCTGATTTATGGCTCTCCTATGTTCACCTTGCACAAAGCAAATGACTGAGTTTGTTCATTTTATACTACATGTATGTATGCCAAAGCCTTATTAAGTTATACATAATATGACCGTGATGGTCATCTGTATTTTACTGTCTCAAAAGTTTTTGTAACGACATGTAATGTTTTCCCAACGTCCCCCTTCCCTTCTCTTTTGAAAATAAAAAATATTGAAACCAAACCTAAATGTTCGATGGATAAAATTGGATAAGAATCAAGTCCAGAAAAGAAGATTGAAGTAATCCACTATGGTCAGGCAGTATCAGGTAGCACTCAGTTGATGTATGTTGTATGTGGCCACAGCTGTGTGGTGTAGCACACAGCTTGATACTTGTCACTAGGCAGAACGGGGAGATGCTGTTTACATCAGCATCTTCCCATTTGTCCTCTCCATGAGGCAATAGCATGTATCCCCGCGGCGATCGAGTCCGTGGGACCCGCGACCGACTCACAGAGCTCCCGGCCGGCGCGTGCGACACCGGCGGTACACACGCAATGGCACGGTGGGAAATTCAAATGGATGTACCTGTAAGTCCATTTGCCCAGCAGTGCCATTCTGCCGATGTACATCGGCGTTCGCCGGTCGGGAAGGGGTTAATCTAAATATTAAAAATATATATTGAAACAATCAATTATGTATAGATTATATATTTAGTCTTAAATAAACAGGTGTATTTAGTCTAGAAATCAAAAATATATATTGAAACAATCAATTATGTATAGATTATATATTTCCAAATGAAGAAAAAGTAATCTATAAGACTTTAATATATTATTATAAAAATTGTACTTATAGAGCAGAAAAGAAAATCTCTATATAAGATTGATTGTTCCTTGATTATGATATAAAGAGACCTTTAGGGGGTTAAAGCCCGCCAACATAATGTGTCCAATGAATATTGGTAATACATAAAGTATTGAGTGCCAGTGGGTTTAAAACTTGTCATGCAATATAATGATCAAGGTACATACAATAGGTTTAAGATCAGGGCAAATATCCAGATTACAAAGTCGCCACCCCATCAGCAAATGGCCTGAATTGTGACCGTGCCGATGCCTGGCTTTATATGAATGTAGGGGGGCCACTGCGTCTGCATGGCAGTGCATGAACAGCTGATTTGTATCAGCATCGGATCCCTGGAGATGTGTGACGCTATGCGTCACAGCAAGGGTGGCGGTGCCGCTTTGACAACACCGCGTGTATAATGATGTGTGCGCGCGCATCGTACTAGATGGATATATTGTGCGCGCATGCGCAGTGGAAGTTATCGGTGCCAATGAAGAGCCGATGCCAAACGGAGGCTGCTGTAATGACCAAAAGGGGTACATGGGTTCAAAGTGCGGCTGAGTGGTGACACCATACCGTGGATCCATTTCACTACAAGAAATTTCTCCTATATAAAAAAACCACCATGCATGAATTAAACATCAAGATTATTTAGAAATAGCCAATTGAGTGTATGATAAGGTTTTTAGTGTGGATCCTTATATAAACAAAACAAAAAATAAAATATAAAAAAAATATAAAAAAAAAATATATATATTTTTTGAAATTGGGCGCATGGCCAAGTTGTCTTCCTCTCCTCAAGGGATTATTCAGTTATAGACAGAACGTGGGAGCATCACAGCGGGGGCCCCACTCTGTTGAAAAAAGAGAAGAAAGTGCTTAGAGCAGTCCCTGCAAAATAATGTTGTCTGATTGTATTAGATGACAACAAATGGCACACAGCACAGACAAAAACAGTAGAGTATCACTTTTTGCAGAGCATGAGTGAAACTTCCAGATGTTTATAGTATTCCAATAACATATCTTTCTCCAAATTACAGACTTTTCTCATAATATTCATCTATACATAATATAACAAAGCACAATTCTGTACAGAACATGAAAAGAGAATTAAGGCAATTTGAATGTCATAAATACATATCACCCTCACTGTTTCATATCTTTCTCACAACCCCCAGAACTGAACTCTTCAAGGAATGGTCGAAAGCTCAATATACTGTTAAGGCCAGGTGCATTGGTAGCATTTAACTTCATAATCTAGCGAGATTCTTCTTGGAGGGGGAGCTTGTTCCAAACTCCTCCTCTCGCATTCGGGTGAATTCTATCAAGGATTATGAAGGAGACCTGTGGAATTTTGCCATTGTGAAGATCCCTAACATGTCTCCCAAGGGGTAAGTCAGGGTTGGCCGGCTTCATGCTTTTTATGTGTCTGCCTGCCCTGTTACAAAACTCCAGTTTCGTCTTGCCAATGTAAAAACTATGACATTGGCATTGCAGCATGTAGATCACACCCGGGGTCTTGCAATTAGCGAAATGTTGGGGTTTAAATACTTTTCCATTGGGTAAGATGACGTGGGATCTTGTGTCCATGTATTGGCATATGGCACATCCTCCACAGGTGAATGTGCCAAAGCGCTTGCACGGATCTTTTCTGAATTCTCCTACGAATTCAGAATGTACCAATTTATCCTTCAAGGAACTGGCTTTGCGAAATGTGATGTTAGGATATGGTGGGATGGGGGCGTGGTCAAGATGGCGACCAGATAGGATGGGTGATACCGGGCACGGATGTGACAAAGTTCGGAGCTTGAGGATAGCGCCATCTTGCGGCCTACGCGGCCTACGCGGCCCTCGCGATCCCCGGCCTCGGGTGCCGTGATCGGCCGTAGGAGGGCCGCAACAAACCATCCACTGCAGCCATCCGACTGGGAGACGGGGGGCGACCCGGAGGAGATGAGCGGGGACATCCACGCCACCTCGGAGGCCCTCGGCTGGTTCCATACTCCGGAGGGGATCCGCCATCTTGAGGCCTCCGCAATCCCCGGCCTCGGGTGCCGCGATCGGCGGGAGAAGGGCCGCTGCACGCCCCACAGCAGTGCAGACCGGCGGTGAGTGGCGGAGGTACTCGTGGCAAGACCTGCTGAGAAGTAAGGGGGACAGGGCCATACGGTGGGCGGAAGATATACAGTACATCCTGGCTGTTGGAGGACCTTTGCATGTCATATAATACTTGGCAGACTGGGAACCAAAACTGGGCATGAGAAGAAGAACCTGTGGCACCCAGAAGAAGAAACACACGGCCCCTAAAACACCGCCACCAGCCCAGGGCCCACGTGGAGCAGTGTGTTCAAATATGGCCTCACAGACAGAACATACAGACACTCAGGCTGAATCCTCCCAGATGGGAGAGGATCAGTTTCAGGCATTAATGCAGGCTATCACAGGTTGCCAAACTACCCTAACTACAAAAATAGAGCAAATACAATCTGAGATGGGCCTAATAAGAAGGGATATGGACAAATACAGAGACAGGCTGACGGAGGCTGAAAGGAGGGTAGGGGAGAATGAAGATGAATTCCGAGATCACAGCGCCTCCCTTCATATACTGCAAGTGAAAATGAAAACGCTGGAATCGTGTGCGGAGGATCAGGAAAACAGAAATCGCAGGAACAACCTGCGCTAGGTGGGACTTCCGGAAGGAGCGGAGGGAAGAGACCCGGAGGCATACACGGAGCAGTTGTTGCGAAACCTTCTCCCACAAGCACCATTCTCTGCACACTTTGCGGTGGAGCGAGCCCACAGAATGCCATCAACTCGGGGCCCACCAGGAACCCCTCCATGCATCTTCATATTTCATTTGTTGAATTTTAGAGATAGAGATCTGATCTTAAGGGAGGCACGAAAGGTGGGAGAGCTGCGCACTGAGAGCGCGAAGATCATGCTATTCCCTGACTACTCGGTGGAAACGCAGAGGCAATGCAGGATATTTGACCAGGTCAAGGCCCTAATGCGTACTAAGGGGCTAAGATACAGCATGTTATTCCCTGCAGGACTCAGAGTAGTGGATGGTGAAACTACTACATTTTTTACCTCTCCAGAGGAAGCATCCAGATGGCTTGAATCCCTGCCACGCAATCATTGATCTGATGTATGGAGTCCACCACAACTACCCCTCTATCTACCTGGTGATGACCAGTGGTAAGATTTACAGCTCGTTATCTTTAATAACCCCCACCCCTATTTGTAAGCGGCAAACTGTCTGGGAACTATGGATTACATGAATCCTGAGGGGCCTGGTTATCTGTTGGGGTATTGCCGAACCAGCTAACCATATAGTGGGGGATAGACACTTGCTTTGCTGGACGTTCCTATGTCAGGGGATTGGGGGGGGACAATGGGGGTGTGTTGGATCCGGGACGTTGGAATGCCTGAAATGAGTTTCTCCCCCCCCCCTTCCTGAGGTTCCTTTCCCCCCTCAAAAGGACTATCCAGATGTCGGCAGTCTTGACCAAAGATGTGGAGCCCTGGAACTTTGTTTTTGTATTATACTGGCCCCAGGGATGACAAAAAGGGGAGAATGCGAGACACAATGCCACACATAACCAATGTTTATCCTGCAATTGGAGATGGGTGATGGAGGGAGGGGTTAATGGTGGAATTCTGCCATGACTGCTTCTATTGTTTAACCAATTTCCTTTGCTTTCCACAGGTTTTTAGAAACTACCTTTGTTTGTAACTAAGATTGTACCCTTAGAGATATCTAAGTGCTAATGGCTACTCTGGCGCAGGTTGCTCTGGTCCACATGGAAGGGAGGGGCCCTTGATGTGGGGGAGGGTTCCCCCTTAATAATTACTAAGGTTTTTTCTTTTCCATTTTTTTCGGTTTTCTCTTTTCTTTAGGGATTTTTTCCCTTCCCCTTCTTTTTGTCTATTATCAGTAAAGGCCTGCAGATGCAGTGAGTAGTGCGGTCTCTGATCTCACGTTAAGAAAACTAGGTCCTAGGTGTGCCAATTGTTACACACCGCCCCCTAGGAGGTTCCTCCTGTTTTTTTCTTTTCTTGTTTTGGTTGTTATGGGTACTCAAGCACCCCGAGGTTTAATTAATGGGGTGTTGGGCGGCATGGGAGGGATGTTTTGTTTTGTATGTTTAATTTTTGTTCTTTGTTTTTCGCTTCAATATTCAAGGGAAGATTCCTACAGATGGCTTAACAATAGCAAGGGCGTAGGCTACATGCTCCAGGCTATCAGGCTGGTTATTGCCCATGGGTGGATGATGGGTCCCTTAGCGGGAGGGGGGAGGGATGAGAAGGAGTTATCTATGTATTCTAACTCTACATGGTTTTCCGGAAGAAATATATACCACATTGAGATATGGCTCAGCTGAAAGTATTGTCATGGAATGTAAGGGGTCTTAATCACAAAATTAAACGCTCACTAGTTTTTGAATTTCTTAAGAAATATACACCCAGTATTTGTATTCTTCAAGAGACACATCTGGTGGGGGGCAGAGTGTTGGGGTTAAAGAAACCGTGGGTGGGACACCATTACCATGCCACCTACACTAATTACGCCAGGGGGGTTAGTATACTGATCCACAAATCACTCAATTTTGAACCCCTTGATATTCTCATAGACCCAGAAGGCAGGTATGTAATAATCCACACTAATATAGACGCATTGGCCATGGTTATAGTGGGGGTATACTTGCCTCCACCGGCTAACATCTCCCTGCTGCAGAAGATCACTACCATAATTGCGCAATTCCCCACAGACAATGTAATTCTCACGGGGGATTTTAATATCACACCTAACCCTTCACTAGATAAAATGTCCCCAGACCCAGCTACAGATTCTGCGCTGTCTAGATGGTCACAGGTGTTGGGATTGGAGGATGTGTGGCGCTGGAAACATCCAACAGAATGCATGTACACGTGTCACTCATCCTCCTATAACTCGTTATCACGTATAGACCTTCTTTATGCAAGCTCACCCATGCTTCCCAAAGTTGTAAATATTGAAACGTTACTGAGGGGAATTTCTGACCACTCCCCGCTGTTATGCACACTGCAAACTTCCACTCCACAGGCAGACAGAATTTGTCGACTTTCCCGATTTTGGATTGAACATCCTACTATAGAAATTGAGATAGTAAAAGAGATAAAACAATTCTGGTTGGCTAACGCCGGTTCCTCCACTCCGGGGATGGTATGGGACACTTTTAAAGCCTACATCAGAGGCTGCTATATGTCATCCATAGCTACAGAGCTCAGGAACAATAGGATGTTGTTGGAAGAGGCAGAGACCAAAGCCCAGGACTTAGAGACAAGATACACCCTTACAGCTAACCCTATTATAGCACAGTATATGAAGGTTGCCTATCGGGAGGTAATGCTACTGAGGGTAGCCAAGGCGAACAAACGCCAACTGGCCCAAACTCAAAGAATATTTGAGCAAGGGGAAAAAACAAGTAGGCTCTTGGCCTGGTTGGCCAAGGAACAATCCCCAGTGTCCACAATAGCTCGTATCCGAAAGAATGACGGGACCCTAGTATCAGACCCTGCGAAGATTAATGATTGCTTTGCTGAGTACTACTCGTCCCTATACTCCTCTAGGGCACAATACTCAGCGAAGGAACTCTCGGATTTCCTAGACGAAGTACTGCTTCCGACCCTCACAGCTGCAGCACGAGAGGGCCTCGAGGCTCCAATAACCTTGGAAGAGGTCCAATGGGCTCTAAGCTACTTACAAACGGGGAAGACACCGGGACTGGATGGCCTGCCCCCTGAATTTTATAAACAGTATATGGGCGAGGTGGCTTCTAGGATGCATGCAATGTTTACAGAGACCCTGCGAACTGGGGAGATACCACTATCCATGTCACAAGCCATTATAGTGGTCCTGCCCAAGCCGGGAAAAGACCCCCAATTATGCCCCTCATATAGACCTATATCTTTACTTAATTCTGATGCGAAGATTTTAACTAAAATTTTGGCCCAGCGGTTAAACAAAATAATACTTACTCTAATTCATGAAGATTAATCAGGTTTCATGCTTGGTAAGGGCACGGACATAAACATTCGCAGGTTGTATGCTGTCCTGGCCTCTAGGGAGGAGGATGCTCGAAACGAAATTGTGGCCTCCCTTGACGCAGAGAAGGCCTTCGACTCTGTTAAGTGGGGCTTCCTATGGGAGGTCCTCCACAGGTTCGGGTTTGGCCCGGTCTTTATCTCCTGGGTCAGGATGGTATACAAGGCCCCCATGGCCAGAGTTTGCACAGGTACAGTTCTTTCCCCGACCTTTCTTTTGGGTAGGGGAACTAGACAGGGGTGCCCGCTCTCGCCGGGTCTTTTTGCCCTGGCGATAGAGCCTATGGCTGCCCTTCTCAGGGCCACACCCGAGGTCAGGGGGATTACGAGAGGTCCTATACAAGAAAAGGTGTCGTTATACGCTGACGACACCTTACTCTATCTTAAAGATGACGGTACTTCCCTACAAGAGGCTCTCTCGGTAATCAATAGGTTTGGGAAATTCTCTGGTATATGTATCAACTGGGGAAAGTCAATCCTGTTCCCTCTGCGGGCTGGGTCGTACTCCCTTACGGATGGACAACTCAGTAGGATTTCCCAGTTTAGATACCTAGGGGGAGAAATACATCAATACTTAAAAAAGTACATCAGCCTCAACTTAAACCCTGTGGTTAACCACCTATCCCAAAGATGTAACACATTGAGATCTCTACCACTGACCCCGGTTGGCCGTGTCAACTTAATCAAAATGTCAATTCTACCTAAGTTTACATACCTATTCTGACAAACCCTGATCCCTATACCAATGACCTTCTTTCAACACTTAGATAGCATAATTACCTCATTCATTTGGAATGGGAAAACCCCTAGAATAGCCAGGGCAACATTGCAATTACCAGGGACCTTGGGGGGTCTGGCCTTGCCCTGCTTCCTAAAATATTACTGGGCAGCGGTATTGGTAACAGTAAAATGGTGGTTCTCAGAAGAACCGGCCAACCCTGCTTCTTCCGTGGAGGCAGCGCTGCTCGGCTCCTATGCGGAGTTGAGGAATTTGGTGCATAGAGGCCCTAGATCCAATCCAAATGTGACCTGTCCCATGAAAACAATACTTAAGGTATGGGATACTGTTAATAAGCAATTTTTGGGACCTAGTAAATGGTCCCCAGCAACTCTCCTATGGGATAACCCCCGCCTGCCTCATTTCCACTCCATCCCGACCCGGTTGTGTGGGCCAGATATGGACCCTGGGGGATATAGTTGCCCAGGGACAACTAATCACCTTTGATGCTTTAAAAAGAGAAAAGGATCTGCCCAATCATATGTTCTTCAGGTTCCTTTAGGTAAGGCATGCGTTCCGGTCCCAGTTCCCCAGTCCGCTGACTCTGGAGGAGACACCGATAGAAAGTGAACTAAAAAACCAAGATGGCGGAAGAACACTGTCCGCCATCTATAATTTGCTTGTGACTCAAGATACATCTAAAGTCTCCCAGCTATGTGAGCGATGGAGGGTGGATGTTCCGGGGTTGACGGATGGGGACTGGGAAGAGGGAATTCAGCAATATTTGCCCTTGACATTTTCAGCAAGGGATAGATTTATGCAGCTGAAATTCTTACATAGGGCCTACTACTCTCCAATACGCCTGGCAAGAATATACCCTGATAGAACAGTGAGGTGCCCTAGATGTGGGTCTGGGGAGGCCGACTTTTTTCATTTGGTCTGGCCCTGCCCTGAAGTGGTGGAATTCTGGAATAGTATACTTGCTGATATCAACTCTATAGGGGGACTGCAAGTCCCATATAGCCCAATACCTCTTCTGCTAGGTATCTGTGATTTTCTAGAAGTCACATGGGGAAAGAAACTATTTATCTTCTATACCACATTATATGCTAGAAAAGCAATCCTATTGCAGTGGAATCAATCCCAACCGCCCACCAAACAACTCTGGCAATCTCTGATAAATAAGGCGTTAAAATGACATATATGGGAAGAAATTGTCCAAAAAAATTTGAGAAGATTTGGGCAGCGTGGGTGAAGGCAAAACACCTGTATATTGGATAGAATGGTGGGTCTGGGCCCATTGTGATTGGCGTTGACTTGGGCCCCCCCCCCCCTCCGGCTGTGGGCCTCCAAGTCTCTTCATAACTATGTATGAGTGGGGGAGAATGTCCCAGATTGAAAGGTGGGATCCCTTACACTTACACCTTATATTATTATCCTTAATGAGTGTATTAGTATCATCTTCTGAAGTGGATAACTAATGTTATAATTACCTATACTAAGTCATGGCCAACTGTTGTGAAGGGTGTTTTCTTCACCAGGGAAAAAATTATTCGGTCGTCTAGCACAGTTGTTTTCCATGGTCTTCCTTCTTTTGGTGTTGGTGCGTTCTTTCTTTTTAAGGATGTTCCAAAGAGTTGTTTTGGCCACACCTAATGTTTTTGCTATCTCTCTGATGGGTTTGTTTTGTTTTTTCAGCCTAGTGATGGCTTGCTTCACTGATAGTGACAGCTCTTTGGATCGCATATTGAGAGTTGACAGCAACAGATTCCAAATGCAAATAGCACACTTGAAATGAACTTTGGACCTTTTATCTGCTCCTGTAGATGGGATTATGAGGGCATAACACACACCTGGCCATGGAACAGCTGAGCAGCCAATTGCCCCGTTACTTTTGGTCCCTAAAAAAGTGGGAGGCACATATACAAACTGTTGTATTTCCTACACCGTTCACCTGATTTGGATGTAAATACCCTCAAATTAAAGCTGAAAGTCTGCAGTTAAAGCACATCTTGTTTGTTTCATTTCAAATCCATTGTGGTGGTGTATAGAGCCAAAAAGATTAGAATTGTGTCGATGTCCCAATATTTATGGACCTGACTGTATATATATATATATATATATATATATATATATATACACTGTATTCAGTTTAACTAGATCTGTTCCTGTTATTCTATTCCTAATATACTCACAGGCAGGAAGGTGTTTTTACAGTATTTACAGTATTTACAGTTAGTGTACTGTGTCCTTTGCACAGTGTGCACCTAGCTACCTGAAGACAATTGCTGGTGTTGTTCTGATCCTATTAATACCACAGGCAGGCAGCTGTGGTATTTACAGTTAGTGTACTGTGTCCTCTGCACAGTTTGCACCTAAAGCTACCTGAAGACTAGGGATGAGCTGAACACCCCCCCGTTCGGTTCGCACCAGTTCACGTGAACTTTAGAACCCCTTTAAAGTCTATGGGACTCAAAATCTATGGGACTTGAAATCAAAAGTGCTAATTTTAAAGGCTAATATGCAAGTTATTGTCCCAAAAAGGGTTGGGGGACCCGGGTCCTACCCCAGGGGACATGTATCAATGCAAATAAAAAAGTTTTAAAAACGGCCGTTTTTTTGGGAGCAGTGATTTTAATGATGCTTAAAGTGGAAAAAAAAGGGAAATATTCCTTTAAATATCGTACCTGTGGGGTGTTTATAGTATGCCTGTAAAGTGGCGCGTGTTTCCCGTGCTTAGAACAGTCCCTGCACAAAATGACATTTGTAAATGAATAAAAGTCATTTAAAACTGCCTGCGGCTTTAATGTAATGTCGGGTCCCGGCAATATGGATGAAAATCAGTGAGACAAACAGCATGGGTACCCCCACCCCCAGTCCATTATCAGGCCCTTTGGGTCTTGTATGGATATTAAGGGGAACCCCGCACCCAAATTAAAAAAAGGAAAGGCGTGGGGCCCCCAGGCCCTATACACTCTGAACAGCAGTACACAGGCAGAGCAAACAAGACAGGGACTGTAGGTTTGTTGTTAAGTAGAATCTGTCTGTAATTTTGAAGTGGTACATTTTTAAAGTGTAGCTCCAGCCAAAAAATCTATTTTTAAGCTTTTTGGAAAACATAGGGAAGGGTTATCACCCCTGTAGCATTTGTTTTGCTGTCTGTGCACCTCTTCAGAAGATTTCACCTCACTTTCTGTCCCAATGACAAATGTTTTTTGACAATTTGGGGTTTTTAGTGAAACAAGGATTGGTGATAAAGCATCAGTGGAGAGGAGACACGTTTTTTCCCATATTAACTCTTACAGGAGAGAATTGCCCTTCCTAGGGGTAGATTTTATCTCACTTCCTGTTGTCTCCTTCCGTTTGCAAGTAGGAGTCGTTTGTAAGTTGGATGTTTGAAAGTAGGGGCCTGCCCTATATACTCTGCAGAAATTGGGGCCTTAGGTGTTGGTGTTGCCACAACACTGTAAGCCCCCAGAGTTACTCTTGGTGGGCGCAGGAAGGGGCCCTGCCATGAAATATTAGATTAAGAATTGTAATTACATGCCATTGTTGAACAGTGGTAGAAAAATTGGGCCTTTGGTGGTGGTGGTGGTGGTGCTGGTGCCACAACACTGTAAGTCCTCACAGTTACTCTTGGTGGGAGCTGGAACTGGCCCTGCTGTGAAATATTATATCAGGAATTGTAATTACATGCACCTGTTGAACAGGGGCAGAAAAATTGGGCCTTTGGTGGTGGTGGTGGTGTTGCCACAACACTGTAAGCTCTCACAGTTACTCTTGGTGGTGCAGGAATGGGCCCTGCTGTAAAATATTAGATCAAAAATTGTAATTACATGTCCCTATTGAACAGGCCCTGTTAAACAGTGGCTGACAAATTGGGCCTTGGGCACTGGTGCTGGTGCCACAACACTGCAACACCTCACAGATACTCTAGTTGGAGTGCAGGAATGAGCCCTGCTGCAAAGTATTGCATCAAATATTGTAATTACACGCTCCTGTTAAACAGGGGCAGAAAAATTGGGCCTTAGCCACTGGTAGAACCAAAAATGTTCTTACAAGCTATCAGCATGAAAATTGAGGAGGAAGAGGATTGTCACTCAGCATAACAGGATAGTCACTCAGCATCAGCATACTCAGTCTTGAAGGGATCTCACATTAAAAAAAAAAATATTCGGTTACATCAGCATCAGGTGCTTGGTAGCTGGTGATCCAAGACTGATTCCTTTTTATGAAGGTCAGCTGATCGACCGATTCGGTGGACAGGCACACAAAGCCTCCAGCAGCACTGAATGTGCATTCTAAAAGAACGCTGGATGCACGACAGGCCAGTAGCTATATTGCACACTGTGCAAGCTCTGGCCAGTGATCCATCCTCAAGACCCAGTAACCCAGAGGATTTTCAGTGGGAAAGGTGTCCAAGTTTGATCTTGCCCCTAGGTATTCCTGCACCATGTAAATCAGACGCTGGCGATAGTCGCTGCAACCGATCATACCTTGGGGCTGCGGACTAAAAAATTGTCTGAACGCATCGGTCAGACGGCCACCTTCTCCACCACTCCTTCTGTGACTGACTGAAGCCTCAGCAACACGTTGTCCAGGAGGACCTGGAAATTGAAACCACCTAGGCTCTGGAAACGCGTTGCACAAACCTTTCTGCAAGGTCTCTCGAAGATCTTTCATCCTCTGCTCCCTCTGCGATGGCAAAGTAAGGTCTGCAACCTTACCCTTGTAACGTGGATCAAGGAGGGTTGCCAGCCAAGTAATGATCCCTCCTCTTGATACCACAAATACAAGGATCCTTCCGCAGGCTTTGCAGGATCAGGGAGGCCATGCAGCGTAGGTTTGCTGAGGCATTCGGTCCAGAGTCTTCTGGGTCACTAAGGCCGACATGATCCGCAGCCACCTCCTCCCAGCCACGTACAAGTCCATGGGTTTCTTCGGACTGTAAATGATCCCTTGAAGACTGATGCTGATGCTGAGTGCCAGGCTCCACCTCAATGCTGACACAATCCTCCTCCTCGTCCTCTTCCTGTGTGATTGGCGGGCACGCAGGAACACTGTCTGGATAAAGGGGGCCTTGAGAGGTAAGGAAGTCCTCCTCTTCCTCCCTCTGTTTTGCCTCAAGTGCTCTGTCCATTATTCCACGCAGCGTGTGCTCCAACAGGTGGACAAGAGGGACAGTGTCACTGATGCATGCACTCTCACTGCTCACCATCCTCATGGCCTCCTCAAATGGTGACAGGACAGTGCATGCATCCCTGATCATAGCCCACTGGCGTGGGGAAAAAAATCAAGCTCCCCTGACCCTGTCCTGGTGCCATAGTCGCATAGGTACTCAATCACGGCCCTCTGCTGCGTGTGCAGCTGCTGCAGCATGGCCAACATTGAGTTCCACCTGGTGGGCATGTCATAGATTAGGCAGTTTTTGGGCAGGTTAAATTCCTTTTGGGGGTCAGCCAGCCGAGCACTGGCATTATATGACCTGCGGAAATGCACACAGACTTTCCTGGCCTGCCTCAGGACATCCTGTAAGCCCAGGTACCTGCCCAGGAACCGCTGCACCACTAAGTTAAGGATGTGAGCCAAACAGGGCACATGGGTCAGTTGTCCCTGTCGGAGGTCAGAGAGGAGGTTGGTGCCATTGTCGCAAACCACTATTCCTGGCTTAAGCTGGCATGGCGTCAACCACCTCTGAACCTGCCCCTGCAGAGCTGACAGAATCTCTGCCCCAGTGTGGCTCCTGTCCCCCAAGCACACCAGCTCAAGCACCGCATGGCATCTTTTTGCCTGCATGCTTGTGTAGCCCCTTGAACACCTACAGAGCACCGCTGGTTCCAAGGACAAATCAGCACAGGAACAGGCCATGGAAGAAGAAGAAGAGGAGGGGGTGGAGGAGAGAGGTGTGACAGAATCACCACTAGTAGAATTTTGGATGCTTGGTGGCAGAACAACTTCCAACACTACTGCACCCTGTCCTGCATCCTTCCCAGTTGCCAGAAGAGTCACCCAGTGTGCGGTGATAGATAGGTAATGTCCCTGCCCATGCCTGCTGGACCACAAGTAATATGCACCTTACCACTGACCGCCCTGTCCAGCGAGGCCAAGACATTGCCTTCCACATGCCGGTAGAGAGCCGAAATTGCCTTCCATGAGAAAAAGTGGTATTTGGGAACCTGCCACTGAGGAAACTCACATTCCACAAACTCACGGAAGGGGGCAGAGTCTACCAACTGGAAAGGCAGCAGTTGAAGTGCTAGCAATTTAGCCAAGCTAGCATTCAACCGCTGGGCATGTGGATGGCTGGGAGTGAACTTCTTTCAGCGGTGCAGCAGCTGGGGCAGGGAAATTTGCCTGGTACAATCTGACGTTGGTGTACCAATAGCAGATTTCCCCCAAAGTACTTGGCTGTGACACACCTAATTCTACACCTTCATTCCTCTCAGTGCAGGTTTCAGAGAAGACTGAAGGTATAGTGGGGTTGGAGATCCCAGCTGATGAGGAGTAAGGAGAGGTCCACTTTGTTCTTTGGTGTGGGTCTTTTAGGTACGCTTGCCAACGAACTGCTTGGCAGGTTGACATATGCCTAGTCAAGCATGTGGTGTCCAAGCGGGTGATGTTTTGGCCACGTGAGATACACTTGAGACATATGCTGCAAATAGCAGCGGTGCGATCTGATGCACTCATCTCAAAAAAGGCCCACACCAAAGAACTTTTGGAATAACGTGCAGAGACAGCAGCACCGTGCACATGCAGGGCTCTGCGGTGTGATGCAGTCGGTGTGCTGCCCTTAAGCTGGCCCCTGGAGGGCATCCTCCCCCATTGGAGATGTGCCTCCTCCTCCTCCTCTCTCCTATCCCCTCCCTCCTCATCACTGGAGAAAAACCTGGCAGTATGCTGCAGCTGGGGGAGCATGACTGCCAGATTGCTGTCTTTCTTGGGCAACCCCTCTCTCTGGGCTCACGTTACTGCCTTCCTCTAGCTGGGTACCAGCATCGGAGCCTTCAAAATGCTGGGCATCCTCCTGGAGCATGTACCCAACACTGTGGTCAAACAGTTTCGGGGACTCCACAGGAGGACATGGTGAGGCTAGGGAAGGAGTGACTGATGCCATTGAGCCGAGGGAAGAGGCCACGTTGGCACCTGCTTTGCAAGACAAATTACCCTGAGCCTGGGTGAGAGAGGATGAGGAGGATGAGGACAGCTTGGTCATCCACTCTACCAAGTCTTCAGCATGTTGCAGCTCAACACGACCAGCTGCCGAAAAAAAGGACAAGCGTACCCCACGGCCACGCGCTGATGAGGATGCACCGTGTCCACTACCAGCACTGTTGCCTCTAGACACAGAGCATGCTTGCCCTCTTTTATTGACTTGTGACTGTCTGCCTCTCCTTGTTGGCCTTCCAGACATACTAATGGCCTGCAGTGAGATATAGCTGCACAGCTGGGATGTATATATATAAATAAATAAATATATATATATATATATACTGATTATACTGCAGCTAGCAGAATCAATAGGATCAGATAGAATAGGATCAGAGGAACAATAGCAATTGTTTTCAGGTAGCTTTAGGTGCACACTGTGCAGAGGATACAGTACACTAACTGTAAATACTGCAGCTGCCTGCCTGTGGTATTAATAGGATCAGAACACCAGTAATAGTCTTCAGGTAGCTTTAGGTGCACACTGTGCAGAGGACACAGTACACTAACTGTAAATACTGCAGCTGCCTGCCTGTGGTATTAATAAGATCAGAAGAACACCAGCAATTGTCTTCAGGTAGCTTTAGGTGCACACTGTGCAGAGGACACGGTACACTAACTGTAAATACTGCAGCTGCCTGCCTGTGGTATTAATAGGATCAGAAGAACACCAATAATTGTCTTCAGATAGCTTTAGGTGCACACTGTGCAGAGGACACAGTACACTAACTGTAAATACTGCAGCTGCCTGCCTGTGGTATTAATAGGATCAGAACACCAGCAATTGTCTTCAGGTACCTTTAGGTGCACACTGTGCAGAGGACACGGTACACTAACTAAATACTGCAGCTGCCTGCCTGTAGTATTAATAGGATCAGAACACCAGCAACTGTCTTCAGGTAGCTTTAGGTGCAGACTGTACAGAGGACACAGTACACTAACTGTAAATATTGCAGCTGCCTGTGGTACTAATAGGATCAGAAGAACACCAGCAATTGTCTTCAGGTAGCTTTAGGTGCACACTGTGCAGAGGACACAGTACACTGTAAATACTGCAGTTGCCTGCCTGTGGTATTAATAGGATCAGAACACCAGCAATTGTCTTCAGGTAGCTTTAGGTGCACACTGTGCAGAGGACACGGTACACTAACTGTAAATACTGCAGCTGCCTGCCTGTGGTATTAATAGGATCAGAAGAACACCAATAATTGTCTTCAGATAGCTTTAGGTGCACACTGTGCAGAGGACACAGTACACTAACTGTAAATACTGCAGCTGCCTGCCTGTGGTATTAATAGGATCAGAACACCAGCAATTGTCTTCAGGTACCTTTAGGTGCACACTGTGCAGAGGACACGGTACACTAACTAAATACTGCAGCTGCCTGCCTGTAGTATTAATAGGATCAGAACACCAGCAACTGTCTTCAGGTAGCTTTAGGTGCAGACTGTACAGAGGACACAGTACACTAACTGTAAATATTGCAGCTGCCTGTGGTACTAATAGGATCAGAAGAACACCAGCAATTGTCTTCAGGTAGCTTTAGGTGCACACTGTGCAGAGGACACAGTACACTGTAAATACTGCAGTTGCCTGCCTGTGGTATTAATAGGATCAGAACACCAGCAATTGTCTTCAGGTAGCTTTAGGTGCACACTGTGCAGAGGACACAGTACACTAACTGTAAATACCACAGTTGCCTGCCTGTGGTATTCATAGAATCAAAAGAACACCAACAATTGTCTTCAGGTAGTTTTAGGTGCACACTGTTCAGAGGACACAGTACACTAACTGTAAATACTGCAGCTGCCTGCCTGTGGTATTAATAGGATCAGAACACCAGCAATTGTCTTCAGGTAGCTTTAGGTGCACACTGTGCAGAGGACACAGTACACTAACCAAATACTGCAGCTGCCTGCCTGTGGTATTAATAGGATCAGAACACCAGCAATTGTCTTCAGGTAGCTTTAGGTGCACACTGTACAGAGGACACAGTACACTAACTGTAAATACTGAAGCTGCCTGCCTGTGGTACTAATAGGATCAGAAGAACACCAGCAATTGTCTTCAGGTAGCTTTAGGTGCACACTGTGCAGAGGACACAGTACACTGTAAATACTGCAGATGCCTGCCTGTGGTATTTTTAAAACAATAGATTTTTATTGGTATTTTTTCAGAATATACAAAATACAAAATACAAGCAGATTGTACATTTCTCATATGTACATTCTGTTCGACATTCAGGATCTTACTACATTAATAGAGTAAAACAGATAAACTGGTAGGGTTACTAAGAAATATCCTCATTGAAGCATTGTGCAGTTGTCAAGCCTGTCACCCCTTGTGGGTACACACTGTAAACAGACTTTCTGCTTAAGTTTTCAAAGTTAGCCTTGAGGGGACCTTACTGAGGGTCCACTCAAAATACTGTCACCTAAGTTACCTGTAAGCTTGTCGTTAACCAATATTAATAAACTTAGAATGACTGATTTATATCTGTTAGACTTTCTCAGTCCCTTAATATGAGGTAAACCGTGTATTATTGCTATGTTGTGTGCTAACTATAATACCATTTCCTATATGACCATACCCAATACAATCAGACACAATCAGAGCTGGTAATATTTCTAAGTAGTGACTGTATTTTTTTGCCAGAAAGGTTTTATAGCTGCACAGTTCCAGAATATATGGAGGAAATTGCCAAAAACTTGGCAGTTTCTCCAGCAGAGAGGTGTGATGCTAGGGTTCATTTTGTTTAACCTATACGGAGTTATGTACCATCTATGTAAGAGCTTTTGTGCATTATCCCAGTGATCTACGCATGCTGAAGATTTATGATTATATTTTATTGCTTCATGCCATTGGGACATAGAAAATTCTTTTTGTAATTCAAATTCCCATTTCACCATGCTGGGGGTTTGGATTGTAAGTAGAGGGGGGTGGTGAATTTGTAAAAGAGCGATATTCCCTTACGAGTATTGGAAGTTTTGCTTAAAAGGAAGTCCCACAGAATCTGTGGTATGGCTATCTGTCGTGTTGGGTTTTTGCTCGTGTAGTGGTGTATTTGATATGCTCTATATCTATCTATCGCATTTTGATGAGGTGGAGCAGGTGTGGTGAAGTTGTCTCCCGAGAATTTCCATGTTTGGACTGAGGAGTTTGGGATTAGGTATTCATAGGATGCTAGTGGTACGTTTAGTTTCCTAATTGGGGTGTCTGTAAAATGATTATGCACTAAGGAGGACCAGGCATCTATCGTTGCTCGTATAGTTAAGTAAGGTGGGGTTTTTGGTCTGCAATGTATACAGGCTGCTATAGCCAATGCAGGGAGGTCATGACCTGGTGTTACGGTGCGTTCAATATCTGACCAGCGGTTATCCGTTTGGCAGGAGAACCAGTATTTCATTTGGTCCAGTATTGCAGCCTTATAGTATGTCTGTGCATTAGGTAATCCTACTTCCCCTAGATGTTTAGGTTTATAGAGGTGGGCCAATGCTATTCTGGGTTTTTTTACCCCCCCCCATATGTATTTTTTCAGGCATTTCTCCAGTTGTGTAAAACATTTCTGGGGGATTGGTATGGGTAATGATCTAAAATAATATAGGAGTTTTGGTAATATTTGCAATTGGTATGCAGCTATCCTCCCCAACCAGGTAAGGTGTAGTTTGTTAATTTGATGTAGTTCCTCTTCGATTTTTGTTAATAATGGAGGGAAGTTTTGTGAATATATTTTGGAGGAAGTGGAAGTCAGCTGCACACCAAGGTAAGTAATGGAAGGGGGGTCCCAGTTGCAGGGAAAAATATTTTTCAAACTTGTTTTGTTATCATTTGATATATGAAGAGAAAGTGCATAGCTTTTGGTTGTATTAACTTTGTAAAAGGAGATTTGCCCGAATGTATGTAATAGTGTTTTGACAATGGGTAAAGAAGTTGCTGGGTTTGATATAGAAAGGATTATGTCTTCAGCAAATAGACCTATTTTATGGCTAACAGAATCGACTTTAATGCCTTCTATTTTGACGTTAGCTCTAATAGATTCTGCTAGTGGTTCTATGACCAGAGAAAAAATAATTGGGGACAATGGGCACCCTTGACAGGTACCGTTAGTTAGTGCAAAGGGGTCAGATAACAAGCTAGAGGTGAAGACTCTTGCAGATGGGTCTGAATACAGGGACATAATTGCCGAATGTATTAGTCCTGATAGACCAAACTTGAGTAAGGCCCTGGACAGGTATCCACAATGGACCCTGTCGAAGGCCTTTTCTGCATCTAATGTTAAAAAGATGCTGGGCTGCTTGCTTATTTCTGATATGCGCAGGAGGTCTAGCATCCTCCTCGTCCCATCTGGTGCCTGTCTGCCCTTTACAAAACCTACCTGGTCGAGCCCTATGAGGGAGGGGGTTATTTCCATAAGTCTGTTTGCTAAAATTTTTGCATATATCTTTAAATCGGAATTTAGTAGGGAAATAGGCCTGAAGTTTTGTGGGTCCGATATGTCTTTACCAGGTTTAGGGATAGTGATAATGATAGCTTGGAGCATTTCTTTCGAGAAGGCACCATCGGAAGCTGCTATATTGAAAATTTTTACCAATTCAGGGGAAAGGATGGCAGAGAAAGCCTTGTAATATTCAGCGGAGAATCTGTCTGCTCCTGGTGATTTGTACATGGGTAGAGAGTGAATAACAGATTCAACCTCTGTCAGTGTGATGGGAGCATTTATTTTTTGTAGGGAAGTTTTGTCTATTGAGGGAAGGTGAACAGTCTGTAGGAATTGTTCAATCTCTGTGTCTGAGGGTTGGTAAGTGTTTGGGTCCGTCTTGAGATTGTATAGGGGTTCATAATAGTCCTTAAAGGCGTTGGCGATATCTTTGGGATTTTGGTATAGGACTTTGGTACTGTGATGTCTGAGATTTTTGAGATTAGAACGTGCCTGTTTCTTTTTAAGCTGGGAGGCTAGGATTTTACCTGCTCTGTTATTTTGGGAGTAGTAGGAGACTTTTCGTTTTTTAAAAAAGTATCATAGTCCGCTCTAATTTCCTGTCTTACTTCTTCCCGGCAGCTGTTGAGACTTTTGAGTATTTCACTTGAGGAGGTAGCAGGATTCTTGTGTTGTGCTTCTAGATCTGCTATCTTCTCAAGTAGTTTTGTCATGCGCTGCTGTTTCTTTTTCTTTTCCCTAGAGGCTACCTGTATAAGGGCGCCTCTAGCGAATGCTTTGTGTGCACACCAAATGGTCATAGGTGAGCAATCTCCATTATTATTGAAATGAAAGAATTCCATAATTTTTAGTGCAATTTCGTCCCTGAGTTTGGGGTGTGATAAAATAAACGTATTGTTACGCCACAGTGGTTTGTGGGAGTGTTTGCTGGCATCCACAATCTCAATAGTCACTGGAGCGTGGTCTGACCATGTGATACTGTGGATGTCAGCTTTCTGGACATTTTGCAGAGTATACAGGTCCGTCAGGAAAAAATCTATTCTAGAATAGCTCTTATGTACAGCTGAATAAAATGTGTAATCTCGCTCAGTGGATCTAAGACAGCACTAAGGGTCATAGAGCCTCTCTTCGTGGCACAGCGAGTCTAGAGAGGGCCGCCGCTTAGAGGTCACCGAGGACACATCTAATTCTGTGTTCATAATCAAGTTAAAATCACCACATATTATTAAGTTGCCTTTTTGCACCTTTTTAGTCATACTTACAACTTTGCGAATAAACCTTAGAGCTCTAACATTAGGTGCATACAAATTAACTATAGTATATGTGATATGGTCCAGTTCTGCGACTACGATCAGAAAGCGACCTTGGGGATCAATATGTTCCTGTAAGAGAGAGAAGGTTAGTGTGTCCCTGAATGCAATCATTACTCCATTCTTCTTTATCGTATTCTTGGCCATATATACATGCGGAAACTTGGGATGTGTACATTTCGGGGAGTTATCACTGGCGAAATGATTTTCCTGCACACATAGAATGTCACATTTGTCTTCCAAGGCTGATTTCCAGAGGGCTCTTCTTTTGTAGGGGCTGTTCAAGACTTTCACATTGTATGACATCAGTTTAAGATTCATTCTTGTGGAAAGTTGTGCAGCAGTGCCATCTAGTGGTAGTTCCAGGAATTGGAGTTGAGATGTTGGGTATGGTCATAATGCATGGGATCCAAGAAAGCAATGTCCTCATAGCTTTGTAAGTGAACAGTTTAACTGAACAAACTTGAACTGTTGATAAATGATGAGATGTAGGCTGCACGAATTGCGGATAGTAGGTCACGGGAATCATCTCGTAACTAACGTAGGGGCTTCAACAAGGTAAACCCTTGAACAGGCGGCACAGTGGTGCAGTGGTTAGCACTCTCGCCTAGCAGTAAAACAAGGGTCGCTGGTTCGAATCCCAACCATGACACTACCTGCCTGGAGTTTGCATGTTCTCCCTGTGCCTGCGTGGGTTTCCTCCGGGTACTCCGGTTTCCTCCCACACTCCAAAGACATGCTGGTAGGTTAATTGGCTTCTGTCCAAAATTGGCCCTAGTATATGAATGGGGACCTTGGATTGAGGGTGAGTGTGCGATGTTCAGGGTTAGGGACAAGGGTCAGGGTTGTAGACCCACACTCACTCAGGTTGAACTGGATGGACTGGTGTCTTTATTCAACCTTACTAACTATGTAACTATGTAACTATGTAACAGCCGAACATCGGGTGGTTGATCAGAAAGAACAACTTCCTAGAAAGCTGCAAATCACCATAACTAGCCAGATGAAATTGTGAGAGGAGAGTGCTCACTGAAGGAAATAGCATCAAGTGGTATAAACTTAGGCAGGATGTTACTTGTATTTCTTAGGTGTACGTTGGTTGTTGCTTCTGATATATTGTGAGTTAGGGTCCTCAGATACTGCGTCTGCGGGGAGCAAGCGCCATTTTCGGAGGAGGTCCAGGTCCTTTTCTAGCGATGTTATTGCATGCGATTCATTGTTCATGTCAACCAGAAGTTTAGCAGGGAAACCCCATTTGTAGAGGATCTTATGGTTGAGCAAAATCTTAGTGATAGGTACTAAGTTGTGCCTGGCTGACAGGGTGGCTTGTGACAGGTCTGCATGAAGTGCGATACCAGCATATGGGTCAGGAAGAGAGGGATGTTGTCTTGCGAATCGCATGAGTTGATCCTTAATGTGGTAGAAATGGATTCTTGCTATCACATCTCTAGGTATTTGTTCAGGCAGGAAGGATGGTTTTGGCAGTCTGTGAGCCCTGTCAATAGTGATATCTGCTGGGCTTAGAGATGGGAGGACAGTCATCATGAGCTTTTGCAGGTAGGTAGTGATCTTTGCGGGTTTGACCATCTCGGGGACCCCCCTAAATTTGATATTGTTCCTTCGGGCCCGATCTTCAATATCCGCCATTTTGAGACGCATGGCCCTGATTTAGTCTTCTACCTCAAAGTGAGCATCAACCAGTTCATTGTGTGCTAGAGTGAACTCCTCCATTTTATTCTCTACATATTCCACTCTGTTGCTGACAGCTGATATTTCCATTTTTGTGTTGCTCATAAACACTGCCATATCAGATTGAAGAGCTCCCCTCAGTGTCTGCAGCATCTCCTTCATTGTAGTGTCAATAATGGGCTGACCTGAGGTAGGGAATGCATCTAGCTGCTCTGCCTGTGTGGAGGATTCCTCCATTTCATCCCCTGCTGCTCCTGCCTCATCTTCATTCTCCCCTTCTTCCCCAAGCCTCCTTTTTTGTTTGACAGGGCTGCAGAATGGGGAGGATGACAAGGGACTGTCTTTAAAGTGTGACTCACCCGAGGATGGCGTTGGATTGCTGTGTGACTGTGCTGTGGAGCCAGACGAATAGCTCCCGTCGCTATCTTGGAAATTTCGGCCCTCAGCAGGGCGGAAGAAATCCGTCAGTTTTCGGGGTCCCTCTCTCTCCTTTCGTTTGAACATCGTGCCCGCTGTGTGCCCCCCACTCTCCTCTCTTAAATGGTATGCTTTTTGGCTGTTTTCCGTGCGCTGTGAGCCGCTGATTACACCCGGTGTGTCAGAGCTCTCCTCTCACACGCCCATGAGCTCTGGCTGCCGGCTCCACCCCCCCCTGCCTGTGGTATTAATAGGATCAGAAGAACACCAGCAATTTTCTGCAAAGGACACAGTACACTAACTGTAAATACTGTAAAAACACCTGCCTGCCTGTCAGTATATTAGGAAAAGAATAACAGGAACAGATCTATCTAAACTGAATACAGTGTGTATATATATATATATATATATATATATATATATATATATATATATATATATATATATATATATATATACATATATATATATATATATATATATATATATATGTATATATATACATATATATATATATATATATATATATATATATATATATATATATAGACAGACAGCACTGTGATTGGCCAAGCATGCGGGTCATAGTGCATGCTTGGCCAATCATAAGCCAGCAATGAACTGCGATGCCGCACTGAATTATGGGCCGTGACGCGCCACTCAAATTTGGCACGAACAGGCGATGTTTGAGTCGAACATGGGTTTGACTCGAACTCGAAGCTCATCCCTACTGAAGACAATTGCTGGTGTTCTTCTGATCTTATTAATACCACAGGCAGGCAGCTGCAGTATTTACAGTTAGTGTACTGTGTCCTCTGCACAGTGTACACATAAAGCTACCTGAAGACAATTGCTGGTGTTAATCTGATCCTATTAATACCACAGGCAGGTAGCTGCAGTATTTACAGTTAGTGTACTGTGTCCTTTGCACAGTGTGCACCTAAAGCTACCTGAAGACAATTACTGGTGTTCTCATACTAATAATACTACAGGCAGGCAGTTGATTCTGCTAGCTGCAGTATAATCAGTATATATATATATATATATATATATATATATACATGCCAGCTTTGTGCAGCTACATCTCACTGCAGGCCATTAGTATGTCTGGAAGGCCAACAAAGAGAGGCAGACAGTCACAAGTCAATAAATGAGGGCAAGCAGGCTCTGTGTCTAGAGGCAACAGTGCTGGTCGTGGGCACGGTGCATCCTCATCAACACATGGGCGTGGGACACACTTGTCCTTTTTTTCGGCAGCTGGCCGTGTTGACATGCCGAAGACTTGGTGGAGTGGATGACCAAGCTGTCCTCATCCTCCTCATCCTCTCTCACCCAGGCTCAGGGTACTTTGTCTGGCAAAGCAGCTGCCAACGCGGCCTCTTCCTTCGGCTCAAGGGCATCAGTCACTCCTTCCCTAGCCCCACCATGTCCTCCTGAGGTGTCCCCCAAACTGTTTGACCACAGTGTTGAGTACATGCTCCAGGAGGATGCCCAGCATTTTGAAGACTCCGATGATGGTACCCAGCTAGAGGAAGGCAGTAACGTGAGCCTAGAGAGAGGGGGTGCCCAAGAAGGACAGCAATCTGGCAGTCATGTTCCCCCAGCTGCAGCATACTGCCAGGTTTGCTCCAGTGATGAGGAGGGAGGGGATGATGAGGAAGTCACTGACTCCACATGGTTGCTTGATAGGAGAGTGGAGGAGGAGGAGGAGGTGCATCTCCAACGAGGCAGGATGCCCTCAATGGGCCAGCTTAAGGGTAGCACACGACTGCATCACACCGCAGAGTTCTGCATGTGCAGGGCGCTGCTGTCTTTGTGCGTTATTCCAAAAGTTCTTTTTTTTTTAGACATATGTTGACCTGCCATGCAGTTCATTGGCAAGCGTACCTAAAAGACCCACACCAAAGAACAAAGCGGACCTCTCCTTGCTCCTCATCAGCTGAGATTTCCAACCCCACTATACCTTCACTCCTCTCTGAAACCTGCACTGAGAGGAATGAAGGTGTAGAATTAGGTGTGTCACAGCCAAGTACTTGCGGGAAATCTGCTATTGGTACACTGACGTCAGATTTACCAGGCAAATTTCCCTTCCCCAGCTGCTGCACCACCGAAAGAAGTTCACTCCCAGCCATCCATATGCTCAGCGGTTGAATGCTAGCTTGGCTAAATTGCTAGCACTTCAACTGCTGCCTTTTCAGTTGGTAGACTCTGCCCCCTTCTGTGAGTTTGTGGAATGTGTGGTTCCTCAGTGGCAGGTTCCCAAACCCCACTTTTTCTCACGGAAGGAGATTCCGGCTCTCTACCGGCATGTGGAAGGCAATGTCTTGGCCTCGCTGGACAGGGCAGTCAGCGGTAAGGTGCATATTACCACTGACTCATGGTCCAGCAGGCATGGACAGGGATGTTACCTATCTTTCACGGTGCATTGGGTGACGCTGCTGGCAGCTGGGAAGGATGCAGGACAAGGTGCAGTACTGTTGGAGGTTGTTCCGCCACCACGCCTCCAAAATGCTACTACTGGTGATTCTGCCACACCTCTCTCCTCTACCCCTCCTCTTCTTCTTCCTCCATGGCCTCTTCCTGTGCTTTGTCCTCGGAACCAGCGGTGCCCCGTAGGCATTCAAGGGGCTACGCAAGTATGCAGGCAAAAAGATGCCATGTGGTGCTTGAGCTGGTGTGCTTGGGGGACAGGAGCCACACTGGGGCAAAGATTCTGTCAGCTCTGCAGGGTAAGGCTCAGAGGTGGTTGACGCAATGCCAGCTTAAGCCAGGAATGGGGGTTTGCAACAATGGCACCAACCTCCTCTCCACCCTCCGACGGGGACAACTGACCCATGTGCCCTGTTTGGCTCACGTCCTTAACTTGGTGGTGCAGTGGTTCTTGGGCAGGTACCCGGACATACAGGATGTCCTGAGGCAGGCCAGGAAAGTCTGAGTGCATTTCTGAAGGTCATATAATGCCAGAACCTACAGTCCCTGTCTTGTTTGCTCTGCCAGTATACTGCTGTTCAGAGTATATAGGGCCTGGGGGCCCCACGCCTTTCCTTTTTTTACTTTGGGTGCGGGGTTCCCCTTAATATCCATACAAGACCCAAAGGGGCTGGTAATGGGCTGGGGGGAGGGGTACCCATGCCATTTTTCTCAATGATTTTCATCCATATTGCCGGGACCAGACATAACATTAAAGCCGCAAGCAGTTTTAAATGACTTTTTTTTCCTTTAGAAATGTAATTTTGTGCAGGGACAGTTCTAAACACGGGAAACACGTGCCACTTCACAGACACCCCCAGGTATGATATTTAAAGGAATTTTTCACTTTAAGCACCATTAAAATCACTGCTCCCGAAAAAACAGCCATTTTTAGAACTTTTTTTTGCATTGATACATGTTACCTCGGGCAGGACCCGGGTCCCCAAACCCTTTTTAGGACAATAACTTGCATATTAGTCTTTAAAATTAGCACTTTTGATTTTGAACGTTCAAGTCCCATAGACATTAATGGGGTTCTAAAGTTCGCACAAACTTTCTGTCCGTTCACAGGTTCTGGTGCGAACCGAACCGGGGGGTGGGGGGTTGGGTTTGGCTCATCTCTACTAAAGACATGGTATGTATACACTCTGGATTACATGCATTCCTAAGTAGAGGAATAAACTTCTATTCTAGAAAGAGGATAGCAGGAGACATTCCAATATAGCATCAACATCAGGATAGAAATTACTAAAGTGAGTGGGGCAAAAGGGCCTTTCAGCATAAATTATTGGACATTAGTAGGTTCAGTAAGAGTTACAGCAAAGCCAGTAGAGCCAATAAGCAATCTTGAACAATATGTTTTTTTCTTTTATACCTGAATGAATGAAATGTTTTGTCATTGAAACTATGCTAAATTGAGAACCAAGTGCTGCTTTTCTCTGAATACAAAAAAAAATAATCCAGTATTAAATTATGTAATGCGTGCTGTTATGAAAAAAAAATAACACGATTCATTGATATTGGATGTGACAAATGCTGAAAAATAAGCTCACCACATGTAGAGTATAGCGGATAGGAAGCTTACCTTGCTTCCTGGCCCACCACCTCTGGTCACATCATCCAGCAGTGACTTTGCACTGATATCTGTGGATTCAAACCTTAGCAGGAATGCTAAGACTAAAACTAAAGGATGAAAACTACACACACCAGATATGCAATGGAACAATTGCAGAAATCTAAGGCTAGTAAAGCTAGCCTTAGATTATTATAGAATGAATGGTTAATGGGGTTGTTTTAATTCTGTTAGTTTTAACTGATTTCACACAATAATATGTTTTATTGTACTTGCAATACTGCTAGCAATGAAAATACAATGCTATATAAAGCACTATTTGTAATAAATTAAATGAGCAATTTTCCTTGTCTGTGATTGTCAAACAATGTGAGGGAGCATAATCAAAATGTTCACATTTTTTCTTTAAAGATTTTAGCAATTGTTCATGTATCTGCTCATAGAGTTGGCAGCATCAGCACAATTTATACATGCAGCTTTAATTTGTGCTGTGATTTAATACCTGTGTTGTTTTGTACATCCGGCATAAGCCTCAAATGGATTTTTGCCAAACTGAATGGAAGCATACAGCATGGGCTTTGATTTTAATATGAATTAACAATATGCAAGGCAGTATGTCTTACCTGTAATTTAGATGCTGGAGAAAAAAGATTTTGTGAAATGGCTGGAATATGTGAACCGTATTTTTTTTTCTTTTTCACTAAAGAACCAATTTCTGTTTAAACATTTTTGTATGGAGTTATAGATGTATTTTAAACACTTCAGCACTAGATTTTTATTTTTTTTATTTTTCGTACACATGTAAAAACCTGCATTTTTGTCCATAAAGTTAATAAAACCCCCCAGACCATTATATACTTTCTGAAAGCAGAGGTCTTGTAGATTAATAAGTACCGTATATACTCGAGTATAAGTCGAATTTTTCAGCACATTTTTTAGTGCTGAAAGTGCCCCCCTCGACTTATACTCGAGTCAAGCACTTTTCTGCAGCAAAAAATTTCATTTTTCCGAACCGACTTTAGGGCCCTGTATCTCAGGGCCGCTTGGTGCTAGGAACTCCAAATTTGGTATGCAAACCCAGTGGACCTGGTACCACAACATATCCAAAGTTGAAGTTCCTAGCACTAAGCGGCCCTGAGATACGGGGCCCCAAAATCGGTTCGGAAAATGTCATTCTCTGCTGCAGAAAAGTGCTTGACATTTTCTGAACCGACTTTGGGGCCTCATATCTCAGGATCACTTGATGCTAGGAACCCCAAATTTGGTGTGCAAACCCAGTGGAACTGGTACCACAACATATCCAAAGCTGAAGTACCTAGTACTAAGTGGCCCCGAGATACTGGGCCCCAAAATCGGTTCGGAAAATGTCATTCTCTGCTGCAGAAAAGTGCTTGACATTTTCTGAACTGATTTTTGGGGCCCTGTATCTCGGGGCCACTTGGTGCTAGAAACCTCAGCTTTGGAAATTTTATGATGCTAGTTCCACTGGGTTTGCACACCAAATTTGGGGTTCTTAGCACTAAGTGGCCCTGAGATACAGGGCCCCAAATTCGGTCAACTATGTCCATCTGCAGCAATGTCATTTCGGGACCCTTTGGGTTCAGAGACCCCAAATTTTGGCTGCTGCTAGGGGGCATCTAGGAACCCTTAACTACCGAGTTTGAAGTTCAGGGGACCTATGGCTGCAAATGGGCACAGTGATGCTGCAAATGGGCATTGTTGACCCTCTTTTCCACTTACAGTAGCTGTGCTTTTCTCACCCTCGTCTTATACTCGGGTCAATAAGTTTTTCCCATTTTTTTGTGGTAAATTAGGGGCCTCGACTTATACTCGGAACGACTTATACTCGAGTATATACGGTAGTTGCATTTTTTATGTTGCCCAATCTTTGTGCAACTGTTTATCAAATTCATATTTTCAAGAAGAAAAAATATAATGAAGTGTAATTTAGTATTTACAAACACAATATAATAACCAATATTTTGATAAAATATAACTAATACCCCATCAGTTATCATCCAATAAGTAGACTCCAAACATGCAAAGTCTTAAAACTGTGCGCCATTTATTTGTTTTTAATCAATTTTAGTTAAGTCTTATTTTATTAGTTTTATAGGTGTCAATGAACATAGAGGAAAAAAGCATGAAACTTGAAATTTGTGGAGAATAGTATTCTATTACAAAACAAGTATATGATCACATGATTATAGCGCTTGGGAATATTCAAAATACTTGCAGCTGAACACGCACAAGAACATATGCAGATCCATAAAATAGTTACAGTAGTCAGAATGGCATGCTGGACAAGAAAGAATATATTTGGACAGGTACTGCTCGTTGTAAGAGTAATGCCCCGTACACACGGTCGGACATTGATCGGACATTCCGACAACAAAATCCTCGGATTTTTTCCTACGGATGTTGGCTCAAACTTGTTTTGCCTACACACGGTCGCACAAAGTTGTCGGAATTTCTGATCGCCAAGAACGCGGTGACGTCAAGCACGTACGACGAGACTAGAAAAGGCCGGTTCAGAACCAAGCACAGCACCCTTTGGGCTCCTTTTGCTAATCTCGTGTTAGTAAAAGTTTGGTGAGAGACGATTCGCGCTTTTTCAGACTCGTGGCTTTCAGATCGTTTTCTGCCGTTCAGTTTGTGCTTGTGGGTTTGTATCTGCTCTTCAGTGCGTGCAAGCAAGTTCCGCGTGACTTTAGTCACTGTATTCTTGTTCGTTCGTTACTGGTTTTCAGGTCGCTCTTCACAGGCCTTGCTGTTCTTCAGTGCGTTCTGTTACTTCGTTCTGAGCAGCCAACCGTTTTCTAGCCATGTTTCGTATGCGTACTCCTCGTAGAGTTCGTGCTGTGCGGGGGCTTGGTGTTGGGGTCCTGACCTTGACACAAGTCCAGTCCATGAACAGGGTGGGGAGGAGTTCATGGACCAAGAATTGGTTGCTTCAGCGTGACCAGTTCTGTCATATGCCTTTGCTCCGTGAGATCCGTGAGAATAATCCTGATGATTTCAGGAACTTTCTCAGGATGACGGACCCCGTATTTCACCGTTTGTTGGCTTCGCTGACCCCCTATATCAGCAGGCAGGATACCTGCATGAGGCAAGCCATCACTCCGGAGCAGAGGTTGGTCGCTACCTTGCGGTATTTGGCCACAGGGAGAAGCCTGCAGGACCTCAAGTTCTAGACAGGCATCTCCCCCCAGGCTCTGGGGATCATTATCCCAGAGACCTGTTCTGCCATCATACAGGTCCTACAGAAGGAGTATATGAAGGTAAGATTTTTATCCTTTTATATCATATTTTATTGTATTGAATGTTTGATAATATATTGTATTTCTTTCCTCATTCTCTAATTACCATGATTGTATTATGCTGTGAATGTCCCCTTTGTCCTCATGCATTCTGGATTTTTATGTAATTATTATTTTAGGTCCTTCATACATATTTGCCCTTCAATAACCTCTCCAGCATGGTGTCTCCTGCCCCTATATTCACCTCATGTAGTCACTTAACAATGTATTTTATCAGCTCCATAGTAGTGCTTTACCCCAAACACCCCCTAAAATGTTTGGAAATGTTATTTTTGATTATTTTTGATGTAAATTCAGGCAGAGGGCCAGAGGCTTTTTTTTGTGGTGTCCCCAAATTTTTGGGAACCCTCCCTCCCCCAACTGCTAAGTCAGCTGATCCCAATTCTCTATCCTCAATCATCTATCTGCTGACTTTGCCAAACCCATACACACTATACCCATCTCTTTACTGGTCAGATTTATGGCTGAATTCCCCAAAGCATGTAGTGCAAGGGCCTGCCTGTATACTTTCCAATGGTACTGTTTAAAGTTCTTGTATCCTATTATGATCTTGATAGGTAATAGCAGAATGTCCAAATGTGCTCAAATGTGTACAGTGTGTATTTATATCTTTGTATTATGACACTTCTTACCTGTCCAGTGGGCTGCCAATAGTGTAACTAAGGAGGGGCTGTTCCAAGTAATACCCTGTATTTAGGCATTCATCTCTCAATGAAGTGAAGAGGGTTACCTGTCCAAGAGTTCCTCCCCCCTCTAATGTTAGAAATGGCCCATGAGAGGGGGGGGGGTGGTGAATATGATAGGTGTACCTTATACTTTGTTGTTGTTAAATTCCCCTTAATAAATGCTATCTGGAGGTTGACCCATAATGTTGGTGTCTAATCTGCTTGCCAGGTTTCTGTGCAAAAATAGTAATGTTTATTGTTTTTTCCTCAACAGTTTCCTTCCACGCCACAGGAATGGCAGACTGTGGCCTCCCACTTTGCCCAGCGGTGGGACTTTCCTAACTGCGGAGGGGCAATTGATGGGAAACACGTCCACATCGTCCCACCACCCAACTCGGGGTCGTACTATTATAATTACAAGGGGTTTAATAGTATAGTGATGTTTGCGGTGGTGTCGGCTAATTACGACTTCTTGTATGTGGACGTGGGGAAGAATGGCCGGATGTCCGATGGTGGAGTGATCGCCCAGACGGAGTTCTACAGGCATCTCCAGAATGGCAGCTTGGACTTGCCACCTCCAGAGGACAATGTTGAAGGTCTCCCATTTGTGTTCGTTGCTGATGAAGCATTTGCGCTGGGGGACCACCTGATGCGGCCATTCCCGATGAGGACCCTCACCCCGGAACAGAGGGTTTTTAATTACCGGCTGGCCAGAGCCCGAAGAGTGGTGGAGAACACATTTGGAATCCTGGCCAGCCGGTTCCGATTATTTATGACACCCATCCATATGGCGGAGTATAAACTGAACCATATAATACTTGCCTGCTGTGTTCTCCATAATTTTCTACGAAAACATTCAGCCAACTATGCTGGCTCAGTTGGGCCTGAGGCTGGAATCCCAAATACTTCAACAATGACGGCACTTGAAAGCGGCCGTCCTGGCTTGCCCTCCCTGAATGCCCGTGATGTCCGGTTACGATACCTTGAGTTCTTTGCGGGTAGGGGGGCTATCAATATGCCAGACAATATGTGACACCTTTTTCAAATAAAAAACAACCAAAAGAAATTCTTGGTGGACATTTACTGCTTGTGTTTGTTTTAGCCGACCCTGACAGAAATGTGTTGAGTGCAGAAAATGTCGTGATTGGGTAACCTTATAAAAAACAGTGTTGGCTGGTACTTCCTAAATGCAAAAACACATTTCACTACAAGTGCACTTGCAACTGCACTGAACCTGCACTTGTAGTGCAAAGAGGATTTGCCCTTAGGAAATAACCCCCATTTGTGCATAAAACAACAATTACATCACCCCAAAAGTGTTGTAGTGTTGAGACAATAATCCACACATTCTTGAGTAAGGCACTTTTTTATACCTGCACAATCACATGCGCATTTACCAAAGGTTTTTAAAACAAACCAACATGTTTGTTGTATAAAATGTTTGCAGTAGCATTATGAAAAATCTAAATATCCATTTCAGATAAAACAGGCCTGTGTAAAACCAACAAGAAAGCCAAAAAACTTGAACTTACAAAGTTCACATATGGTAAAACCTGAAGGCTATATCAGACATCAGTATTTAGGAACTGGGTTTGATATAGCGTTCAGATGGGGGGAAATCACCCCTGGAAAAGCCGAATTTGGAAGATGCACACCAATTTACGAATGTCAACATGTGCTATCTGCCATCATGGGGGATCAAGGGACGTGTTTTGGGGGAGCAAGCCCTTCCTCAACGCTACTTTATAATTGAAGAAGGGGTTGCACCCACAAAACGCGTCCATTGATCTCCCGTGATGGCAGATAGCACATGTTGGCACACTGTGTGCATCCTCCAAATTTGGCTTTTAGAAACATTGGAAAAATTTGAGTAACCTAAAACCGGTGATTTTGTGGGGTTTAAATTCGCCCCAAAACATCAATGATGTTATTATTTTTTTTAATAACATCAGTGATTTGTTGCTGGATGTTTTGCAATTGGAGATTACATCCCATGATCTCCCCTAACAGTATCTGGGCACTTTCAGATGTGAAACGTTCTGGATCCCAATCACCTAAAAAGAGATAAAGAACAAAAAAAAAAGGTCTCAAAAATCTGCCAACATCCATCTCTTACCTGAGTCTGTGGTCGCAGACACTCACCTGTTGTGGTGCCAATCTCCACCACATCTTCTTCTTCCTCCTGCTCTTCTTCTTGGGTTGGTGGTATTTCCCCTTCTTCCAGAGGGGGGGGGCTCTGGTCTCCTGGGATGAGGAGTGACCTCCGAGTCTTTTCTCCCCTATGTAAAACAAAAATGGTATACTTAGCACACAGATATTTGATGGCAGAACTATAGAAATAGGAAACATTGCTTGGAAGTGGGGTACAATTGTCTATGTTAGCCGAGTTCAAGGATGTATATTTTTTAGTGCCCTTTGTCAAGCTGCAATACTTTACCTGTTTGGTATAAGCTTCACAGATGGAGACCCCCCCTATAGTATACACTGGAGCATCAGTGTGCCCCCCCTAATAAAAATGGTGTTCTTGTGTCCCACACTAGTGCTCCAGTGTCCAGATGTGAAAACAGCTGCTCAGTGTCCTCTCCTTACACACAATCTAGTTTGCATTTCATTCTAGTAACAAACCCATCTACACAAACAAATATTTTGCATCCAAGTAGGCCCAAAAAAAATGTGGGAAAATGCATATGGCCTAAACAATGGTGTTCTAGAGGCCGAAAGAAAAAATGTTTGATACGAACGAATAATGGGCCCATGAACATTAAAGTTGCCCTTTTAAACGTTACAATTACTAAAAGCATATGGAGCAGAACGAACGGAATAAAGACAGAAAGAATATGAACACAGCACAACTACTTACTTTTTTGCAGCACTCTCCGGATCTTTCGGTACTGCTCTGGCTCTCTCAACTTCAGGTCCGACCACCGCTTCCTGAGCTGATCTTTAGATCTTCGTACCCCGAAATTCCGCTCAAGACTCCTGACCACTTTACCAATGATTTTGGCCTTTCTGATGTTGGGGTGGGGGTAAGGCCCATATTTTCCGTCATAGTCGGACTTCTTCATGATGTCTACCATCTCCAACATCTCCCCAAACGACATATTTGTGGCCTTAAAACGTCTCCTTCTGGATCGGGACGTGCCTGGATCCGGGCTTTCCTCCTCCTCCTCGTTGTTAGAATTAGCATGCACCTGCTGTAACTCCGCCATCATGCTCTTCCCCCACTGCGCTGAACGAAAGGGGGCGGGGAATAGACTAGAAAGAACGTCAGGGGCGGGCGGAGTTACACACATGCGCAGTGTGTATAAAGCGTAACACGCGTGCGTATTACGTACGATCTGTGAGCGGAGGAAGGAGCATTGGACGCGCCGATCGTAAGAACAAAGGTAAGAGACAAACTTGGGCCTATACTGCTTCTAGATTGAGGCCTATATTGTAACAAGATTAGGAGAGTTTGGTGTGACATTAGGCTTTGTCTTGTGTTGTGTCTTGCAGTGAACATGGATATCTTAATAAGAGATACTGACTTCATGTCACTATTCATTGATATGCTAAGGGAGCTGCCCTGTCTGTGGGAGATTACCCACCCCCATTTCAAAAACCAAGCAAAGAGGAAGGCAGCACTGGAGCAATTGTGTGAAATTGTGAAGCAGGTGATCCCCACGGCAGACATCACTTATTTAAAGATATTAATTGGTTGCCTGAGGAGCACATATCTGAGGGAGCGCAATAAAGTCCTGGATTCACAGAGATCCGGAGCAGCAGATGACATCTATGTCCCCAGGATGTTGTACTACGACAGGCTGCACTTTCTGGCAGGCCAGACTGAACCCAGGCCATCCCTCTCCAGTCTTCCTTCCACGCTTCCTTCCCCCCCGGCTGAGGCTTCTGATGCCCAACCTGGGCCTTCCAGGCCATATGTGGAGGAGCCCAGATTGAGCCAGGTATAGCATTCCTCTAAATATTTCTGCTTGTCCAATCAATGATGTTAACTAGATGTTAGATGGGAGTACTAATTTATGATTGTGATTGATGATGCAAAAACTAAAACCATGTCCCTTTTTCATACACAGGGAAGTCTCAGCCAGGAGGTGGCTGATCTGCAGGTCCCTCCACCCCCCCTGAAAACAGAAAGTGGCAGCAGGAGGAGTAGCCTAGAGGAGGCGGCTATCAGATTTTTTTGGAGGGCTACAGAGGTCCTGGGAGCACCACACACCAGGCAGGAGAACCTTGCGGCATTCATTGCCTATAAAATGCAGAGGATGGAGGAGGGCCAACAAGCCATGTGTCAGGCCCTCATATCAGAGGCTCTGGCGAAAGGTGTGAGGGGCCAACTTACACCTCACACACAGCTTTGGGATGGTCCTCCTCCTCCTCCTGCAGGTCCTCCTCCTCCTCCTCCCTCTCCTCCAGGGCCTCCCAGTCCTCCTCCAGGTCCTCCCAGTCCTCCTCCTCCTCCAGGTCCTACTCCTCCTCCTGCCACATCTCCTACTGCACAGCCACAGCCTGGAAGGAAGTGTGAAAGGAAGACCAGAGAGTGATTGCCCTGGATCCAGTCTGGTCGGCCAAAAGATGCAGCCTCTTGTGGTACCACAGCCTGGGGACACTGATGTCATCTGCTGCTATCCGGATCTCTGTGAATCCCGGACCAGACTGCCCTCCCTTACATATAGACTCCTCAGGCCACCAATTTTGAGGTTTAAGAATTGATGTCTGCCGTGGGGGTCCCAGGCTTCACTAATTTCTGCTGTTGATCCAGTGTTGCCTTCCTCTTTGTTTGGTTCTGAGCCCTTAATAAAGGATTTTTGTTTTGAATTATACTCTCCTATGTGTTTTACTTCAAAAATGATGGTTTGTTTGTGAGGATTCAGGTACATTGCAAATATACAATGTGAAATGAACAAGGGACACCAACAACAAAAAATCTCCTGGAGATTAAATAATAAAAGATATCAATGGTGTTGGGGTAACTTGCCACACAAAACACACACAAAAATATTCTGGAGTAAAAATAAAAATAACATTGAACAAAGATCAGCCTTGGAAAAAATCCAAACATTAAAGAAAAAAAAAGGCTTAAAAAACAAAAAAAAAAAAAAAAAAAAATATAAAACTGTCAGATGTGACAACTAATAACAATATATTGAGGGAATCCCACTAAAAAAACACAAATAAAACTTTGTGAGAAGTGTGTGTGAATATGAGCAGCAAAACGACTTAATTCTTGTCACATTATAAAGAAGAAGAGAGTGCGCTGTATTAAACCATTTTGAACATTGCAGCGTGACGAAAGTGCTGTATCCATTGCGAACGCTAAGTTTACCAGAACGAGCTGTCCCGTGTCGGAATTTCTTCTGAGCATGCGTGGCACTTTGTGCGTCGGAACAGGCCACACACTGTCGGAATTGACGCGATTGGATTTTGTTGTCGGAAAATTTTATCTCTTGCTGTCCAACTTTGTGTGTCGGAAAATCCGATGGAAAATGTCCGATGGAGCCCACACACGGTCGGAATTTCCGACAACACGCTCCGATCGGACATTTTCCATCGGAAAATCCGACCGTGTGTATGGGGCATTAGACTATTGGCACATTTAGGTCTTGCACATCTGCCAAATTGGGAATATAAAGTGTAGTAAAGGAACAGGAAGCCCAGATACCTAGTGTAAAATTTAAAGTCTCATATGGTAAAAAGAAAAAGTGGGCAATACAAGGGAACAAAGAAAAAAAAAGCACCTGAGCAGCAAAATAGGAGAGGATATGGAAAGATGGGGGGAAAGGAAAAAGGGGACATGTGCTCCACCCTATCCCCTATCACCCTATTAAAACTCTTGTTAGTTTTGGAATATGATACTGGTGGCCCAAGTCATAGGATGCTCATCCAACTGCCACCAATGAGTGTTTCAGATCCATATGTGAGTCCATTTCCAGTACTCATTTGGTTAGGGTAGGTACAAGTGTGGATCTCCAGTGTCGGGGAATTGTGGCTCTAGCAGCCGTCAGGAAGTGGTGAAGGGTGTTACGTTTAGCAGCTTTAATTGATCCGAATATTATAGATAGTAAAGTTATTGTGGGATATTAAGGACAAATGTCCTTATTACCTTACAGTATAGTTGTAGAACAGAAGCTCAGAACCTCTTAATCGGGGGCAATCGACCCCAAAATAAAGCAAAGTAGCTTCCGGGCTCCCACATCCCCAGAAGGGAGGGATAGTAATGATGTAGAGTGTCTGGGCACCTGTACCACTGAGTTAAGGTTTAAAGTTTTTCTCTTGCACGGTGCTGACTGGAGAGAGTTTGTGCAACAAAATGAATGATTTTTCAAAGTTATCTTTATCAATAATTATAATTACTTTTAATTCCCTCCCCCAAATTACCATATTTGGATGATATAGGGAAGACAGAATTGAATAAATTTGGGAGACAGTATGCCCCAGGGGTAAATCACCCCTAAGAAACAAGTTCTCAAATAGGGTGTATTTTTGCCTGTCAGTAATAGAATGGAGGAAGGAAATCAATTGTAATAACTAATGCTTCATCTCATAAATATTGGGAAAATAGGCAGTGAGGTTAGAGAATGGACTGCCAGCTAAAAAGGATTGTGGCCAGGCGACAATGAGTTAGCTTGGTCCAAGGACCCAGAGTTTGCTGATGGATGGAAAGGGTTATTATTGAACAGGGACGTCATAGGGCCTACGTAGGCAGAAATGTTTAAGCTCATAAACGGAATGTATCCCATAAGCCCAATGTCTGCTTGGTAAGGGCTAGAAGGGTATCCCTTTTGCTTGGGAGGGACGTTCCACAGTAGGGCCTGCAATTCAATTGTGGACAAGGACTGTTTCATGTGAACCCATGTTCCCCTGCAAGTCTAGGATCCTGGTAAGGACAGAGGCTAGATTGTAGAGGATGACATCCGGAGCATTCACACCCCCTCTAGTCTTGGGTAAGGAGAGTACTTTATGGTTCAAACTGGGAGGTTTCAAACCCCTAACTGTAAAGACCTTCTGCAAATTTTTAAAACAAGGTAGCAGGTACATACACTGAAACAGTTTGGAAGAGATTGTTGATTTTTCCAAACTATGAAAGTGTTTTTCTATCATAGTTATTAAGGTCTGAGATGGGAGGACGTCATATGGCATGATCTGTCACTGGCTGTTTCCACCGGACACAGCCGATGATTGATCATTGCACTGGGCCGCTGCCAGTATCATGTGATCGCTGTGACCAATTACAGCAGATCCCTCCTGAAGACTCCTGGGATGTATGACATACTTTGTCTAGGCAAGAAACCAGAGTGGAAGCAATACCTTCAAGGATTCAAAAGCACAGGAGACATCCAGCATAACACCTGGCAGCAAGGCGATCCATCTCCCAACACAGATGGATTACCCCGCTGGGGGGCTTGGGGAACTGATTATAACATAAGGATTTATCAGATGGAAGTAACCCAGCGTATCACACCATAAGCGTTATACCCCTGTTGGGGTTCTGGGAGCTGGTGAGTAGGGATGAGCTTCGTGTTCGAATCGAACGCATGTTCGACTCGAACATCGGCTGTTCGACCGTCCGTCGAATTGCGAACGTTATGGGCCGTTCGCGCCAAATTCGTGTGGCGCGTCACGGCCCATAATTCACTGCGGCATCGCAGTGCATTGCTGGCTGATGATTGGCCAAGCATGCACTATGACCCGCATGCTTGGCCAATCAAAGCGCCGTCAGTAGAGAGAGCTGTAATTGGCCAAAGCCAGGGTGGCTTTGGCCAATTATGGCTCAGGGGATTTAGTACACGCCCCACACTATATAAGGCCGCCTGCATGGCGGCCCTGTGTAGTGTGTTCCGGTGTGCTGATAGAGAGAGAGACAGACAGTGTCATTTGATTTGAGTTAGCTAGATTAGGTTAGATCTGTTCCTGCTATTTACATTTAATGCAGTGCGTCCTGCTCACAGTGTTCAGCTAGATCTGTTCCTGCTATTTACATTTAATGCAGTGCGTCCTGCTCACAGTGTTCAGCTAGATCCGTTCCTGCTATTTACATTTAGTGCAGTGCGTCCTGCTCACAGTGTTCAGCTAGATCCGTTCCTGCTATTTACATTTAGTGCAGTCAGTGCGTCCTGCTCACAGTGTTTAGCTAGATCTGTTCCTGCTATTTACATTTAGTGCAGTTCGTCCTGCTCACAGTGTTCAGCTAGATCCGTTCCTGCTATTTACATTGAGTGCAGTGCGTCCTGCTTACAGTGTTCAGCTAGATCTGTTCCTGCTATTTACATTTAGTGCAGTCAGTGCGTCCTGCTCACAGTGTTCAGCTAGATCTGTTCCTGCTATTTACATTTAGTGCAGTGCGTCCTGCTCACAGTGTTCAGCTAGATCTGTTCCTGCTATTTACATTTAGTGCAGTGCGTCCTGCTCACAGTGTTCAGCTAGATCCGTTCCTGCTATTTACATTTAGTGCAGTGCGTCCTGCTCACAGTGTTCAGCTAGATCTGTTCCTGCTATTTACATTGAGTGCAGTGCGTCCTGCTTACAGTGTTCAGCTAGATCTGTTCCTGCTATTTACATTTAGTGCAGTCAGTGCGTCCTGCTCACAGTGTTCAGCTAGATCTGTTCCTGCTATTTACATTTAGTGCAGTGCGTCCTGCTCACAGTGTTCAGCTAGATCTGTTCCTGCTATTTACATTTAGTGCAGTGCGTCCTGCTCACAGTGTTCAGCTAGATCCGTTCCTGCTATTTACATTTAGTGCAGTGCGTCCTGCTCACAGTGTTCAGCTAGATCTGTTCCTGCTATTTACATTTAGTGCAGTGCGTCCTGCTCACAGTGTTCAGCTAGATCTGTTCCTGCTATTTACATTTAGTGCAGTGCGTCCTGCTCACAGTGTTCAGCTAGATCCGTTCCTGCTATTTACATTTAGTGCAGTGCGTCCTGCTCACAGTGTTCAGCTAGATCTGTTCCTGCTATTTACATTTAGTGCAGTTCGTCCTGCTCACAGTGTTCAGCTAGATCCGTTCCTGCTATTTACATTTAGTGCAGTCAGTGCGTCCTGCTCACAGTGTTCAGCTAGATCCGTTCCTGTTATCTTCCTACTGACAGGCAGGCTTGTCTGGTTACAGTATATAAAGCTACCTGAAGAAAATTACAGGTGTTCTATCCCAGCTTAGTGCAGCTACAGGCCATTAGTATGTCTGGAAGGCCAAGAAGGAGAGGCAGACAGTCACAAGCCAATAAGAGAGGGCAAGCAGGCTCTGTGTCTAGTGCTGGTCGTGGAGACGGTGCATCCTCATCAGCCCGTGGCCATGGGACACGCTTGGCCTTTTTTTCGGCAGCTGGCCGTGTTGAGCCGCAACATGCAGAAAACTTGGTCGAGTGGATGACCAAGCCGTCCTCATCCTCCTCATCCTCTCTCACCCATGCCCAGGGTGCTTTGTCTGGCAAAGCAGCGGCCTCTTCCCTCAGCTCAATGTCATCAGTGACTCCTTCCCTAGCTCCACCATGTCCTCCTGAGGATTCCCTCGAACTGTTTGACCACAGTGTTGGGTACATGCTCCAGGAGGATGCCCAGCGTTTGGAAGGCTCTGATGATGATACTGAGCTCGATGAAGGCAGTAACATGAGCACGGACAGAGGGGGTGCCCAAGAAGGACAGCAATCTGGCAGTCATGCTCCCCCTGCTGCAGCATACTGCCAGGTTTGCTCCAGTGATGAGGAGGGAGGGGATGATGAGGTCACTGACTCAACGTGGGTGCCTGATAGGAGAGAGGAGGAGGAGGAGGAGGAGGAGGCGGCACATCACCAACGAGGCAGGATGCCCTCCAGGGGCCAGCCTAAGGGCAGCACATTGACTGCATCACACCCCAAAGCTCCACATGTGCAGGGCGCTGCAGTCTCTGCGCGTTATTCAAAAAGTTCTTTGGTGTGGGCCTTTTTTGAGACGAGTGCATCAGATCGCACCGTTGCTATTTGCAACATATGTCTCAAGCGTATCTCGCGTGGCCAAAACATCTCCCGCTTGGGTACCACATGCTTGACCAGACATATGTTGACCTGCCATGCAGTTCGTTGGCAAGCATATCTAAAAGACCCACACCAAAGAACAAAGAGGATCTCTCCTTGCTCCTCATCAGCTGAGATTTCCAACCCCACTAGACCTTCAGTCCTCTCTGAGACCTGCAGTGAGAGGAATGAAGGTGTAGAATTAGGTGTGTCACAGCCAAGTACTTGTGGGCAATCTGCTTTTGGTACACCGACGTCAGATTGTACCAGGCAAATTTCCCTGCCCCAGCTGCTGCACCGCCGAAAGAAGTTTGCTCCCAGCCATCCACATGCCCAGCGGTTGAATGCTAGCTTGGCAAAATTGCTAGCACTTCAACTGCTGCCTTTTCAGTTGGTAGACTCTGCCCCCTTCCGTGAGTTTGTGGAATGTGCGGTTCCTCAGTGGCAGGTTCCCAAACGCCACTTTTTCTCACGGAAGGTGATTCCGGCTCTCTACCGGCATGTGGAAGGCAATGTCCATGCCTCGCTGGACAGGGCGGTCAGCGGTAAGGTGCATATTACCGCTGACTCATGGTCCAGCAGGCATGGACAGGGACGTTACTTAAGTTTCACGGCGCGTTGGGTGACTCTGCTGGCAGCTGGGAAGGATGCAGGACAAGGTGCAGTAGTGTTGGAGGTTGTTCCGCCACCACGCCTCCAAAATGCTGATTGTGACACACCTCTCTCCTCCACCCCCTCCTCTTCTTCTTCCTCCATGGCCTCTTCCTCAGAACCAGCGGTGCTCCGTAGGCGTTCAAGGGGCTACGCAAGTACGCAGGCCAAAAGATGCCATGCGGTGCTTGAGCTGGTGTGCTTGGGGGACAGGAGCCACACTGGGGCAGAGGTTCTGTCAGCTCTGCAGGGGCAGGTTCAGAGGTGGTTGACGCCACGCCAACTTAAGGCAGGAATGGTGGTTTGCGACAATGGCACCAACCTCCTCTCTGCCCTCCGACAGGGACAACTGACCCATGTGCCCTGTTTGGCTCACGTCCTTAACTTGGTGGTGCAGCGGTTCTTGGGCAGGTACCCGGGCTTACAGGATGTCCTGAGGCAGGCCAGGAAAGTCTGTGTGCATTTCCGCCGGTCATATAATGCCAGTGCTCGGCTGACGGACCTCCAAAAGGAGTTTAACCTGCCCAAGAACCGCCTAATCTGTGACATGCCCACCAGGTGGAACTCGACATTGGCCATGCTGCAGCGGCTGCACACGCAGCAGAGGGCCATCAATGAGTACCTGTGCGACTATGGCACCAGGACAGGGTCAGGGGACCTTGGTTTTTTTTCCCCACGCCAGTGGGCCATGATCAGGGATGCATGCACTGTCCTGTCACCATTCGAGGAGGCCACGAGGATGGTGAGCACTGACAGTGCATGCATCAGTGACACTGTCCCCCTTGTCCACCTGTTGGAGCACACGCTGCGTGGAATAATGGACAGGGCACTTGAGGCAGAACAGAGGCAGGAAGAGGAGGACTTCCTTAGCTCTCAAGGCCCCCTTTATCCAGACAGTGTTCCTGCGTGCCCGCCGATCACACAGGAAGAGGACGAGGAGGAGGAGGAGGAGGAGGAGGAGGAAGATTGTGTCAGTATGGAGGTGGAGCCTGGCACTCAGCATCAGCAGTCTTTAAGGGATCAGTCCCAAGGAACACATGGGCTTGTACGTGGCTGGGAGGAGGTGGCTGCGGACGTTGTTGTCCTTAGTGACCCAGAGGACTCCGGACCGAATGCCTCAGCAAACCTACGCTGCATGGCCTCCCTGATCCTGCAAAGCCTGCGTAAGGATCCTCGTATTCGTGGTATCAAGGAGAAGGACCAATACTGGCTGGCAACCCTCCTTGATCCACGTTACAAGGGTAAGGTTGCGGACCTTATCTTGCCATCGCAGAGGGAGCAGAGGATGAAACATCTTCGGGAGGCCTTGCAGAAAGGTCTGTGCAACGCGTTCCCAGAGACTGGGAGGTTACAAACTCCTGTTTCTGGACAACGTGTTGCTGAGGCTTCGGTCAGTCAAAGAAGGAGCGGTGGAGAAGGTGGCCGTCTGACCGATGCGTTCAGACAATTTTTTGGTCCGCAGCCCCAAGGTATGATCGGTTCCAGCAACCATCGCCAGCGTCTGTTTTACATGGTGCAGGAATACCTAGGGGCAAGATCAGACTTGGACACCTTTCCCACCGAAAATCCTCTGGGTTACTGGGTCTTGAGGATGGATCACTGGCCAGAGCTTGCACAGTATGCAATTGAGCTACTGGCCTGTCCTGCATCCAGCGTTCTTTCGGAACGCACATTCAGTGCTGCTGGAGGCGTGGTAACCGATCACAGGGTGCGTCTGTCCACTGACTCGGTCGATCGGCTGACCTTCATAAAAATGAATCAGTCTTGGATCACCACCAGCTACCAAGCACCTGATGCTGATGTAACTGAATAATTTTTTTCAGATCCCTTCAAAGACTGCCTATGCTGATGCTGAGTGACTATCCCTGAGTAATTATCCTCTTCCTCCTCAATCATCACGCTGATAGCTTGTAAGAACATTTTTGGTTCTGGGCGCCACCACCAGTGCCTAAGGCACAATTTTTCAGCCCCTGTCTAACAGGGGCGTGTAATTACAATTTTTGATGCAATACTTTGCAGCAGGGCTTGTTCCTGCGTTCCAACTAGAGTGTCTGTGAGGGGTTGCAGTGTTGTGGCACCAGCACCAGTGCCTAAGACCCAATTTTTCAGCCCCTGTCTAACAGGGGCGTGTAATTACAATTTTTGATGCAATACTTTGCAGCAGGGCTTGTTCCTGCGTTTCAACTAGAGTGTCTGTGAGGGGTTGCAGTGTTGTGGCACCAGCACCAGTGCCTAAGACCCAATTTTTCTGCCCCTGTCTAACAGGGGCGTGTAATTACAATTTTTGATGCAATACTTTGCAGCAGGGCTCGTTCCTGCGTTCCAACTAGAGTGTCTGTGAGGGGTTGCAGTGTTGTGGCACCAGCACCAGTGCCTAAGGCCCAATTTTTCTGCCCCTGTCTAACAGGGGCGTGTAATTACAATTTTTGATGCAATACTTTGCAGCAGGGCTCGTTCCTGCGTTCCAACTAGAGTGTCTGTGAGGGGTTGCAGTGTTGTGGCACCAGCACCAGTGCCTAAGGCCTAATTTTTCAGCTCCTGTTCAACAGGGGCATGTAATTACAATTCTTGATCTAATATTTCACAGCAGGGCCCTGTGAGGGCTTACAGTGTTTTGGCCACAGCAACACCTAAGGCCCAAATTTCTGCTGAGTATATAGGGCAGGACCCTACTTTCAAACATCTAACTTACAAACGACTCCTACTTGCAAACGGAAGGAGACAACAGGAAGTGAGATGAAATCTACCCCTAAGGAAGGGAAATTCTCTCCTGTAAGAGTTAATATGGGAAAACAATTTCTCCTTTCCACTGATGCTTTCCAATCCTTGTTCCACAAAAAAACCCAAATTTTCAAAAAACATTTTTCATTGGGACAAAAAAGTGAGGTGAAATCTTCTGAAGAGGAGGAAAGACGCAAAACAAATGTCACAGGGGTGATAACCCTTCCCTATGTTTTCCAAAAAGCTTAGAAAAGATTTTTTGGCTGGAGCTAAACACATTAAAAATGTTCAAAATTACAAACAGATTCTACTTAACAACAAACCTACAGTCCCTGTCTTGTTTGCACCGCCTGTATACTGCTGTTCAGAGTATATAGGGACCTTTCCTTATTTTAATTTGGGTGCGGGGTTCCCCTTAATATCCATACAAGACCCAAAGGGCCTGGTAATGGACTGGGGGGTACCCATGCCGTTTGTCTCACTGATTTTCATCCATATTGCCATGACCCAACATGACATTAAACCCGCAAGCAGTTTTAAATGAGATTTTTTCCTTTAAAAATGACATTTGGTGCAGGGACTGTTCTAAACATGGGAAACACGCGTCACTTTACAGGCATACTATAGACACCCCCCAGGTACGATATTTAAAGGAATATTTCACTTTTTTTTTTTTTACTTTAAGCATCATTAAAATCACTGCTCCCGAAAAAACGGCCGTTTTTAAAAGTTTTTTTTGCATTGATACATGTCCCCTGGGGTAGGACCCGGGTCCCCACACCCTTTTTAGGACAATACCATGCAAATTAGCCTTTAAAATGAGCACTTTTGATTTCGAACGTTCGAGTCCCATAGACGTCAATGGGGTTCTAACGTTCGTGCGAACTTGCGGTCCGTTCGCGGGTTCTGGTGCGAACCGAACCGGGGGGTGTTCGGCTCATCCCTACTGGTGAGTAAGCAACCAAAGGGGGAGCACGAGAGTCACCTGAAAAATTATTGCAGCACCAAGTCACCTGTGGGAATCTGCATGAGTCATTCAACATCAATATATGGAACTGTTACAATATTTGTTGAAAATCTAATTGCTGTTGTTTTCTGGGCTAGTGAGCAGTTTTTGGTCTATGCAATTGTAATCTATGATGATTATATGTAATGTATCAGATTAGGATAGTATTATATATACATACATCACCGTATTGGTATATGGTTCTTAGCAAATGCACTATATGGAAACCAGTTTCTGGCCTCTTTTCCAGATGCAGTAGGATCCAGTAAGCTGTGCGACATTTGTTGCCTATCATAATCTTTTGAGCATATGAGTATTGGAAACGAACCTACTTAGTGGTTGTGGTACTACCCATATTGTAAATAAGGGGGGCCTGTATATACTGCATACCTCTTAGAATTACAACTACAGGTAGGGGGTGCCAAATTATAGGCTATCCCAGTATTTAAATATATTGATTAATATTTTGATATCTTTTTAGGTAGCGCCAATATACCCAATCCTTTATTTTCATACACTTAGGCCTGGTTCACACCTATGCAGGTTGCAGTTTGCATATTCCAGGTGCATTTTGCGTTTTTCAATACACGTTTTTGATCCATTTTTTCTGGACTCAAAAAACAGAAAAAAGTCCCAGGCCCTTTCCATAAAATGCAGAGATGTGAACTAGACATGTGCGCCTTTAATAAATTTGTTTCATTTCATTCCGTTTAGTTTCGTCTGAAAATTAACTCGTATTTCGTAATTCGTGTCCGAAATTCAATTTGGATTCGTAGGAAATACAGATTTTCGTTAGATTCATAAACTTTTCGCAAAGTAACGAAAGTTCGTTATGATGAATTTATCATTATGAGGGGCTCCCACCATCCCTGTGCTGTGCTGACTTCCTGGGTTTTTAACCTTTAGGTTCCTTAACTTTTCGTAAAAATAACGAATGTTCGTTATGATGAATTTTTCATTATGAGGGGTTCCCACCATCCCTGTGCTGTGCTGACTTCCTCTGATTGGTGAACAAAACACCAGTCACATTTCTGTTGTAACGGAATTTGTTTCCAAAATTCGTCGGAAAAAATCCTAGGATTTTGTTGTTGGAATGTCCGATCAATGTCCGACCGTGTGTACGGGGCATAAGAATAGATGGGAAAATCCATAGTACAACAATAACAAATATAACAGTTATCAATATAACCGTCATGAATGACATTGGGAGTGTATCCTATAGTCACACATATATATGGAAGCGGGTCAGAACCCCCCAACTCCAGACACCCCTAACTGTGTCCGGGAGAGGGGGGAAAACCCTGCAACCCGCAAGCTGTGCTGAGCAACAGGAAAAGTGTGTAAAATATAACAGTAAGACCAAACACGACCTAGGTATGTCATATGGGAAAAAAAAAAAACCTAACGTGTATCGACTCAAGGAAGAATATTACAAGTAGTATGGGAGAAACATACCGTTTGCAATAAAAAAAATGTGGTGAACATAGGAACAGGTATGTATTTTCCCATAGCTACTACAGTAGAGTAGTGAAAAATCCCAGGAGTCATCCATATGCGAGTATCCTGATTGATGGAGCGTGTTTCATAACATTCGACACGCAATTGCTTGTGAGATTTCTTTCCATGGGTCTGAACCTAGCAGGTTGCATACATAGCCATAAAAAGAAGATATGACAAGCATAGTCATTATGTCGAGATATTTAAGCCCCTGTGAAGGTAGGACTATGGATCTTGGTAGCAGAGAAGAGAAGTAATAAAAAAAGGAATAGTGGGAGAGAAGGGATCAGAAAAGAAGGAGAAGCCTAGCGACCAAATGAAAGTCGCACCTACCCCGGGTGTATAATCCATATTATGAGGAGGATTGTATTTGCATATATCGGGCCCATGGTTCCCAGATAGCCTCAAATCTCTTATCAGTGTCTAGTAATATGCTTATCATTTTTTCCTGGGCCATGATCCAGGAGATTTTTCTTTTAATCCCAATATATGAGACACGAGGTTGTTTCCATTCTCGAGCGATCGTTATTTTAGTTCCAAGGAAAATAAACATGACAAGGTGTTGCGTAATTTTAGAGGTGCCTGTAATTGGGAAATTGAGAAGTGCTAATTGCATGTGTAAAACCATCGGCTGGGAAAGGAGCCTCCTTCTAAAAGGAAGTCTTCCTATGAAAAGCACTTATCTGAAATTTTAGGACTGAAATTTTAGGACTGTTTGAACTGTTTTTTACCATGTATTCCTCCAGGGGACTTTGTCACGTTAATCACCCATTTGTGTTTAATTAGTTTTACACATGCATTTATTTATTTTTTGGCCACCAGTTTATCATATTTGGGTGGGATAGACACCAGTAGCGCACCTGAGTCGTGTTATTACAGCTTGTATAACAGTGTGAATTTTCTGCCGCCTCAAAATAATTTAACACAGTAACACACAGCCATTAATATCTAAACCACTGACAACAAAAGTGAAAATGTCCAAATTGGGCCAAATTAGCCATTTTCCCTCCTAGTGTCATATGACTCATTAGTGTTATAAGGTCTCAGGTGTGAATGGGGAGCAGGTTTGTTAAATTTGGTGTTATCACTCTCACTCTTTCATACTGGTCATTGGAATTTCAACAAGGCACCTCATGGCAAAGAACTTTCTGAGGGTCTGAAAAAAAAAATGTTGCTCTACATAAAGATTGCCTAGGATATAAGAAGAGTGCCAAGATCCTGAAACTAAGCTGCAGCATGGTGACCAAGACCATACAGTGGTTTAACAGGACAGATTGCACTCCGAACAGGCCTCGCCATGGTTGACCAAAGAAGTCGAGTGCATAGCACATGCATTAGATCCAGAGGTTGCCTTTCGATAATAGACATATGAGTGCCGCCAGCATTGCTGCAGAGGTTGAAGGGGTGGGGGTCAGCCTCTCAGTGCTCAGACCATACACCGCACACTGCATCAAATTGGTCTGCATAGCTGTCATCCCAGAAGGAAGCCTCTTCTAAAGATGATGCACAAGAAAGCCCACAAACAGTTTTCGAAAGACAAGTAGACTAAGGACATGGATTACTGGAACCATGGCCTGTGGTCTGATGAGACCAAGGTAAACTTATTTGGCTCAGATGGCGTCAAGCGTGTGTCTGGTGGCAACCGGGTGAGGAGTACAAAGACAAGTGTGTCTTGCCTACAGTCAAGCATGGTGGTGGGAGTGTCATGGTCTGGAGTAGGGATGAGCTTCGAGTTCGAGTCGAACTCATGTTCTACTCGAACATTGGCTGTTCGCAAGTTCGCCGAACAGCGAACAATTTGGGGTGTTCGCGGCAAATTCGAATGCCGCGGAACACCCTTTAAAAGTCTATGGGAGAAATCAAAAGTGCTAATTTTAAAGGCTTATATGCAAGTTATTGTCATAAAAAGTGTTTGGGGACCCGGGTCCTGCCCCAGGGGACATGGATCAATGCAAAAAAAAGTTTTAAAAACGGCCGTTTTTTCAGGAGCAGTGATTTTATTAATGCTTAAAGTCAAACAATAAAAGTGTAATATCCCTTTAAATTTCGTACCTGGGGGGTGTCTATAGTATGCCTGTAAAGGGGCGCATGTTTCCTGTGTTTAGAACAGTCTGACAGCAAAATGACATTTGGAAGGAAAAAACTCATTTAAAACTACCCGCGGCTATTGCATTGCCGACAATACACATAGAAGTTCATTGATAAAAACGGCATGGGAATTCCCCACAGGGGAACCCCGAACCAAAAAAAAAAAAATGATGTGGGGGTCCCCCTAAATTCCATACAAGGCCCTTCAGGTCTGGTATGGATATTAAGGGGAACCCCAGCCAAAATTTAAAAAAAAAATTGACGTGGGGTTCCCCCTAAATTCCATACCAGACCCTTCAGGTCTGGTATGGATTTTAAGGGGAACCCCGCGCCAAAAAAAAAAAAAAAAAAAGGCGTGGGGTCCCCCTAAAAATCCATACCAGACCCTTATCCGAGCACGCAACCTGGCAGGCCGCAGGAAAAGAGGGGGGGACGAGAGTGCGGCCCCCCCCCCCTCCTGAACCGTACCAGGCCACATGCCCTCAACATTGGGAGGGTGCTTTGGGGTAGCCCCCCAAAACACCTTGTCCCCATGTTGATGAGGACAAGGGCCTCATCCTCACAACCGTGGCCGGTGGTTGTGAGGGTCTGCGGGCGGGGGGCTTATCGGAATCTGGAAGCCCCCTTTAACAAGGGGACCCCCAGATCCCGGCCCCCCCCCTGTGTGAAATGGTAAGGGGGTACTTACCCCTACCATTTCACTAAAAAACTGTCAAAAATGTTAAAAATGACAAGAGACAGTTTTTGACAATTCCTTTATTTAAATGCTTCTTCTTTCTTCTTTCTTCCTTCATCTTCTTCTTCTTCTGGTTCTTCTGGCTCTTCTGGTTCTTCCTCCGGCGTTCTCGTCCAGCATCTTCTCCGCGGCGTCTTCTATCTTCTTCTCCTCGGGCCGCTCCGCACCCATGGCATGAGGGGAGGCTCCCGCTCTTCTCTTCATCTTCTTCTCTTCTTCATCTTCTTCTTCATCTTCTTCTTCTTCTTTTTCTTCTTCTTCCTTCTTCTCTTCTTCTCTTCTTCCTGTCTTCTCCGGGCCGCTCCGCAATCCATGCTGTGGCATGGAGGGAGGCTCCCGCTGTGTGACGGCGTCTCTTCGTCTGACGGTTCTTAAATAACGGGGGGCGGGGCCATCCGGTGACCCCGCCCCCCTCTGACGCACGGTGACTTGAGGGACTTCCCTGTGACGTCACGGGGAATGCCACAGGAAAGTCCCGTCATGTCACCGTGCGTCAGAGGGGGGCGGGGTCACCGGGTGGCCCCGCCCCCCGTTATTTAAGAACCGTCAGACGAAGAGACGCCGTCACACAGCGGGAGCCTCCCTCCATGCCACAGCATGGATTGCGGAGCGGCCCGGAGAAGACAGGAAGAAGAGAAGAAGAGAAGAAGGAAGAAGAAGAAAAAGAAGAAGAAGAAGATGAAGAAGAAGATGAAGAAGAGAAGAAGATGAAGAGAAGAGCGGGAGCCTCCCCCCAAATGCCATGGGTGCGGAGCGGCCCGAGGAGAAGAAGATAGAAGACGCCGCGGAGAAGATGCTGGACGAGAACGCCGGAGGAAGAACCAGAAGAGCCAGAAGAACCAGAAGAAGAAGAAGATGAAGGAAGAAAGAAGAAAGAAGAAGCATTTAAATAAAGGAATTGTCAAAAACTGTCTCTTGTCATTTTTAACATTTTTGACAGTTTTTTAGTGAAATGGTAGGGGTAAGTACCCCCTTACCATTTCACACAGGGGGGGGGCCGGGATCTGGGGGTCCCCTTGTTAAAGGGGGCTTCCAGATTCCGATAAGCCCCCCGCCCGCAGACCCTCACAACCACCGGCCACGGTTGTGAGGATGAGGCCCTTGTCCTCATCAACATGGGGACAAGGTGTTTTGGGGGGCTACCCCAAAGCACCCTCCCAATGTTGAGGGCATGTGGCCTGGTACGGTTCAGGAGGGGGGGGGGGCCGCACTCTCGTCCCCCCCTCTTTTCCTGCGGCCTGCCAGGTTGCGTGCTCGGATAAGGGTCTGGTATGGATTTTTAGGGGGACCCCACGCCTTTTTTTTTTTTTTTTTTTGGCGCGGGGTTCCCCTTAAAATCCATACCAGACCTGAAGGGTCTGGTATGGAATTTAGGGGGAACCCCACGTCAATTTTTTTTTTAAATTTTGGCTGGGGTTCCCCTTAATATCCATACCAGACCTGAAGGGCCTTGTATGGAATTTAGGGGGACCCCCACATCATTTTTTTTTTTTTTTTTTTGGTTCGGGGTTCCCCTGTGGGGAATTCCCATGCCGTTTTTATCAATGAACTTCTATGTGTATTGTCGGCAATGCAATAGCCGCGGTAGTTTTAAATGTGTTTTTTCCTTCCAAATGTCACTTTGCTGTCAGACTGTTCTAAACACGGGAAACATGCGCCCCTTTACAGGCATACTATAGACACCCCCCAGGTATGAAATTTAAAGGGATATTACACTTTTATTGTTTGACTTTAAGCATTATTAAAATCACTGCTCCTGAAAAAACGGCCGTTTTTAAAACTTTTTTTTGCATTGATTCATGTCCCCTGGGGGAGGACCCGGGTCCCCAAACACTTTTTATGACAATAACTTGCATATTAGCCTTTAAAATTAGCACTTTTGATTATTCATGTTCGTGTCCCATAGACTTTAACGGCGTTCGCGTGTTCGAACGAATTTTTTTCCTGTTCGCATGTTCTGGTGCGAACCGAACAGGGGGGTGTTCGGCTCATCCCTAGTCTGGAGCTTCATGAATGCTGCTGACACTGGGGAGCTACAGTTCATTGAGGGAACCATGAATGCTAACATGTACTGTGACATGCTGAAGCAGAGCATGATCCCCTCCCTTTGGAGACTAGGCCACAAGGCAGTATTCCAACATGATAATGACCCCAAACACATCTCCAAGATGACCACTGTCTTGCTAAAGAAGCTGAGGGTAAAGGTGATGGACTGGCCAAGCATGTCTCCAGACCTTAACCCTATTGAGCATCTGTGGGGCATCTTCAGACGGAAGGTGGAGGAGCACACGTTCTCTAACATCCACCAGCTCCGTGATGTCGTCATGAAGTAGTGGAAGAGGACTCCAGTGGCAACCTGTGAAGCTCTGGTGAACTCAATGCTTAAGAGGGTTAATGCAGTGCTGGAAAATAATGGTGGCCACACAAAATATTGACACTTTGGGCCCAATTTGGACATTTTTACTTAGGGGTGTACTCACTTTTGTTGCCAGTGGTTTAAACATTAATGGTTGCGTGTTGAGTTATTTTGAGGGGACAGCAAATTTACACTGTTATACAAGCTGTACACTCACTACTTTTCATTGTAGCAAAGTGTAATTTCTTTATCATTGTCACATGAAAAGATATAATAACATATTTACAAAAATGTGAGGGGTGTACTCACTTTTGTGAGATACTGTATATCCCCAAATAAATGAAAACCTCAAAATACCCCCACATGAAACAAAAATTCAGAAAGTGTTGTCTTGCAAAGAAAAAAGGGTTGGAAAAAATGGAAGGGACAGCAGCTAAAAGTGACTGCTGACCTCAAGTTCACCACAATATCATTTTTAAAACAAAAAAGGCACTCAATAAGAACAAAACAAGGCAACAAATGGTTTGATTGCCCAAAAAACTATCAGAGCACAGGTTTCTAATTGACCGTAATCTCTCCCTATCAGTTTGTCAGTTTTCCCTATTCTTTTCCTAAAGCAGCCTAAAATACACTGACACAGTGAGGTGTAGTTCTAGAATGTTTGCATAGTAATTCCCCCCTGTGAAACTGCATAGACATCTGTTCTGTACAAATGGGGCAAAAATTAATGTTATTAGGATATTTTCTGTGTTGTTCAAATGTTTTTCATTCATATCATAGGAATGTCTGCATTTGGCCAATATATGGCTGTAAGTATTATAGGAAATTTCTATGGAATCTAGCAAGAGCTAGTGGCCAAATGTGGTATTTTCCCTTTTACATGAATGAAAGCATTTAAACAGCACAGAAAATAGCCTAATAGCATTTGCTTTTTTGCCTACTTTGCATAGAATGAATGTACATGTACTTTCACTGAGCAAATGTCTATGCAAATGTTTTACTAATACACTCAAATGCCTCTGTAACCAACCCCCCCTCCCCCACACACACCCACACACCTTTTATTGCTGGGGCTAACTTATTTAAAAACGCTCCCATATTGGTCCTTCTAAGCCTGCTGGCCATAGTTCAAATGTTATGCAGTGTATGATGATTTATAAAAAAGAATCCCCTATACAAATCTGCAGATACATTTTCCAGGACCACAGATCTAAAACCTGTCAGATGATGTATGGGAGCATGGAGAAACTCCATCTGATGTCTACACCTGAGTCCCTAGACTCTGGCATCAGGGAGAGAGCTTGAGAGCACCAACCTTCCATCCAAGAGTAAAACATGTCAGAGTGGGGAGCCTAAAGTTGGGAGCTTCAAGTTGGAGCTTCCATGTGCATTTCTGTAATACAATACAATTATATTATTGGTGTTTTTGTAATGGTTCTTAGACATCAGCATCATGGAGAGAGCTTGGGAGCAGTGACCTTTTCTTTAATTTATCCAAAAGCTCATGTGATAAACAGCAATAAGTTGACACCTTGATAATCTGTTAAGATTATTATAACTAGAAATGAGGTTTAAATTCACCTATATCATGGGTTCAAGGTTCACCTTGAATCCATGATATAGGTGAATTTAAACCTCATTTCTAGTTATAGGGGGGGTTGGTTACAGAGGCATTTGAGTGTACTCTGGCATCAGGGAGAGAGCTTGAGAGCACCGACCTTCCATCCAAGAGTAAAACATGTCAGAGTGGGGAGCTTTAAGTTGGGAGCTTCAAGTTGGAGCTTCCATGTGCATGTTCTGTAATACAATACAATTAGATTATTGGTGTTTTTTTAATGGTTCTTATACATCAGCATCATGGAGAGAGCTTGGGAGCAGTGACCTTTTCTTTAATTTATCCAAAAGCTCATGTGATAAACAGCAATAAGTTGACACCTTGATAATCTGTTAAGATTATTATAACTAGAAATGAGGTTTAAATTCACCTATATCATGGGTTCAAGGTTCACCTTGAATCCATGATATAGGTGAATTTAAACCTCATTTCTAGTTATAATAATCTTAACAGATTATCAAGGTGTCAACTTATTGCTGTTTATCACATGAGCTTTTGGATAAATTAAAGAAAAGGTCACTGCTCCCAAGCTCTCTCCATGATGCTGATGTATAAGAACCATTAAAAAAACACCAATAATCTAATTGTATTGTATTACAGAACATGCACATGGAAGCTCCAACTTGAAGCTCCCAACCTAAAGCTCCCCACTCTGACATGTTTTACTCTTGGATGGAAGGTCGGTGCTCTCAAGCTCTCTCCCTGATGCCAGAGTCTAGGGACTCAGGTGTAGACATCAGATGGAGTTTGTCCATGCTCCCATACATCATCCACAGCAAAAAATGGGCACACACCAATGATTTCAGAATTCAGTAAAACTTTATTACTTTTGAGAACAGACACATAGAAGACCCAACTGGGACCTGCCTGCTTAATTGTTAACACCTCTATGGTTAAGCCCATCCTAGGGTGAAATGCATCCAAGTAGAAAGATCCCAGGTGGGGCTTCTTTATGGTGCTCTTTGGTCTGTTTTTTGCTGTGAAATACATTTGTGAGTTCACTATGATTCATTTAAAAGGATGCAAAAATTACAATAATATATTGAATCTACAGTCTAAAAGAATACACAAGGAGAAAATTACATCAGACAGTTCTTGTTACCAAAACTTCATAAATCATATTTACAGTTTCATACATATTTATTTAATGTACATTTTGGACATACTACATATAATCCCAGAAAAATTCATACATTTATTCTCTCTATGGTCCTCAGGGGGAAAGCCATGTTTAGCAAAGGACTTTAGCAAAGAACAGTCCATGCATTGAAAGCTCAGTGAATGAACACATTCACATAGCGTGTACCTCCAGCATAGAACACAAATCTGTATGTGGGGGGGGGATGCAGGGAGCTTCAGTAGGAGTGTAACCGCACCAAAGGCTTCCTTTAAAGGCTTTCTAAGAAAAAAATGGCTTTACTAAGAATCTTTTTTTTTTCTTTTAGAAAGGGTTTCTGCATAAAAGTATTTAGTAACAGGCATCACAATTTATTGCATGTGATGCCTATAGCTTTATGTGAATATAATGCAAGATTATTGCTATAGTAAGGTGTACTGGTAAATATTCATGTTTTCTTATGCTTGTTCGTTAGCTAGTCTTTAATGATCTCAAAAAAAGTTACTACGGCTAGACATTAATTAATGAATAAATAAATACATTATTTTTAAGGCAACTAGTGTAAGTACCTGAATTTGAATTGATATTGGCATCTTACAATCCACCCATAAAGCAACATTCACTGGGATAGAGAGAGAAGGGATTAGGAGCCAAACAAGTGTGCTTAAAGCAGATGTTCACCCCAAAAGACAAAATTCCCTTCCTCTACTATAATTGAACATAAGTACTTTTTTTAAATTTTAGTGCTGCACTTCCTCCTTTCTTGTCTAGGCAAAATTGGCATTGCACACATATGCTCAGATGTGCTAAAATGCTTTTCTGGGATCAGGACCCAGGAGAAACCTTCAGCACATCTGTGTATGTGCAGGCTCTCATGCACACATGCGCAAGGATGGGGAGGTCAAGGAGGTTTGGTACCTCTTTTTCTGTGCATGAACAACTCAGCGCATGTGCAGATGAACTCCAGGATTTGCCAGGTGCATTGTGGTTCACCTAGGTGCATCTGTGCATGTGCCAGTCAAAAAATGGCAGCATTGGTGGAGGGAGCAGAGTCTGTTCAAAGGGACTGTAGTTCTTTAATTTTTATTGTTCTTGTAAGAAACATGCTGATAGGAGAAGAGAGCAGAGGATGAACTCATCAGTTAGTGGTGGATGCTCTTTTACTATCCAGTCAGCAGGTTGACTGGATAGTGCCTTTAACGGTATGTTTAACTGTTTACCTTAAGTTTAGCTTTAATGTAAAAATCCATCACGAAGCAAGAGACTCCTTTATAATACCCCCAACAGGTGGCTACACCATGGAGATGCAGAGGCTGGGCTGCCAGGTTCCTGCTGATTAATTTATTCTGCCAGTATCTAAGCCAAACTGAAATATTACTTTCTGGTGCTTTAACCTGTTAACATTGTATCCATCTCTTCAACTTAATCTTTTTTCATCTACAATTTTTCAAACATGCATTACATTAAGTACTGCTTGTACCTTAACAGCTTCAGAATATAATACTCTGAAGGTACAATAGACTCTAGATGAAAAAGTATAAGGATTTGAAAGGCATTAGTTAGATTCTACAGAAGAAAATGTAGTATTAAACAAAGCACACATTTAATTATGAAATACGCTTGAGAATTATGCTGTAAGAACTTTGGCAAGTGTCAGCACTACATGTTCCTTTTCCCATGAAAGTTACACCTGTTCAAAGTGAATTTCAATGTCTCTTACCTGTCAATGCTGATGGCACACAGATTAAGGATACTTGCTGTACACATCATAACATCAAGAGTGACAAAGATATCACAGTGGATCCGACTAAACCTCCACTCGCCAACCACCTAGGAAGTAGAAAGAGCAGGCAGAACAGAAAATCAATAGTGTAGATGCGTATCTCATGAAAAAGAATTAACTTGCCAAGAGGCTGAAAACTCAGAAAACCTGTAAGAGGTTTATACGGTATATTTATACCAGATGTGTGCGAAGATAGCAAGATATAGAGCACTATAAAAGGATCTTTTTATGTGAAATAAAAAATGATACGTCATGGACATTAAGGTGACAGTAAAGTTAAGTATTAGGATAAAATGAACATGGGCACATTAAATTTAATGGGACCTGGAAGATTTCAGGCTGTTGTTTTTTTAACTTTAAAAATAAAATCTTTGAAAGAAAAAGCCATGAATAATATGATTATTGGAGAACCACCATTTCTCCAGACTAGGTGATGTTGTGAAAGTAAAGTCAAAGCTTTTAGGAACTGTATTTATTTGCATAATTTGTCTAAAACACAAACCAGGCAGGAAATTCTACTGTTAACATTTATGTCTGAGCAAATAAAATAAAAACACATTCAGTACGTTTCAGTGTCTCTGTAATAAATGCTTTTCAGTTTTTTTCTTTTTAAAAATGCTACAAATACAAAAAAAGTGTTGATTCTGTTAGAATATAGTGAGCTCTTTGTGATGGTGTCAGTCTCACTGTACCATTGCTGCCACCAGGATGTGATGTTTTGTACTCTCAACCTCACCTTGGGCAGAGATTCTTCAACTTGAAAGATGACATCTAAGCACCAACAAACTGAGATTGAATATTAATGAGGTTGGGTAATTACACAGTTAACCCTTTACACACACACAGTAGCCGCCACCACGTGTTTAAACAGAAACCCACACTGTTTACAGCATCTGCTATATAAATTCTGAACATTAAGACATATCTGTGACACTTGTTGCAACACTTAGACAAGAATATATACAGTAGAGTTTAAAATATGGTAGCTTTTGCGCTTAACAATTTTTTAAATATCCTTTTATTGAAATGAAAGAAAGAGGGGGGGGGCATGTGCAAAGTGCCAATGTGATGTGTCTTAGGTAAACTCCACAGCTTCTGAGCACAAGACCAGCCATCTTTATAGAACCGGGAGCTGAAACACGGTCCACAGTGCGACAATCCTTCTTCACAAGCCTGGGGGACACCTGAGAGCCAAAATGGTGCCCACTGCTCTTCAACTCTTATGCCGCGTACACACGAGCGGACTTTACGGCGGACTTTGCCCGGCGGACTGGATTTCGTCGGACAATTCGATGTGTGTGGGCTCCAGCGCACTTTGTTTTCTCAAAAGTTGGACGGAATTAGATTTGAAACTTGTTTAAAATTTATCCGACGGACTCTTCTTTCTAGCGGACAAACCGATCGTCTGTGTGCTAGTCCGACGAACTCAAACTGACGCATGCTCTGAAGCAATTACAAGACGGAAGCGCTCGGTCTGGTAAAACTAGCCTTTGTATTGAAGCTAGCACATTCCTCTTCTGTCGTCTTTTAATACAGCCTTTTTTTAGGATTGATAATGCGAGAGGAATGAAGTTTTTTTTCTGCTTTATATTCACACAGAGTTCTCACAAACTTCTTTCTTCGTGATTTATCCTCCTGCCATGACTAATATAATATTTTGTAACAGCCAGATCTCCATAACTTTTAAATTTTAAAAAAGTTTTTTTTTTTTTTTTATTTCAACACTTTAGCTATTTTACAATGTGTGTTAAATGCTAACCACATTTTTGGTGTGTATTTTCAAGTTACCACAATTAACATTCATATTTTGTGTTGTTTTCAAGAACGTTAATGAGGTTGTTGTCCCTTGTTCATTAGACATAGGGGGGTGTATTTAACAAAGGCAAAATCATTTTTCACTCCAATTGCTAATTATACATATAATTCCACATAAAGAGCATTTTGAAGTGTGTTCGCTGTGGATCCGAGGGGCACATGCAAGGAAGCCCAAACCAAAACAATTAATTTTTATTTGACATGATTTTCGGAAAAAATCAGCAGAGCTTCCCCCGAGCTTGTTTTTGACAAAAGGCTTAAATCATTTAAGAATATCAAGTGAAACGTTCACTTGAGAAATTGCACACCAAGTGCACTTGTTGGAAGTGCAGTCGCAGAAAAACTGAGGGGAAGAGCTTTCATTCGGGGAAGCTCTGCTGATTTATTCCTAAAATCATGTAAAATCAAAATAAATTCTTTTTAGTTGACAAAAACACACATATAGGGGTTGATTTCCTAAAGGTAAAAAGCCTGTGCATTTTGGAAATTGCATTTGTCCTCTGCAAGAGCAGTTGCTCCCAAGCTTTATTAAATGTGAAGCAGCTCTGCTGACTTCCATCATCCAATCATGTGCAAGCAAAAATGATTTTTTTTTTGTTTTACTTGCACAGGATTGGGTACTCTTTGCAAAGTCAAGCTTTTAACTAATTTCTGATGCTCTGGAGCAATTGCACTTGCAGAGGGCAACTGCCCTCTGCAAAGTGCACAGACTATTTGCTTTTCTCAAATCAAGCCCATAGTCTTTTCGACCTGTACCTGCCTACTCCCAAACAAAATGGCGTTTTTTAATCAAAAGACATAGGCAAGAATGTAAGGTAAACAAAAAAGTATTTTTTTGATAAACCAAAAAATTAGGAAGGCAACACTGGACACACTTTTAGAATCTGGGAAGCCTTTCGTCCCCCAGGACACACATCAAGTTTGAGGACAAGAAAATAGGTATCTTGCGACTATAGGGAGCACAGGGAGCACAGTCAGAACAGCCAGAAACCGGGCAATCACTTTCGACTCTTCCGTGTAGCCTTCCCTCCACGGTTCTCTGCAGCCTTCCCTCCACGCTTCTCTGCAGCCTTCCTCGGAGGTTGTGCCTCTGGTGGTGTACTTGGGGCAGGAGGAGGAGGAGTAGGAGTGGCTTCATCTGCTAGATATGTGGTAGCAGTAAGCTCCCCTCTCAAGCCCTTCTGGTAAGCCTGGAAAAATAGACCCTCACAGAGGAGGCGTTGGCCCTTTTCCAACTCCTGTAATCTGCAGGCTATATAGGTGCCATACGCCTCCTCTACATTGGGAGGTTTACTCAGGATCCGGCTTGCTTCCCGTATGAGCTCTAGGGATTCCTGCTCTGTTGCAGTCATCCTCCTGGGCCTTTGGTGGAGACACCTGGCACTCCGTGCGGCTTCTACTTGGCCCAGCCACAGCCTCCTCCTCTCTCCCACTGGGCAAGGCCTCCTCCTCTCTCCCACTGGGCAAGGCCTCCTCCTCTCTCCCACTGGGCAAGGCCTCCTCCTGGCTGAGGTCATCCTGTGTAAAAAAAAGGGACATAGTTGTAATTTTCTGTTATGCAATCACACACAATTTTCAGCTCCTAACTTTCAAAGATAATTACACAAAATAGTAAAGGCTATCTATTTGACCACACCATTATTTCAGATGATCAACAAGATCTGAAGTTACGTATATATTTGGCCACTACTGTCTAGTGATATGTCTACATATTACTCTTTGTGCAGAAGTGATTTTTGATGAAGCACTTTCAAAATTAACACCTTAACATCATTAATAACATTTACACAATCCCAAAATCTTCAAAAAAAAGTATACCTGGCTGAAGCTGGGCGCATCCACTTCATCTATGGTGAAAAGGCCCAGTTCATCCTGGGACTCCTCAGCTGGGGTGGAGGTGGATGGAAGGCTGGAGGGAAGGCTGGAGGGAAGGCTGGAGGGAAGGGTGGGGGGAAGGGTGGAAAGGGATTGCCTGGCTTCGGTCTGCTCATCCAGGAATCGCAGTTTGTGGTAATACCACAACTTGGGTACATAAACTTGGTCAGCTGCTGCCCCGGATCTCAGCGACTCCTGGATTTTTCTGTGTTCCCGCTTATACATATTACGCAAGATACCTATTTTCCTGTCCATAAACTTGAGGTCTGCCTGGGGGAGTCGAGTCTTCACAAACTCTAAAAGTGTGCCCAGTGTTGCCTTCCTAACATCACGATTATAATATTGGGGGTGTTTGACCTCCCACAGGTTTTTCTTCTGCTCATATAGATCAATGAAATGGGTCAAAAACTCTTCCTCTTTAAAGGGATTCATTAGTTCTGCAAGACAAGACACAAGATCAAAACTTAAATGTCAGTCCCAAATCTCAGGATTAGTTTGTGTTGTAATCTAGGGGACACACACGGGGACACACACAAACACACACACACACACACACACACACACACACACTTTAATCTTACCTTCGTTTGTGCCGCTCGCTACTTCCGCACGGACATACATAGGCCATCGTACTAGCTTTATATACACTGCGCATGTGTCATGCTCCGCCTGCGTCGCCCGCCCCTGACGTTCGTATGTACGATTTGGCCCCGCCCCTTCACTCTTCGTTGCGCAGTGGGAGTAGATAGCAAAAGATGGCGGAGCGATTAAGTGAAAGTAGCGCGGAGGAAAGCCCGGAGCCCCAAACATCCACATCCCGGAGGAGATATAAGGCCACCAACATGTCTTTTGAAGAGATGGTGGAGATGGTGTCCATATTAAGAAGGGAGGACTACGATGGCAAAAAAGGACCGTACACACGACCCAATCTGAGAAAGGACAAAATAATGTCCTCAATTGTCACCGCTCTTGAAGAGAAATTTGGGACAAAACGTTCGAAAGAACAATTGCGGAAGCGGTGGTCTGACATAAAAAGTCGTGAGCCAGAACAATATTGGCGAATAAAGAAGCTGCTGAAAAAAAGTAAGTACTTGTGTTTTACTATTGAGATACAGAACTTGCATGCTGATCCTTATTTTTGGCGGTTTTTCTGCATCGTTCGTAAATACCGTTCTTTGGAATAGATCGGATACTTTATAAAGTGACGTTATTTTTTCGCCAAATACGATGGGACAGGGTTGGACATACATTTATGGCTTGATAATTTGTCGAATTCCCACAATGAGTTGATGTGGTGTAGATGTGTTTGAAAATATAATGCTTCATCAAAAATGATTCAGTGTAATGTAGGGACAGGACACAGCAGCTGTTTCCACATCTGGACTCACGAGCACTATAGTTAGTGGGAATGATTTAGCAGTCCCACTATTGTTCTTCAATTTTATTTATTAAAAAATTTACTTTCAATTTTATTCCGTACGTTTTTTGGCTCTGCGTAACTTCTGCATACTTTCAGCTATTAAAACCATTCAACTATTAAAATGTTCGTCTCTTTTAGCTGATGTGTGGTCATTTTCAAATTTGTTACTACCATTTATACTTTATTAAATACTAATTTTTTTGGAAGTTTTTTCAACATTGAATTCAATAGGAGCATGCTTGAAATCCTCAAATTCTTCTTCCGCTCCCAAAAGTTTCAGCTCCTTCATACTTTCACCTAGAGACACCCAACAAACTTTACAATGTTCACTAAATATTCAGCTATCTGGCTATATCCTTTCAGTTTGATATTTTTTTAATTTTTGGAGAAAAAGCTTTTTGTTTAGAGGTCATTTCGTGACATTTTAGACATTAATCAGAGTGTACTGTGTTTGTTTTGTTGCCATGGTTACCAAAGCTTCTGTTATACACAGGGGTGGAGGTGGCTGGAGCATCTCAGCTCTGATTACAGAGCCCGGGGGGAGGGGACAGACACACCATGTACTGATTTATAATATAGGAATATGATGGGGCAGTTTTGATGGCGGTCATTTTAGCCATTTAGCTATTCTGCATTCCCACGCATTTTGCTAAGGAAATGCATTTTCTAGTGTACTATGTGACCATAACTAAATTTTTGAGGGGTAATACACATAGGAGATCATTGAGGTGTCAGCATCTGTGAAAATTGCCCAAAAAAATGCATTCTTTATAATTGTTGTTCAGAGGTAATGTTCATCCTGTCTTCAACATTTATTATGATGCCAAATTGGCAAAAAATATTAACCAACGTTTTACTTCATTTATTAAAACCTAAAAGATCAGTGTGTTTTAACTATACCTTTTTTTCAAATCTCATAGGGGAGAAAAGACTCAGACAACAGTCCAAGGATCTCAGGACCCCCCCAAGTCACCAGCCTGAGGCCGAACCTACCCCAAGCCCCAGCCCAAGACCACGCCCACCCGACGACCTTGAGGAAGGAGAGGTGGAGGAAGTGTGCGAGGTTTCAAGCCCACCAAGTGAGTGACTGACACCCCAGCTTGAGTTACTGTATTTTGGCGTGCATATTGTAAACCTTGTTTTTATTCACTCGTTTTAGGTGAGTTTCTGGTTGTGGAAGGCCAAGCGGCAGAGCACTTCACCACAGACGGTGCGCAAAGATTAATTGGCCAGATTATGCTGTGGAATGGCCACATAGATCAAATGCGTGAACAAATTCACAGCATGAAACTTCGCCTGGACTCCATGCAACAGGAAATGAAGAACATGATTGATGTTTTGGGCCGAATATAATCACGTTTGGCCTAAAAACATCAATCATGTTCTTCATTTCCTTGGGAAGTTATTTTGTTCTTTAAAATTTTTTTAATATTTTGGGGGTATACCCAAATTTACAATGTGTGATGCACACGGTGTGTCATCATGTGCTATCTTCCATCATGGGTTAGCAATGTACTTGTTTTGTGTTTGCAATCCCTTCATCCTGAAAATTCTTTGGTGGTGAGAGGAACCAAAAATGGGATTGCACACACAAAACACGTACATTGCTCTCCCATGATAGGAGATAGCACATGTTGACTTGACACTTTAGTAAAGCTCAATTTTGAGCATCTTATAAATGACCAATTTCTGCAAGGGTGACATTACATGCACCGTTCTAGAAATATTGAACTTTGTAAGTTCATTTATTGTAAGTTTTGTTTCTAAAAACACTGTTGTGTATGTAAATCTTGTTAGATAAAGGTCTATATATTTGTGAAAAAATGGCTTGAATAATTTAGTAAAATATAATTTTTTTACACAACGTAAAATATTTGTGAAAAAAAAAAATAATAAAAATAAAAAATATGGTAAAAAATGCACCTTTCAATGTGCACCAAGTAAAATTTTTTACCCTATACAATGTGTGTGGCTGTTTCTTGAAGTCAAAATTTGGGGTTTGTTTTTGTGGGCCTGATTAACTAAAGCTAAATGCACTTGACACTACTACAAGTGCACTAGGAGACAGACATAACTTAAAGGTAAACAACAATAAAAACAAGATATTTAGATAAACCAATTTTCTTTTTTATTTTTGCAACAAACTTACAGCTGTTGCTGAATAGCAATGGCCCCCCGACCATTAAAAAAATTCACATAACGGTCACGCACTTGACGTGCGGTTCGGGGGGCCAAGCCAATACGGCCAATTTCTAGGCCTGTGAAAGTGCTACTAGCCTCTTCCAGTCTGGGCTCAGGCCCAACAGAGGATAGATATGTAGCTGAATGTCTCCTTAAAAAGTTATGCAAGAAGCAGCAAGCAAGGATGACGTGGTTGATTTTATAGTCCGCCAAATTAATAGCCGTAAGGAAGATACGGAACCGGCTGGCCAGAATACCAAAGGCATTCTCCACAACCCTTCTTGCTCTGGCCAGCCGATAATTAAATACCCTCCTCTCAGGGGTGAGTGTCCTTTGGGGGAACGGCCTCATCAAGTTCTCACAGAGAGCAAATGCTTCATCAGCAATAAAAACTGAGGGGAGTCCATCCACATTATCGTCATCAGGTGGCAATTCCAGGCCACCGGTCTGGAGACGATGGCACAGCTCGGTCTGTGCAAAGACTCCTCCATCAGACATCTGGCCGTTCTTCCCCACATCCACAAACATAAACTCCAAATGTGCAGAGACCACCGCCATCAAAACTACACTATGGAATCCCTTGTAGTTAAAGAAATAAGACCCCGAATGCGGTGGTGGCACAATCCGGACGTGCTTCCCGTCAATCGCCCCTACACAGTTGGGAAAGTCCCAACGGTCAGCGAACTGGGAGGCCACAGTCTGCCATTCCTGTGGACTTGTAGGAAACTGTGGAGTGCAAAAAAAATAAGATAAGGACTTTAATAAGAAAAATTGTATATCAGATTACAATAAAACATTAGTAAACAACAGCAGTCAGATATTATGAATATGTGTGTTTGTAATTGAAATGTTGAAAAACATAAGGCACACTTATAAGATTACTCACCCCCTATGATGGCCCATTGATACATTTGAATGTGGGGGGAGGGGTTCTAATTAGGTTAACAAACACACCTGACTGGCTGAAACATTTGTGGGGTGGGGGAGGGGTTCTAATTAGGTTAACAAACACACCTGACTGGCTGAAACATTTGTGGGGTGGGGGAGGGGTTCTAATTAGGTTAACAAACACACCTGACTGGCTGAAACATTTGTGGGGTGGGGGAGGGGTTCTAATTAGGTTAACAAACACACCTGACTGGCTGAAACATTTGTGGGGTGGGGGAGGGGTTCTAATTAGGTTAACAAACACACCTGACTGGCTGAAACATTTGTGGGGTGGGGGAGGGGTTCTAATTAGGTTAACAAACACACCTTACTGGCTCAAACATTTGTGGGGTGGGGGAGGGACAAACAAGACAATGGAGCAGACAATATACATTGTTCAATGGACTATAGGCTAGAGATAAAAATGGACCCAGCATTGCATGGTGGGGAGGTTAATGAAATAAATTAGGCATGTATAGGGCAAAAAATGATTAAAATAGGCATGCACAAAGATAAAGGGGACATTCACAGCAGATTGAAAGCATGGCAATTAGGTAAAGAGGACAGTTCTACAATACATCCAAAAACAGTTAATACATATCATGTAATGTTAAAGGATAAAACTTACCTTCATATATTCCTTCTGCAGGACCTGAATAATAGCAGAACAGGTCTCTGGGATTATGATCCCCAGAGCCTGGGGGGAGATGCCTGTCGAGAACTTTAAGTCCTGAAGACTTCTCCCTGTCGCCAAGTAACGTAACGTGGCAACTAGCCTCTGCTCCGCACTGATGGCTTGCCTCATGCAGGTATCCTGCCTGCTGATATAGGGGGTCAGCATAGCCAGCAGACGCTCAAAGATGGGGTCCGTCATCCTGAGAAAATTCCTGAAATCATCAGGATTATTCTCACGGAGCTCACGGAGCAATGGCATGTGACAGAACTGGTCACGCTGGCGCAACCAATTCTTGGTCCATGAACTCCTCCTCACCCTGTTCATGGACTGGACTCGGGTCAAAGTATTAACCTCAACACCAAGTCCCCACACAGCACGAACTCGAGAACGAGAACGTCCACTCGACATGGCTTCAAAACGGTCGGCTGCTCAAACAAACAAACTTATAACAAACGCACTGAAGAACAGCAAGGCCTATGAAGAACGACCTGAAAATCAGGAACGAGCGGAGCAGAACGGCCTGCAAGGCAGGTTACGAACTGACCAACACGCACTGAAAAGCAGATACAAACCTCACAAGCACAAACTGAACCGCAGAAAACGAACGAAATAAGCTGAAGTGTGAAAAGCGCGAATCGTCTCTAACCAAACTTCTACTAACACGAGATTAGCAGAAGGAGCCCAAAGGGTGCCGGAGTGGGGCTTGGACTTCCTTTTTCTAGTCCCGTCGTACGTGCTATACGTCACCGCGTTCAAAACCAGCGGACTTTTGCAGTGACCGTGTGTGGCCAAGTCCGTTCGTTTTTAAGTCCGGCGCAAGGAGCAAACAAAGTCCGACGAAAAGTCCGCCGGGCAAAGTCCGCCGTAAAGTCCGCTCGTGTGTACGCGGCATTACTCTTCAGATTGACAATGCTGCTGCCCAGTGGTGAGGATGAGAGAGACAGCTGCAAAAGCTCTCCATCACCACATAGATCTAGGCTCTAGACTAGACCTTCTGGCACAGATTGAGAAGATGCTGCACAAAGCTCTCCGGCATACCTCCAAACAAATCGCAGAGCGTCTTCTCACTAAAATAAGAAAACTGGGCCAGCAAACCACAGACCTGGATACTAGAGTGGAAGACAATACCACCATATTGGAAAACGATAACAAGGAGCTTGAAGCTCTGCGAGAAGAAAACATCACTTTACACTATAAATTACCTTTAAAATAGGTCCCACAGTTCCAATTTTCATTTTTTCAGTATCCCAGAGCATATTACTGGCCTCCAGACTACAGTGACAGTGCTCATCCAAGAACTGGTCTCAGCTATACCCATTGAATGCCTCAAATTTGAGAGCATACATAGGGCGCTTGTAAGGAAACTCACATCTGGACTCCCGAGGGATATCATTGTTAAGTTCCTATATTTTTGCTCAAGGAAGACCATTCTACAGGACAGATTCTGATGACACACTCTATGGTAGCTATGGCCATAGCTACTAAGTCAGTGCAGCAAGAGCAGAGCACAAGCTTGTGGAACCAGCAGACCTACAGCAGCAAAAGGAAGCTAAGCCCTCACCACCAGCCATGATTGTAAAGAATCACAAAGACCTAGCGATGAGTTCAAAATAAGGTGTCTGCAGCATCCCATCTAACCAGGTGTGTCAGAGGGGACGGAGCCGTTCAGAGTCAAGGCAGAACAGAGAACCCATCATACCAAGCGGCTCCTCTTGGAGATTCTTCTAGGTCTGTCATCTTCTGGGTCTGCTATTCAGCGCCGGCCCCAGCCTCCCCCTGATGGCCACAGGACGAACCACCTGCTGAACAGCTTCCCCTGCAGCCTTACACCGCTGACAAATCATCCAGACTGGAGCTCGAGGAACTCACCAGGACTATCTATCTACAGATGAGCCTTTTTTAATCATGTCTCTTGTAAGTGTTTTTTAACTTTGTGTCATTAAAAGTATCTACTAATGCTGCACTCAGGTGGCGCTTCCTTTCTTCACCCTCTCTTGCATATCACAGAGCCAGCTCTCTGAGGATAGCAGCCGCCTCCTAGATCCACTGCTCCACCAAGCCACTCCATATACTTTGAACTGTCACATCCTTATTAACCCTTGGACTGCCAACCTTTTAGTCATGTAACCCATTTTACATGCTCCGAACTGTCAGACCCTCATTAACCCCTGGGCTGCCAACACTTTAGCCATGGACTATATGCCTGGCCAACCTGACTAATTCTGATTATTGTATGCTGTATATGCGCTTGAAGTTATTATTACTTCTACCTAACCCTATTACCCATCACTTGTTATGCCTCTGGGACAGACATGAATATCCCGGTGGCTTCATTTCCTCCCACCTCCCACTCCTATCAATCATCCACAACCCCTCATTCACACCAAGATTTTAATCCAACAGGGCTTTCCAACACTGGATTGCCTCCAAAGTGACCTACCTTTACACCCTATTAACCTTGAGAGGTAATAAATCCTTTGCGAACCTATAGGCATCATGGCACCTAATGCAATCTGAACTATTCTGATATTTATAAGATCAAACATTAAGTCTTCAGTACATCCCAATAGGAATCCTGTTTCCCTCACACCCTTTGAATTCAAATACAAAAATGACACCCACCTGCCAGAAATGATATATTTTTTATATAATACCTTAAAGTGGTTCTAAAGGCTGAAGGTTTTTGCCTTCAGGCATTCTCCGCGTGAAGGTAAAAAAACCTTCTGTGTGCAGAACCCCCCTCCCCAGCCCCCCTAATACTTACCAAAGCTCCCTCTCGATCCAGCAATGTGCATGAGAGCTTTGGCGCCTTGAGGACTCTCCCTCCTCATTGGCTGAGACCATTGGCTCCCACTGTTGTCAATCACAGCCAGTGAGCCAATGAGGAGAGAGAGGGTGCGGGGCAGAGCCACAGCTCTGTGTCTGAAGAGAAACTCAAAGCAGCAGCTCCAGAGCATACTTGCTTGGGTGCCCTCATTGCAAGCTGCTTGCTCTGGGGGCACTCGATAGGAGGGTCCAGGATCGCCAGTGGGGGACCCGAGCAGAGGAGGATCAGGACTGCCCAGTGCAATACCACTGCACAGAGCAGGTGAGTATAACAGATTTGTTATCTTTTAAAAATAAAACATTTTTTGCCTTTAATATCATTTTAACTGCTAAGCTGACACCCCTTTCACCTTATTATGTCTCCAAAATGAGATCAGGACCTACAATATACATTGGACCAAACGGACTGGGACCAGATCTGGGCACCACAAAATCATGTTTTCATAACCCTGGTGTGTGTGCCAAGTGCTGCTTCAGTGGTACATAGTTCCACCAGGCTGGCACATGTCCTTGCAGATTCTTTTTTACAATGTTTCTGTTGCTGCTCCAATACTGGATCCTTTCTGCATACCTAGTGGATCTGCCCAGTTGCCCAACACTTTTGGCAGCAGGTGTAACAGCTTCTATTCACCCTTTCCCATCTAGCCCTTACGATGAACCCATTGAAAGCACCACTCAACCGCAAATCCGTGGGGATCTCCAAAACTCAATTCTCCAAAACTGAATTTTATGACCCATGTTCTCACAGCTGCAAACATATCATAGAAAAAGCCTGGCTTTCACACTACATTCCAATTCTGGAGTCCACTGGACCATTATAAATTAAAAATTAACAGTACGACTCCAAAACATTATGCCCAAATTTTGCCTAATCTGGTATCCCTGGATCATGGGCCTATAATGGTCAGTCTTAAAGCACCTTGCTTCATTCACCACTGGTCACCCCCCCCCCAGCCAACTCCCCCTGCCCCACTCTTCTGTTTCCCCTAAACTACACCTCTCTGTTCTCACCTTCCACCACCCACAACCAACACCCTCTTTCCCTCTCTCTCTGCTTTACTTTTCTTCCCTTTCAGATGCATGAGCTACATATGCAACTCGATTGCCCATATGGTACTGGAACAAAACTTCCTCTCATGTCTCTAACCTATTATCAGTATGGTTAATTTGAGTGCCCTAATATAAATTTCATGATATTTGAACAGAATGTCTCAAACACTCAACATTTATGCTTTTATTGCCATGCTGAAGTTTGGTATGTATATTTAGTTTTGCCTCTTTTCGAGACTTATAAAAAATGATTTAATGGATAAAAGAGAAGAAACAAAGGTGCAAGAATTTTTTTTACAGAAAAGGGAATATTAAAAAACATACTATATCAATGGTAAAATAAACAGGATTAACAAAGAAAGCTGCTTTTGCCTGTTTTTCTGTTCCTGTGCAGAGTCCAATTCACTTCATATTAAATCTGACAGGGTCACTGGCTTTCTCATAAATTACTCTTTCAGCATCCCTAGCAGTTTTGATGCCAAACAAGAGCTATCAAGCTGCAAATCCAATTTTTTTGGTCCATGAAGTGGGATTTTATAGACATGACATAACCAAACAAAGGTGTTGAATGGGTGTTGGGGTATTTATGATGCTCTAGCAGATATTAACCCCTTGAGAATGTCCCATTGGATTAAACACATCGGGGCAGAGCCTGTTCTGTTATCATCATGCCTGCTGAGTCACTGGCTGTGCTGGAGAGATTTTTGTGCCTGATTGTTAAAATACCGTTATTATGGTATTATTAACAATATTCTGTAAATTATATTGATGAGGAAATTTCCAAGAAAATCCGTTCAGTTCTCATGTAAAAACTCAAAAATGGATTTAATAATAAAACAGCAAAATATTACAAGAACATTATCAAAATGTAAAATGTAAAAAAAACATCGACATTGTAATTATATTCTTAAGATGAAGATTAAATCAGATGTGTATCTTTGTGTGTGTGAAGCTGTTGCAGCTTCCTTCAATGTCTTGTGGTGTGTCTGCAGCAAATCAGCTAACTGTGTTTCAGTTACTAGCTTTTACTCTTAAAATCTGACCCCCACTTTATCTTTAAAAGGGCTGGTTTAAGGTTCTCATATGTCTTGCAGTAATACAGAAAACAGTTGGCTTTAACCCCCTCCCTTTATGGTGGAAGTTGCACAGTCTATGCATTGCCATGCCTGAGGAGTGGGCAAGAACAATGTGTGAAACTATTTTAAGTATACAATATAAGTTTCCTTTAACATATATATATTTATATTGAAAACCCAATGTTCTTATTAATGTCCTAATCAAGAAATATTGTAGTATAAAGAATTTATAATCTTAATTAAAACATAAAGTTTTACATTTTAAGAAATGTGAAACCTTTCTTCTCATGTGATGGGGGAAAGTGAGGGAAACCGTCAAGAAACCGTCAACTCAAGATTAATTACTAACACATGTTGGCTCTCCATAGAAATGCTTATGAAGCTTATAACAATATGTATACTTTTACAAGTATAAGAGTCTATATAATTTCACTTTTTCCATAACTAAAAGATATAATATATATATATATATATATATATATATATATATATATATATATATATATATATATAGATATATAGATATATAGATATATATATCTATATAGATATATATATATATATCTATATATATATCTATAAATATCTATATATATATCTATATAGATATATATATATAGATATATATATCTATATAGATAGATAGATAGATATAGATAGATAGATAGATAGATAGATAGATAGATAGATAGATAGATAGATAGATAGATAGATAGATAGATAGATAGATAGATAGATAGATAGATAGATAGATAGATAGATAGATAAATAGATAGATAGATAGATAGATAGATCTATATAGATATATATATAGATCTATCTATCTATATATATCAATTATTCTATAAAGATGTAATCCATCCATTCATTTGTTAATATCTGTTAATTGATGTATATTAGATATTAGATTAAAGAAACTTTCTAACATTTCCCTCTCAAAATGATTGAGAGGGAATCTTAATCTTAATCATTTTGTTATCTAAATCCATTTACAACCACATGTCATTCGTATCCATATATGCTTTTAGATCTTAAGATAATTGATTTGAATATATTTTCAATTTTGATTCTATATAAGGAAAAGTGAACTTAATAAACCTTTTGCTTCAAATACCATAAACATATTTTCACCCTTGTTATTTTCTTTTTCTTTTACCAAGCAATCAATCCCCTTAATATTCATAAATTCAAAATGTAACATTCTTGTACAATACTTTGAAATATGGATGTCACTTCAGAAATATATGTTTCATACTTTCCCTCCAAATTGTGTTTAGCATAAATCTATAATCCATACAACCTTTCGAATAACCTTGTCAAAATTTGAACTTAGAATATGTTTCTTAACATAATTAATTAATTAAATTAATTCATATATGTGAGATGATTTAAAAAATAAATATATGTTACAATGTAAAGTTAGTCCTAACTTGTATATATGTACTTTAGAAAAAATGTACTGTTATCTTAATTAACACCAATATGTTCCTTCTAATTAAAGTGACTCTATTGTAAAGATGTTTAACCCTTTCAACTCTGAAAATATACTATATGTGATTGTAAAAGTTGATGTGAAAAAAATATCTCATCTTGATATGATAAACATATCATGTCACATAAAAATGTATATATAAAACTGCAATATATCTGATGGATAAATTATTTCATCAGTAGTCAAAGGTCAAAAGTCAATTGTTTTTTTATTATTTATTCTTCTTCCTGCACTCTGAAAAGTTGGAAAAACTTTATTGAACATAAAAAGACAACAATAATTATAACAAATGAATCTCTTGTGTCAAATTGTCTCCCAGAACTGATATTCTTATGCTTCAAGGCTTTGTTTTCATCTGGAAGGTCTAGAAATATTAGATTTCTCTTCTTTTGGTGACTTACAAGTCAGATCCTGAAACAGAATGCAGTATCATTATTTTGAATTTACCAATGCAAAATATACCTTTATTTACTTTTTCATTTTACATACCGCAATCCTAATATTTTATTATGACATGAAAGACATATTTTAGTAATAACATTTCTAATTACCTTACTTTCTGCTATTTTTCTTAAACTAGCCTATACTCCTTATGCTATTATTCTGTGTAATTTAACTATAACAGGACAGAATTTCTCCTTTTTGTCATGATTCGAAACCTAATTTTTACAAACAAAGAAAGGTTTCAAAACAACCCAGAAGACTGAAGTGAACTGTGTCCATTCACTTCTCCTCTTTAAGATTTAAAGTCATGCATGCTGTACTCTAATTTTTGTCATCTTCCAATTCAGCATTTTCTGTAGAATTTTTGCTGAATAGCATAACCATTCTTTGGGTAACACAAAGGAAGACCTGCTGAACAACTCTTAATATTATTAACAAATACTGGCTGAAAGCCTCTCTCAGCACTAAAATACCATTTACAGGTTTTCTGAATACATTTGTACAAACATAATTTTGTGAATATAGCTGTTCTGTTACCAAATCTACCTGTAAATATTTAAATTGTAAAGTTTTAGAAAATGGGTATTATTTGTCATATAATTCTTCTGAATTTATTCTCTCTAAAAGAAGTTTTAGTGATAGATCAGGTGTCTGTAATATCTCACAACATTTTCTGTTACTTTGCTAAATAAACACTTAACAATATGTGTGTCAAAGGTCTTTTCCATGTTTGTCAAACCTCTGAAGAAGAAACCTGTTATTTTCTGATCACCTTCTTTAAATTAAGGCAAAGTTACTGAAATCGAATTCTCAGATACATCAGTTTGCAATACAAAGGGAATAAACAGACACATTTCTATAGTATTCAACGAAGGAGCATTCTGCAGATCCCTTTTCAACATTTCAAAGGCATCTGTCTGGGTTTGACCCCATTGATCAAACATAACATATTTTTGTCTCAAAATATCAAATAATGGTTTGACTTTATCATCATAATCCTGTAGAAACTCTTTGCAACGATTTACTTCACTCAAAAATTGATATAATGCCTTGTAAGATGTTGGAATTGGAATAGCAGAAATGATTCTAACTTTTTACTGTGATAACTGTCTCTGTCCATGACTAATTTGCATATAAAGGAATGCAACCTGACTTTTCATCAACTTAACTGACTCTGTGTTCAGTTTCAGCCCTGCTGTTTGTAACAGAGTAAATAACTCAGACAAAAGATGACATGTTGCTCTATACTCTGTATAGACAACAAAAACGTGTCCGCATGCTGGAAAATACATTCTGGTCTAGTGAATTTTGATAGTACTTTCTTTAAACACTCGTGCACTATACGGTCACTAATGTCCAATCCTGGAATTATTCTAGTGAATGCATAGGTTTCTTTATTATAGCTGAAGGCAAGTTTATATTGGCAGCTTTTAGCTAATCATATAGAAAAAAGACTATTGGCGATTTCCAGTACAGAAAATACTTTGGCCTTGGCATCCAGGTGTGACATTAAATTTACATTGGAAACAATAGGTTTGCTATTTGTAATTAGGGATGAGCCGAACACCCCCCGGATCAGTTCGCAGCAGAACATGCAAACAGGCAAAAAATATGTTCGAACACGCGAACACTGTTGAAGTCTATGGGACACGAACATGAATAATCAAAAGTGCTCATTTTAAAGGCTTATATGCAAGTTATTGTCATAAAAAGTGTTTGGGGACCTGGGTTCTGCCTCCGGGGACATGTATCAATGCAAAAAAAAATTTTTTTTTTCATTTTCGGGAGCAGTGATTTTAATAATGCTTAATGTGAAACAATAAAAGTGAAATATTCCTTTAAATTTCATACCTGGGGGCTGTCTATAGTATGCCTGTAAAGTGACTCATGTTCCCGTGTTTAGAACAGTCCCTGCACAAAATGACCTTTCTAAAGGAAAACAGGTCATTTAAAACTACTCACGGCTATAATGAATTGTAGGTCCCGGCAATACAGATAAAAGAAGTCATTGAAAAAAATGGCATGGGATCCCCCCAGTCCATTACCAGTCCCTTTGGGTCTGGTATGAATATTAAGGGGAACCCTGAACCAAAATTAAAAAAAAATTGTGTGGGGGTCCCCCCAAATTCCATACCAGGCCCTTCAGGTCTGGTATGGATATTAAGGGGAACCCCACGCCAAAATAAATAAAAAAATTTAAAAAAACGAAGACGCGTCATACAGCGGGAGCCTCCCATTTTTTTCGGTCTGTCGGTGGAGCAAACAAAGAAGAAGAAGACTTTGTGGGACATTTTTATTTTTTAATAAAGGACTTCTCCCAAGCCGTGTCTTGTTATTTTTACCATTGTGACACTTTTTTTGTGAAATAGTAGGGTTACATTTGTACCCGTTACCATTTCACACAGGGGGGAGACTGGGATCTGGGGGTCCCCTTGTTAAAGGGGGCTTCCAGATTCTGATAAGCCCCCCGCCCACAGACCCCCACAAAGACCTACCACTGGGCAAGGGTTGTGGGGATGCGGCCCTTGTCCCCATCAACATGGGGACAAGGTATTTTTGGGGGCTACCCCAAAGCACCCTCCCCATGTTGAGGGCATGTGGCCTGGTACAGTTCAGGAGGGGGGCTGCTCTCTCATCCCCCTCTTTTCCTGTGGCCTGCCAGGTTGTGTGCTCAGATAAGGGTCTGGTATGGATTTTTGGTGGGACCCCATGCCATTTTTTTAAAATTCTGGCGTGGGATTCCCCTTAAAATCCATATCAGACCCTTAAATCTGGTATGGATTTTGAAGGGGACCCCCGTGCCATTTTTAAAAAAATTTTGGCATGGGGTTCCCCTTAATATCCATACCAGACCTGAAGGGCCTGGTATAGAATTTGGGGGGACCCCACACATTTTTTTTTTTAATTTTGATTCGAGGTTCCCCTTAATATTCATACCAGACCCAAATGGACTGGTAATGGACTGGGGGGATCCCATGCTGTTTTTTTCAATGACTTCTTTTATCTGTATTGCCGGGACTGACAATTCATTATAGCCACGAGTAGTTTTAAATGACTTTTTTCCTTAGAAATGTCATTTTGTGCAGGGACTGTTCTAAACATGGGAAACATGTGCCACTTTACAGGCATACTATAGACACCCCCCAGGTACGAAATTTAAAGGAATATTTCACTTTTATTGTTTCACTTTAGGCATTATTAAAATCACTGCTCCTGAAAAAACAGGTGTTTTTAAAACTTTGTTTTGCATTGATACATGTCCCCTGGGGCAAGACCCAGGTCCCCAAACACTTTTTATGACAATACCATGCATATAAGCCTTAAAAATTAGCATGTTTAATTTCCCCCATAGACTTTTAAAGGGTGTTCCGCGTCTTTTGAATTTTCCGCAAAAACCCCAAACTGTTCACTATTTGATGAACAGGCGAACACCCGATGTTTGAGTCGAACTTGCGTTCGACTTGAACACTGGGCTCATCCCTATTTGTAATGTTTTTATTCAGTGATCTTAAATCAAGCATTCTTGATAGGCCGAATACAATTATTTACCACTGATTGTGCTTTCTTTAATATTTCTTGTTGTAAAAATTCTTGTACAATGTCAGAAACTGGATCTATTGATTCTTGTGGCAACTGCTATTGCATTTGGGGCTTAGGATCTTTCCCCTCAGTTTCTATTTCAATATCTTTAAACAAACCTGTATCAATTTTGGTCTGACTCTAAAGACTTTTGTCTTTAGAGTCAGACCAAGTCAGACTTTTGTGATCGAACCAATTGTTCCAATATGAAATTGGTTCCTGTGGCCAATTATAATCTGAAGAGATCTCAGCATTGTTTGTCATATTGAATGAACTGTCATTAACAGTCAGTGTACTGATCTGTTTGACTTCTGAGGCATAAGGCACATCAATCAATCTATTGTTTGGACAAGGATGAATAAATTGCTCAGAAATGTCCTCATTTTCTAATTCCAAAGTGTTTCTTTGTGAATCTAATTTATATTTTAAACATTCTTTCTGTACATGGCCACATTTCTTACAATGTAAGCAACTAACATTTCCTGTCTGCTCTGAAACTTTGGTTCTGCCTGAGACGTGTATCTCACCATATCTGCGTGTGGCCATACACGTGGCAACTCTCTGATGCCATTTTGCTTTCGTCTGTTAAAACTTTGTGTGCATACTGCATCTTTATTCATTAATTTTGTTTTAAGAAAAACTTCATGATCCTGGTATCAATCTCTATAGACCACATATCTGGTACAAAAGACTTCTGTTTAGAGTCTGCACTAGCATTAATCTCTAAACTTTTGCTTGACTGTGCTTTAGAATTTACACAAATTCTTTTTACATTATTCTATAATTCAGACAACTGAATATCTTTTATTTGAATTGCACTTTGCAAATTATCTATTCGCTCAGTCAAAATTAGACAATTAACACATACACTATTATCCTGCTGAGTCTTTGTTTTCCCTTTTGTAAAAACAACATTCCTTTTAGGAACTCCTAATATCATTGTGTCAAAAACTTTAACTAACTTTATTACATTTCTAACCTGTTTGCTGAATCTCTTAAAAGTACATTAAGATTTTTGTATCTTAATATTAGCCTGCAAGCATTCATTGAACATAACACCATAATTCATCATGTTTAACACATTTTGACAGATTTTTGTATTCTAATTTAATCTCACTAGATAATTCATCAATGAAATTCATTACTTACCAATTTAGGATGCACTTCCTTCGTGTAACACGCATTCCCTCTCTTGGCAGGAAATTACGTCATCAAGAAATAGTTTTCTTGCACGTGCACAAACGTCTCACCAATTCTGATGATTCTATGATTCCAGATTAATTTGATGATGCCGAAAATTCATTTGCTCTTTCTATTTCTCCTGGAAGCTTGACTGCATAATCAATGCTTGTCTTGCTTATCGTCCCTCTCTTCAAGCGGAAGTAGAAATAATTCAAAAATGTTCCATATTTGGACAAAATGAAACTGGCTAAGTCTCGCCACTGGTAAAATACTGTTATTTTGGTATTAATACAGATATTCTTTAAATTATATTTATGAGGAAAGTTCCAAGAAAATCTGTTCCGTTCTCGTGTAAAAACTCAAAAAATTATTTTATAATAAAATAGCAAAATATTACAAGAACAATATCAAAATGTAAAAATAACATCAATACTGTAATTATATTCTTAAGATGAAGATTAAATCACATGTGTGTGTCTTTGTGTGTGTGTGAAGCTGTTGTAGCTTCCTCCAATGTCTTGTGGTGTGTTTGCAGCAAATCAGCTAACTGTGTTTCTGTTACTAGCTATTACTCTTAAAACCTGATCTTTATCTTTAAAATGGCTGGTTTAAGGTTTTCATATTCTGCAGTAATACAGAAAACCACGGGCTTTAACCACCTCACATAATGGTGGGAGTTGCTCATTCTCTATGCATTGGCATTCCTGAGGAGTGGGCAAGAACAATGTGTGAAACTATTTTAAGTATACAATATAATATAACAATATGATCTCAATTCAGTGCTGTGCACAAGAGCAGCGTCTCTTTATGCTCTCTCTTCTTACTGGAAATTGAGGCAGCAGCAGCAGCCACTGGCTTCTGCTGCTGTAAAATCACAGCCAGTAAGGGGGCAGGGCCGAGCTGCGCTATGTGTGTCAATAGACCCACAGAGTGTGGCTTGGGAGTAGGCTCACACAAGTACCCCATAGCAAGTAACCAACAAGAGGAGGATCGGGGCTGCTCTGTGCAAAAGCATTGCACAGAGCAGGTAAGTATGACATGTTTATTATTTTAAAAAAATATTTAGAATCACTTTAAGTTCACACACAGCTCATGTTGCTGCTTTAAATCAATGTTGCATTTTCCTTTTTCTTTATATTTAATTTTTTTCCAGTTACCTGCTAAATCTATGTTCCTCTTTCCTATGACTGTTTTCTTTCTACTGTGTGCCTCCAGTAGTCAGTTTTCTATGCATACCTCATTGTTTGCTTCAATTCTCTTATTCAATACTGGCTAACTAACCACTGACCCATTGTCACAACCCCACAACTCTCACCCCCGATCCTCCTCTATGCCAGCCTAGTGCTAGGCCACATCATTTTGGGATACACAGATAATAGGCAATTCATTTTTATGCATTTTATGATGAAATGCAGCAAAAATTAGGGGACAAATTAAACAGTGATAAAATAAAGTTTTCATATATAAATGGTAAAAAAAAAATATCTAGAGAGAGAAAGGAAAGTTAAGGGTTCATGAGAGCTAACAAAGGGAAAATAGAAACAAATATTTAAAAAGTTGCTTTAACTGATAAGTGCAACTCAAAAGAACATTTTTGATCACCACATAAAACAACAAAGTATTGTAACAATAATATTGTTGCAACATATTTATCCATGAAGCATGCAAACTCTGAATTCCTGAGACATAAATCTGAACCCGGTTGTAAAATTGACAGCTGATTTAAATGATTATAGCATAATAAGTGCCAATAAATGCACTACTAAAATAGACCCTTGAGCCCTGGTTCACACTGATGCGAATCTGATGCGGTTCAGATGAATTCCAGAACGTAAAGATTTGCATGTTAATTGAAATAACATTGTTTTCTATGAAGGCTGTTCACATCAGTGTGATTCTGATGCAGTTAAAAGATTGGTACTATGTGTGTTCAGCACAGAGCAGTGCGATTTTAAGCTTCATTGACTTCAATGGAATTGCAGGCAAATCGCATCTCTGTTCAAATGTAATGCAATCCATCAGTTTTTGTTTTTCTAAATTTTACTTTTCCCCTCCTCCTGCTCCTTCCCTCCTCTCCCCCTATCAAAATCACATTAAAATTAGAATTGCAACTGTAAAGCACAAATCGCACCGCAAATTTGCACTCCACTCATACTTCAAATCACATGTTAATCACACCACATCCAGGCTGAACCTTGTTTTTTAATAGAAGAAAAAAGGCACCTATCCACATATATCCAATAGTTACAGAGATATCATTGCTGTTTGCAAGGGGTAATATGTCAAATCGTGACGATCGGTAGCACTATTTTACTAATCATGATATGCCATTTTTTTACCTAATAATATGATAATGTCTGGCACATATTATATATGAGCAATTATACAGTAAGTTATGTAATTATTGAGTAGAAAAAAAGTATTCAAAATTGTTATAATTCTCTTGGCTTGATATGGTGACTATATTTTATAAATTTATATAAAGGGATTCAAATGACATTTTTAGCTTAATGTAAGTCCTCTTTTGTATGATTGTAATTCATTTTCTTGTTTAAGCTGTCCTAGTATTAAATCAATTTACTAAATTTTTAAAGCTGTAAAATAAAATGGCATCAATTATTTCAATTACTTCAGTTTCTGTCATTTAATATTAGGCTTCTTGGAAGCATTTTTAAAGTTATTTTAATTATCCACCACTGTTGTCATTTTTTAGGAAAATATTAGCACAGTAAATTACAGTTGGTACTGCAGTTAATTTAAGGAATCTTAGGTAGTCGACATTCTTTAATATAAGGACTCTTACCTATTCAGGGATCCAGCTATGTTGGCATGTCGTGCTTCGCTCTTTGAGTGGTCATCTGTGTTGTCCCAGAAGGCAGCGGGAGGAGGGTCTGGAAATACTTGGAGATCACCGCGGTGATCTTATCAGGAAGTGAGAGGGGGTACCCATTAAAACCAGGTACCTGCTCCCCCAAAAAGTGCCAAATGTGACAGTGGAGGAGAAGAGGGTACAAACAAGCGGCACGTCCCCTTTTTGGGTAGAGCTTCTACCCATTTCAAGTATTCAACAAATTTTGCTTTACATCTTTAAATTTGAATGCGTTTTTGGTTTTACACTTTATGAATTAAAAAAAAACACAAATTCATGCCCCGGCACTACCAGCACTGGGCACTGGACTTGTAGCTTGATATTCCAAAGAACTACATGCATGCTAGTTAATTTCCTTGTGTCAGCCTTAGGTACAGTATCTCACAAACACCCCTCACATTTTTGTAAATATTTTATTATATCTTTTCATGTGACAACACTAAAGAAATTACACTTTGCTACAATGTAAAGTAGTGAGTGTACAGTTTGTATAACAGTGCAAATTTTGCTGTCCCCTCAAAATAATTCAACACAACATTGAAGGATATACAATGTAATACTGACATATAATCACACACATAGGTTGGACTTGATGAACTTGTATCTTTTTTCAACCTCACCTACTATGTAACTCACACAGTCATTATTAGCTAAACCTCTGGCAACAAAAGTGAGTACACCCCTAAGTGAAAATGTCTAAATTGGGCCCAATTAGCCATTTTCCCTACCCGGTGTCATGTGACTTGTTAGTGTCACAAGGTCTCAGGTGTGAATGGGGAGCAGGTGTGTTAAATTTGGTGTTATCGCTCTTTCACACTGGTCACTGGAAGTTCAACATGGCACCTCATGGCAAAGAACTCTCTGAGGATCTGAAAAAAAGAATTGTTGCTCTACATAAAGATGGCCTAGGCTATAAGAAGATAGCCAAGACCCTGAAACTGAGCTGCAGCACAGTGGTCAAGACCATACAGCGGTTTAACAGGACAGGTTCCACTCAGAACAGGCCTCACCATAGTCCACCAAAGAATGTGCACATGTTCAGCGTCGTATCCAGTGGTTGTCTTTGGTAAATAGACGTATAAGTGCTGTCAGCATTGCTGCAGAGGTTGAAGGGGTGAGGGGATAAGCCTGTCAGTGCTCAGACCATATGCCCCGCACTGCATCAAATTGGTCTGCATGAATGTCATCCCAGAAGGAAGCCTCTTTTAAAGATGATGCACAAAAAAAGCCCGCAAACAGTTTACTGAAGACAAGCAGACTAAGGACATTGATTACTGGAACCAAGTCCAGTGGTCTGATGAGACCAAGATAAACTTATTTGGTTCAGATGGTGTCAAGTGTGTGTGGCAGCAACCAGATGAGGAGTACAAAGACAAATGTGTCTTGCCTACAATCAAGCATGGTGGTGGCAGTGGCATGAGCACTACTGGCACTGGGGAGCTACAGTTCATTGAGGAAACCATGAATGTCAACATGTACTGTGACATACTGAAGCAGAGCATGATCCCCTCCCTTCAGAGACTGGGCTGCAGGGCAGTATTCCAACATGATAACGACCCCAAACACACCTCCAAGATGACCACTGCCTTGATAAAGAAGCTGAGGGTAAAGGTGATGGACTGGCCAAGCATGTCTTCAGACCTAAACCCTATTGAGGATCTGTGAGGCATTCTCAAACGGAAGGTGGATGAGCGCAAGGTCTCTAACATCCACCAACGCCGTGGAGGATTGAAAGAGGACTCCAGTGGCAACCTGTGAAACTCTGGTGAACTCCTTGCCCAAGAGGGTTAAGGCAGTGCTGGAAAATAATGACACCAAATATTGACACTTTGGGTCCAATTTGGACATTTTCACTTAGGGGTGTACTCACTTTGTTGCTAGAGGTTTATACATTAAAGGCTATGTGTTGAATTACACAGTTACATAGTTACATAGTTACATAGTAGGTGAGGTTGAAAAAAAGACACAAGTCCATCAAGTCCAACCTATATGTGTGATTATATGTCAGTATTACATTGTACATGCCTGTATGTTGTGGTTGTTCAGGTGCTTATCTAATAGTTTCTTGAAACTATCAATGCCCCCCCGCTGAGACCACCACCTGTGTAAGGGAATTCCATATCCTTGCCACTCTTACAGTAAAGAACCCTCTACATAGTTTAAGGTTAAACCTCTTTTCTTCTAATTTTAATGAGTGGCCACGAGTCTTGTTAAACTACCTTCTGCAAAAAAGTTTTATCCCTATTGTGTAGTCACCAGTATGGTATTTGTATATTGAAATCATATCCCTCTCAAGCGTCTCTTCTCCAGAGAGAATAAGTTCAGTGCTTGCAACCTTTCCTCATAACCAATATCCTCCAGACCCTTTTTTAGCTTTGTTGCCCTTCTTTGTACTCACTCCATTTCCAGTACATCCTTCTTGAGGACTGGTGCCCAGAACTGGACAGCATACTCTAGGTGCGGCCGGACCAGAGTCTTGTAGAGTGGAAAAATTATAGTTTTATCTCTGGAATTAATCCCCCTTTTAATGCATGCCAATATTCTATTTGCTTTGTTAGCAGCAGCTTGGCATTGCATGCCATTGCTGAGCCTGTCATCTACTAGGATTCCCAGGTCCTTTTCCATCCTAGCTTCCCCCAGAGGTTCTCCCCCCAATGTATAGATTGCATTCTTATTTTTGCTACCTAAATGCATTATTTTACATTTTTCTACATTGAACCTCATTTGCCATGCAGTTGCCCACCCCATTAATTTGTTCAGATCTTTTGGCAAGGTTTCCACATCCTGCGGAGAAGTTATTACCCTGCTTAGCTTAGTATCATCCGCACATACAGAGATTGAACTGTTTACCCCATCCTCCACCCTCGGAACTCGCCTTTGTAGCCAGTTTTGAATCCATGTACTCACCCTATGGTCCATGCCAACGGACGTTATTTAGTACAGTAAACGTTTATGGGGAACTGTGTCAAATGCTTTTGCATAATTCAGATATACCACATCTACGGGCCTTCCTTTATCTATATGGCAACTCACCTCCTCATAGAAGGTTAATAGATTGGTTTGGTAAGAACGATTCTTCATGAATCCATGCTGATTATTGCTAATGATACCGTTCTCATTACTAAAATCTTGTATATAGTCCCTTATCATCCCCTCCAAGAAATTATATACTATTGATGTTAGGCTAACTGGTCTGTAATTCCCAGGGATGTATTTTGGGCCCTTTTTAAATATTGGTGCTACATTGGCTTTTCTCCAATCAGCTTGTACCATTCCAGTCAGTAGACTGTCAGTAAAAATTAGGAACAACGGTCTGGCAATTACTTGACTAAGTTCCCTAAGTACCCTCGGGTGCAAGCCATCTGGTCCTGGAACCACAAAATACATTCTGCTGCTTCTCCTGAGTACAGGGATACCACATGTGTGGGTCATTTTGGCAGTCTAGCCACGTACAGGACCTCAAAATCCAAGCACTGCCTTCAGGCTTTCTAAGGGGGCGTATATTCTTGATTTCACTCCTCACTACCTATCACAGTTTCAGAGGCCATAAAAATGCCCAGATAGCACAACCCCCCCCCCAAATGACCCCATTTTGGAAAGTAGACACCCCAAGCTATTTGCTTAGAGGCATGTTGAGTATTTTGCAGATCTCGCTTTTTGTCACAAGGTTTTGAAAATTGAAAAAAGAAAGAAAAAAAAATACATTTCCTTTTCTTTCTTCATTTTCCAAAACAAATGAGACCTGCAAAATACTCACCATGCCTCTTAGCAAATACATTGGGGTGTCTACTTTCCAAAATGGGTCTTTTGGGGGGTTTTGTGCTATCTTGAAATTTCAGGGCCTCTGAAACTGTGATAGGTAGTGAAGAGTGAAATCACCATTTTACGCCATTAGAAATCCTGAAAGCGGTGCTTGGATTTCAGGGTCCTGTACGCGACTAGACTGCCAAAAAGTCCCACACATATGGTATCCCCGTACTCAGGAGAAGCAGCAGAATCTATTTTGGGGTGTAATTTCACATATGCCCATGGCATGTTTGAGCAATATATCATTTAGTGACAACTTTGTAAAAAAAAAAAAGAAAGAATATTGTCATTTTCCCGAAACTTGTGGCAAAATATATAATATTCCATGAACTCCACATGCCTCTCAGCAAATAGCTTGGGGTATCTACTTGGGGTCATTTGGGGGTGGGTTTATGCTATCTGGGCAATTTCATGGCCTCCGAAACTGTGATAGGTAGTGAGGAATGGGGGGGGTACCTGTCCTGGTATTTTATGCACAACATTAGAAGTTTATGGCACACATCGGCTACTCTTCTAACCACTTGAAGACAAAGCCCTTTCTGACACTTTTTGTTTACATGGGAACATTTTTTTTTGCTAGAAAATTACTCTGAACCCTCAAACATTATAGATATTTTTTTAAAGCAAAGGCCCTACAGATTAAAATAGTGGGTGTTACAATTTTTTTTCACGCAGTTTTTGCGCAGCGATTTTTCGAATGCAATTTTTTGGGAAAAAAAACACTTTTTTGAATTTAATTCACTAAAACACACTACATTGCCCAAATGTTTGATAAAGTATAAAAGATGATCTTATTCCGAGTACATAGATACTAAACATGACATGCTTTAAAATTATGCACAACCGTGCAACGGTGACAAACTACATTCATTTTTAAAAGCCTTTAAAATCCTTTACAGGTTACCACTTTAGATTTACAGATGAGGTCTACTACTAAAATTACTGCCCACAATCTGACATTCGCGGTGATACCTCACATGCATGGTGCAATTGCTGTTTACATATGACACAAGACCGACACTTGCGTTCACCTTTGCACGCGAGCATGAGGGACAGAGGTGCTTTTTGTTTTTTGTTTTTAATTATTTATTTTGCTTTTTTAATTTTATTTTTACACTGTTCCTTTCATTTTTTTTAAATCATTTTTATTGTTATCACAGAGAATGTAAATCTCCCCTATGATAGCAATAGGTAGTGACAGGTACTCTTTAAAAAAAAAATTAAGTCTATTAGATGCTAGATCTCTTTTCTGCCCTCAAAGCATCTGACCACACCAAGATTGATGTGATTAGATGCTTTCCCAATTTCCCAATGGCGGTGCTTTTATATCCGGGGAAACCGAGATCATGAAATGCTCGTAGCTTACGGTTTCTTAGGCCATAGAGATGATTGGAGCCATTCTGATCTTTGATCAGGTCTATGGTCAGCTGTCGGAGCCACCGGCTGCATTGTCAGGTTCCCCGGTGAAACAGGAGAGTGTGAGAAAACCAAGAAAGACGGAGGGGGGGAGGGGGGACGTTCCCTCCCACTGCCTGTAAAAGCAGTCTAATTAGCTTCTAGGATTGTTTTTACATGAAAGCAGACCACTGGCTGAAAATAACAATACCAAGATGATAACTAAAACTGCAGGTATCATTCTGGTATAATCACTCAAAGTCCAGCAACATACCAGTACATTGCTGGTCCTTGTTGGGCATATATTGTAATGTTCTTTTTTTCATGCAGCCTGTGGGCTGAACGAAAAATAGATATTGATTGGTGGGTATGCCCACCATTAGAATACCGCCCTGCATCCAGCCACTTCTAATGATGGGCTTACATGCACCGTTTTTATTAACTGTGGTGGTGAAATCACCTTCTACAGCGCTGGAGTCGCTGATTTATGTATCGTGAAAGCAAATAAAGTAAAATATATATGCTGAAGCATGGGGGCAATTCACCCCTAATGTTAGGGGCAAATCGCCCCTCCACCCCTGCCCCCATGCTTCGGCATATATGCTCTTTTTTTTAACTGTGATGGTGAGATTACCTCCTACAGCGTTGGAGTTGCTGATTTACGTATTGTGAAAGCAAATGCTGTTGCTGTCAAGATAAATAAATCAGTGCTGCAGCTGAATGGTGTACCTGAAAATAAAATAATGGTTAACAATAAAAAACAGTAAACAGTAAAGTATAAAATAATTACATACCTGAAAAGCAAACTTGATAAAACATAGCAACATATTAAACATAGTAAAAAGAGCAGAACAGTAGAGAGAGAACAATAGAGAGAGAATAGAGAGAGAGCAATAAAACTATTTTTGTCTTTTTTCATTTTATAAATGTATTTACTGTATTTATCGGCATATAACATGCACCCTAATTTTAAGAGGGAATTTTTAGGAAAAAACATATTTTTAAAATAAACATCTTTGAAGCAAATTAAGGGTCAGTGCCCATCAATGTCCATCTGCAGCCTCATTAAAGTCCTCAATGCAGCCTAAACAAATCAATACAAATCAATACAGCCTGATTATTGTCCTCAATGAAGCATAAAAAAAGTCCTCAATGCAGCATGATAAATGCCTTTATTTAAACTGCCTTCAATATTAAAATGCCTTCCTTTAAAATGCCTTCCTTTAAGATGCCTTCCTTTATCATGTACGGGCGGTGACGCATGGGTGTGGATGTCTTTTGGACGCCCATGCGTCACCGCCCATACATGACGCTGGGGGCGTAGCCTTCGGGCTCTTGTCGGTATATCTGGACGTTCAGCACGGCTGGGATTCTGATTCACAACTTGACGATTGGATAGAGCGGTCACATCTCTAAGAACAAACTGACAACCATTGGATGTTTTTCACTCCATTGAGGTACAACTTTTTTACTTTCCTGACATCTATTGGGTCTGTTACATTGTTTTTATACACATGTAATACTATATCATTCTATATTGCCCCGTAGTCTCTCTGCCCATACCAGTTTTATAACCATGCATTCATGCATTTACTATATTCCATATCTCAGTTAGTTTGTTCATACCAAGATACTCTTATAAGCTTGATTCACTTACTTACATCTTTATGTATATATAAATTAAAGCTTAGAACCCTATACAATAAGCTCATTTTGCATTTATGATGCCCTCTGATATATGTGCATCCTTGCAGACATTTTCCAGACACAATTTTAAGGGGCTAAGTGGAGACCGCAGTGAGAAATACCCCTATCCAGACCGTGCTGATCCTCCGGATGTTCCCCTATTGTGGCCTTTGTTTTGTTCCGCCTCCTCAGCTCCCGAGCTGGATGCATCACACTGCTGCCATCTTGATATCCAGCGTTTGGCGATTTATCTCACACTTCGGTAAGTATGAGGTCTCTGCTTCAGGCCTCTCTTGCCAATCATTCCATCTGCCCCCATTTACCAACCACATACATTTATTGATCTTATTACTTACATTGCAGATACAACATTCATGCATCCGCCCCTGAAGAAGCGAGCAGGGTCTTGCGAAATGCATAGGGCTTTATTGATGCTTGTTTTATGCCGGTACATGCTAGGTATTATTGATGTCTGCATTATGTTCACATACTTCCCTGTCCACAAGTATGTACATTTTATCATCTTATTTTGTATGTGTATTTACTGACCCAGCAACTTTCAAGTTTTACTGTTGCTCATTGATGTATAACATTTGTAATAAATCTTTGTATATTTACATTCATCTGTGTTGTGTACATTGCCTATTATGCCTGGTAACTCACAATCATTGTTGTTAAGGCTCCGTTACATAACATTTTGAAATGAATAAATTGATTTTGTCTTAGTGTTCGCTGTGGACATTGGCTAAACCTCCAGTATCTGGAAACAGAAGGGCTGTGATGATCTCTTCCTGGAATTTAAGGAATGATCCAGTACGTCCTGACACTTTGTATAGCACATAAGCATTTAGCAGAGCCAATTGGAATAAGTATACAGACACTTTTTTGTACCAGCGTCTGGTCTTACGAGCAATTAAGTACAGTGCCATTAACTGGTTGTTGAGGTCCACTCCTTCCATATGAAGGTTGTATTCGTGGACACAGAGGGGTTTCTCCACAACATGTCACCGTAGGAAGTTTATCTGTCGTATCTGCGTGAAGAGAGGACATAACGAAAACATTTTGTGAATCCCCCCACTTCACTGCAAGCTCTTATATTTTATTTACTCTTCTTTCCCTCTCTTTACTTTTCATTTCTGTTACTATATATATTTAGAAGGGTATTTTTATAGACCCTTGAATTTATTTTTCTCTTGAATTAAATAATAGATTTTGATACATAAATTCAGAGTATTTCAAATAAGCAATTGATGTAAAGATAGGCTGATTACAAAGCCATCTTGTTGGTTTCGCTAGTAAAATACTCTATCATTAAATTCAATTATATACAGTTATATTTTTATATGATACTCATGTACAAATGTTAGTATGATTGTACAAATGCTATATTTTAACATCAATAAAAGCTTATTGTTTAAAAAAAATATATATTACTTCTCAAGCAGGCTCTCTCTCCCAACCTAAGATGGGAATCTACAAGCCGCTGGGGTAAGCCCCGGCAATTAGCTGGTACGGTGCTACATGCACCAATTTCATGATCAAACAAGTGACTAAAAAGTGGCACACTTGTGTAATAATTGTCCACGCACAAGTGGTACCCCTTTCCGAATAAGGGTGACACCAAGTCCCACACAATCTTACCAGCGCTCCCTATGTAGTTTGGGCAGTTCTCCAGCTCCACCTGACTATCTTTTCCCTCGTAAACCATGAAACTATATGTATAGCCTGTTGCCATGTCACAGAGCTTATACATCTTCACCCCATATCTGGCACGCTTGCTGGGAAGATACTGTTTGAATGACAAGCGGCCAGAAAACTTAATCAGGGACTCATCAATGCAGACAACTTGATCAAGAGTAAACAAGGCTGCAAACTGTTGGTTGAAGTGGTTTACAAGGGGCCGAACTTTGTAAAGCTGATTGTATTCAGGGTCACCCCGAGGACGACAGAGTTCATTGTTATTAAAATGCATAAACTGCAAGATCTGCTCATATCTAGCCCTGGTCATGGAAGTAGAGAACACAGGCATATGGTGAATTGGGTCAGTGGACCAATATGACCGCAACTCAATCTTTTTAGTTATGCCCATGAGGAGGGATAGGCCCAGAAAGGTCTTAAATTTCAGAGACCGTGATAGGTCTCCAATATCTGGCAAGGGTAAACTGGGGATTAGCAGCGATGAATTGACCAGCATACAAATTCTGAAAATATATACTAAATATATACGCTCACGCTAATGGTGTATCAAACAACAAAGAAATAAAATTCAAAATGCAGCTGCTATACACAAAGTGCTAATCACTTGAAAAACATATAAATATAAATATGGAGCTTGCAAACACAATACGTGAAAATATGTTGACCAAAAAGAAAACAAAGTCCAAATACAATAAGTGAAAATAAAGTCCAAATAAAGTGACTAAAAGTGCTCCAATCCAAAGAGAAGGAAATGTAAGGTGCTTCAGAAAAATTCAGGTGTGCAACACCCCCTCATGTATTCCCACTCACCAGATCAGAACAACCCTCAGCTTTTCAGTCTGGTGGGTCATTTAAAGCTTGGTAAAGAAATCCTGGGATGGCGGATATGATGATAAGTCTTCAGGTCCAGAATTCCTTTTTAGAGTTTCTCAGCCAGAAACAACAGGTAACCAGAAGTAAAAACAGAAGGGAACTTATAGTGAAGTACCATTAAAAAAGGTTTTATTGTAAAAAGGAGTGGGTACTTACAACAAATAACATAAAACAAGCCTCAAAATGATGCCGTGGGTGTAAAAATGCCATTCCTGCCGTGCATTCCACGGGACCGGAAGTGACGTCAGTGATAACGGAAATAGCGACTTTTTGAATACAAATCAAGTGATGTAACTGTTTCCCCCTGAATTCCAGGTTGGCGAGTGAATGGGAAAGTACAGGTGCTGCAGAAGTGGTGGGCTCCCAATTAGGAATGGCAAATGCAGCAGGAAGGGCACTATGGGCTCGACAGGCCTGTGTTTTGTCTTCTTGGTGGCTGCGGGACACTACTTGTGCTAGCCACCACACCAGCTTGAACTGCACCTGAACCGATCAGCAGGCCCAGGCCAGAAATCATTGGCCTGGACCTGCAGACTGATCAGTTTTTCAATGAATCCGATCGCTGTGGGCGCGAGCGACGTACGGGTATGTGGTTTTGCGCACCCATGCCACTCTGCCAACACATATCGGGGTGAGCCGGTCAGCAAGTGGTTAAGGACTGGCTTCTTCTCAAGCTTTGAGTACACACTTATAACTTACACATTCTCTAGCTATGGTGTTGTTGTACCCCTCTCAAAATATATGTTCCTCCAATGTAAAAAATATATATAAGTAGCCAGTTTAGGTTCTTTAATATAATTCTTTTTTTCTAAATGTTATCAACACTTCAAAATCACACAGCGAAGAAATACAAAGCTTAACCACAAACTCATGCAGTGATGGAGAGATCTGTACATAATTTTTTACAGCTGTGTCTTAACTGAATCCAAAGCACTTAAAATAAATGAATCTTTTGTAGGAAGTAAAATTACGGCCTCTGTGGCTTCTTCAAGAGATTAATAGGCATAATTACTTTCAGAAATCACAATTTGTGCTGTACAAAAATCCACTTGAAACAAATCACTGTAGGCTAGTCCTTTCATAAGCAATAACTATTCATACATACAGGAAGAATTATGACTGTAAAGACATATTTAAAGAACTCCAAAATAATTAAAAAGCAGGTATAGTCCCCCTGTACAAGACGTTATCATTATTCTGTGTGTGCTGTTTAGATTTATCTCAGGATGCAACCAACTAAGCTAAAGGTTCAAAAAATTGCATAGTGCCCAAGACCACAGTGTGTGTTATGAATATTAATGTTACAGATGGATCTCTTCAGGGATAGCCAAATAAATCAGTTCTGCACTGTATTAAAGGAGACCTATAGTGAGAGAAATATGAGAACTGCCATAATACCCAACCTTCTGAAAATGTAGTCGCCAGGCTTCAATTATTGAGTTTCCTACCTGTAACAAACATGCAGCAAGTGAAGTGGTTGTAGTCAGAAAGTTTTTTTATCTTAATGCATTCTATGTGCAGCTGCCCCCTATTACTTACCTGAGCCCCATCTTGATCCAGCGATTTTGCACAAGAGAATTGGCTACCTGGTACTTCCCTTCTCTTTGGCTAAGACAGCAGCATGGCACCATTGGCTCCTGCTGCTATCAATCAAAGTCAGTCAGCCAATGAGGAGAGGAAGGGGTGGTCGAGCCACAGCTTCATGTCTGAATGGACAAAGGAAGCTGCAGCTCGGCTCGAGTGCCCCTATAGAAAGATGCTTGCTGTGGGGGCACTCAACAGGAGGGAGGGGCCAAGAGCACTGAAGAGGGACCCGAGAAGAGGAAGATCCGGGCTGCTCTGTGCAAATCCACTACACATAGCAGGTAAGTATGACATGTTTGTTATTTTTAACAAAAAAAAAAACAAGACTGTCACTTTAAGCACAGCCTGCAATCTTGTTATTATTATACAGGATCTACTGTAGATAGCGCCAAGAGTTTACGCAGCACTCTGTTCTGTGTAAACAACTTCAAAATATTTATGCTATCTTGCCAGTATAACAGTCAGGCAATGGCAGTTTTATAAGGAGTGGTAAGCAACAGAGGTCTATGTAGGTATTTCATTTGTTGCAGGTTTCCCTTAAATATTGGGAATGCTCTCTCAGAGGTTCAGCATTTCAGCCCTTCAGCCCAGTTCAGTTAACCAGGACCATATAATATAGGGGTCACTATATAAAACATAAATAAATAAAAAATTGCTTTGTGAAAGTCTTGGCATTCCCAAAAAAGTCATGAATAATACCCAGTAGCCTCAGGAATATTTGACCAGAGGAGTTAAAGAGCAATTGACCAACAGAGAAAATTTCCTAACGCTATAGGCTAAAACCATTCAACCAGAAGAAGAAATTATATGAAGGAGTCATCTGCATTGTGTACAAAAGTGTGTGGTGATAAATAATAATCCAATAAATCAAGGCGAAGGGGCGCGGCTGTCACGTCACCGCAGCCCATAAGCCCAGGAAACGCGTCGCTTACCAGTGACATCATTCCTCCTCGCCTGCTATTCATCTGCGCTTCAAGCCTCGTTCTGTTCCCCTGTCATCACCGCGGCTGGCATAACATCTCAGCATTGTCCTCCCACACGCAGGCAGAACACTCAGCAGACAAGCAGGAGTTCTTGTGACCGATCTGACAATACTCTTCTGATGGATATTTTACATGCCTTCTGACTATCTCCCAAATGTGAGTGCTACTGACACAAGATTTTGAATAAAATGTTTTCTTACGTCTACACCTAGAGGCGCCTTTTTTTTTTCTTTGTGTTTCTCTTCAGGACCTAGGAACCTGGTTTCAGTTACCACTGAAGGCTGCCCTATATGTGGACCCATTGTCCTGGTTTGGACTTTTGGACATTTCCAATATACTTGATTTTAAACATATAAATTATTTGCCCACTTTCTTTGGTTCTTTCATGCACCTATTTTGTAGGTATTTTATGTCTTGCGACATTTTAATGTTTGTATACTGATTTTGTTATGATATTTTCTTCCATATATCAGTTTGTGGGTTAGGGTATTTTTTATTGCTCCTTTCCAGTACATTGCGCCAATACTTGCCTATTTAAAATATACACATCCGATTGTACAAGATAGATATAACAACCCAGTGCTTACAACCCACAGCCTAATGCCCCGTACACACGGTTGGACTTTGTTCGGACATTCCGACAACAAAATCCTAGGATTTCTTCCGACGGATGTTGGCTCAAACTTGTCTTGCATACACACGGTCACACAAAGTTGACGGAAAACAGCTTTACAAACGTAAAACATGTACGTCGGGACTATAAACGGGGCAGTGGCCAATAGCTTTCATCTCTTTATTTATTCTGAGCATGCGTGGCACTTTGTCCGTCGGATTTGTGTACACACATTCGGAATTTCCGACAACGGATTTTGTTTTCGGAAAATTTTATATCCTCCTCTCAAACTTTGTGTGTCGGAAAATCCGATGGAAAATGTGTGATGGAGCCCACACATGGTCGGAATTTCCGACAACAAGGTCCTATCACACATTTTCCGCCGGAAAATCCGACCGTGTGTACGGGGCATAAGTGGTATAAGGTCAAGCGAATGAAGTTAGAGCACATGACCCGACATGTTTCGGAAATTAGTATGTATTATTCCTTCATCAAGGGATTTACAGTTGGGTGATCAAATCTTTATCTGTAATATACATTTCAGAGTGATAAAGTAGTGTCATAATACATGAGACTACTGACAAGTTTTGATTGTAACAGAAATAATATAAGGTGTTCAAGCTGGTTATACTTACATCAATCAGATTCATAAGAACCAAATATGACAAAACGAAAACACAAACCAGAAACGGAACAGGCTGGCTAAAAGGTCCACAGAAATATAGGATGGGCAGCTCTAGGTGTGGGACTGAACGCTGCAGCACATTCACAATAGGTGCCTGATTAAAGTCTGCATGATCAAAATAGTAAAAGGAAAAGGAAACGTGAATTAATCCCATATGCAGCTAGAGAAAAAACTACCAAACTGCAGTACAGGGACATAGGGATATAAATATCCCATTACTTAAATATAAATAGTAGTTAGATTACCTTTTGGTTTTCATATGATCTCTTGAGATGCAGACCTCCAGGCAGCAGTTCCACAACTGACAGGAGCCCTGTGAGTGTCCGCATCTCAAATAGCACAGCTGATTTAGCTTCAGCCAATCAGTGTTTGCCCCAATAGGTCAGCTGCATATACAGCAGCTGTGAATGGAGCTCAGAGCGTCTCCCTGACGCCGAGGCGCGCGGCGCAGCCACGCCCTGAAGGGCGTGATGACGTCACGCGCCACCAGCAGGTATGAGATCCCCGCATAAACAGTGAAGCAAACGCAGGGGCACAAAAGAAGCTCCTCCACGCACAAAAGGCACGGGGGACAGGTCGCAAGGCACCGCCCATCAGCCATGTGTGAGTGGAGCTTACCTGCCAGGTGTCTGTGAGCAGACGAGCGGCCCACACACCGTGAATTGCACCTAGTGGACAGAATGGTTATAGCCATTACTCATTTCCGAAATATGTCGGGTCATGTGCTGTAACTTCATCCTCTTGACCTTATACCACTTAGGCTGTGGGTTGTAAGCACTGGGTTGTTATATCTATCTTGTACAATCGGATGTGTATATTTTAAATAAACATGTATTTTGTATAACTGTATTTGTATTGACATTTTTCATATTTTTTCTACAAATTAAATAAAATTGGCACTTACGTGCATTTTATACAATCTACTCTCTATACTCTATATATATTTTGCCAGTAAAATCCTAAAGGGCGACCCCTGTGTACCTACAGTGCACAGTTTTTTCTGTTCTATCTTGGGCAGGTAGAATGGCGGCCTTCAAAATGTTAATTCTTTCTAAGCTTCTTCAGAGCTTCAACAATCCATGTCCTGCCTCTATTTTTTTGAACAGGAAAACACGGTGCACATATCTCATCAGCCATAAGGGAGCAGAGGGGATGGGCTTTTTCTGACATAAACTACTATACCGTAGTGATTTTGCATCAACTTAGACACTGGTTCACATCTGCTTTTGCTATACAACAGAGAACCATTAAGCAATCTTTTGTCTCTGAAGGAGACTTGAGCATCCTTCTCAATGTCCAATCTTTCTTAAACTCACACCTAAAGTCAACATACAGACCATCACAGCAGCAGTTTCAGTCTGGAAATATTTTATTAGTTCCACCACAAATGGGTCCATCAGCACGCCTACCCCATTCCTCTAGACATATTTATCTTCTTGATACCTAATGCATCCCATAAACACTGGCCATCTATTAGATATACCCCCTAACACACCTTGTGCAAAATAATAGACTCTCCTTACTTTTTAACCTTCAGGAAAAATATAATATTCCTACACAAGGCTTCTTTTGCTTACAGCCAAATTACGTCTTACCTCTCTAAAAACCTTACCCTGAATCTAGATTTACCAATAACAGTGCATTCCTTTTGGACATCAGAATCACCAAAATTGAAAGCTATCACTCTTTTTTTATAACCTTCAGTAATCCAAGTGCACATTTGTGAAAGCCCTGCACTAAAGAGATGGGAAATTAATCTGAACATGTAATTCTCAGTTACCCAATGGCAAAAAGCCATCTATTATAACTATAGTTCTTCCAAATGTGTTAACTATTGGGAATTGTCCCAGAATTTCCACCATAGATGGTATCTCATGCCTGTCCAAATTAGCCCCTAACATATCAGATGTAAAAAGTCCAAGTAAATCTGATACAGAAATATGAGGAATGTTTAACAACACAATCCAGTTCCCTTATACAATTTCATGACATATGTGATGTTTGGTTTAAAATTCTTAGCATTGACAGTTAATACATATCTACCTGTAAACAGGATTTATTGTTTGTATACCTCTTTCTTTATTGTTGCTGATCTCTCGCACTATTGGTGTGATATAACCTACATAATTTTTTGTCATTTTAGTCATAAAGGAAACTTTCCTGAGAGAAACAGATGTTGCCATCGCTTACTCCTCATACTGAAAATGCTAGTTTCCTGGCTGTCACTAACCAAGGACAAGTATGCAAATACAGTATATAGGTATGTCTAACGTTGCTCTGACTTTCCAAATCAACATGTTTGCTCCAGGTCAGTGACTGAGAAATCACAGAAGCTAGTGGATCAGCAAAGCAGCCAGAGAAATAGCATATTTGATTGCTTTCCAATTCAACAGGAACACAGCTAATAAAGAATTTAGTGAGTGTCAAATCATCACGTTGAACAGAAGGCAAGAATACATAGTCCTGCTAGACAGGCAAGTATTCATTTCATGGTTATTGCTGACACATACAAACATTGTGAGTCAAGATTTGAATTTCTAATGCCGCGTACACACGACCGGACTTACCGTTAGAGTAGACTCTGATGGTCTTTCCGTGGGTCATACCATGAGAGAGCAGCAAGCCATATCTCCAGTATACAGAGAAGAATTAATGCCTTATTAACCCTTTCCTGCCCGTCCGGGCATCCCTTTAAAGAGTTTTGAATGCCTGGGAGTGGGCAGGATCAGTGATCATGTGACCACTGTGATTGGCTGTCATAGTGGTAACAGGAGCCAGTCCTGCCAATTACTAATCGTTGACACCTTGGTCTCTGTGCTGGGAGTGCACAGTGAATGCACAGAATCATCAGCCACCCAGCAATGCATGTGTACAGTGTGTGGGTGTTAAAGCTCACGCTTTTGTTGCTGCAAATATGTGATATGCAAGTGGCAAAAGGTCAAAGCAATTTATGATCTCAAAGGGAAAAATTGGAGTATAGCCTCATGTAATGAATGGTGAAGGATCTTAAATACGTACCATCATCCAAATTAGTATGAGGAAACAAAATGGAGTGGGAACAGGGGACAGTGGCTGATGTTGACCCCATAACATTCCCACCCTGAAGTAGCTGGACTATCTCGGTACTGATAGACAACAATACATAAATTATATAAAAGAAGTTTTATTGCAAAACTGGAAATACATAGTATACTTATTAAAATTGAAAACAGAAGCTCGGGATTTCCCCAAGAGATATCTGTTGTTATAACATATAGAATGGTCTGGGTCTCGACTAGTTTCGTGGGATTACCACTTCTTCAGGAGGACCAATCTATGAAATAGATAATATAATAAAAACACAAGCATAAAAAAGTGTAAAAAAATACAATAATCGTAATACAGCGAAAAAAGGAAAGATTAACCAAATTATAATATAGAGAACTAGCTTACCCTATAGTTAGGTGATCATGTGCGGCACCAGGCCGCCCCACTAAATCCCCCCCCCCCGGCGAACAAGGGGGATTATGCGGAATTCCTCTAAATAGATAGAAAACATGAACAAATATAAAAGGATGGAGGGCCTAATGAGTAGACTGGTTTAAAGGTACATGATAGTTGTCAGTTAACATAGTAAGGGTGGGGATGGGGAAGGGGAAACAAGAGAAGGGGGGGGAGGAAGGGAGAGGGCACAGAAGGAGGGGGGGGAAGAAGAGGGAAGGAAAGAGTGGGTGAGGAAGGACAGGGAAGGAAAGACGGGGGGAGGGAGGAAGGAAGTATAGGAAAGAGGGGGGAAGGGGGGGAAGGGGGGGAAAGGGGGGGAGAATGGGTAAGGTGGGAAGGGGGGAAAAGAGACCAAGGGAGGAGGGGGGAAGAAAGGAAGGGGAGGAGACGGGAGCTAGGAGAAAGGGGGGCAAGGGGAGAAACCAAGGGGTGGTTATAGGAGAGGAAAAGGGGGGGAAGGAACAAGGGGGAAACCGAAGGGGGGAGAGGGGAGAGGAGGGGAAAGAGGCAGGGGACGGGAGGGGGGAAGGGCTAAGTGAGCACCCTAATAATTAGTGTTGGGCAAGGTATCGCCACAAGGTGTAACTCACCATTGCAGGTGTATCAAAAGTAGTAGAGGTAGAGACCACAAGAGGACTCCTAATAATGCGGAAGCTGGATGGCCGGTAGGGAGCAACGACGCCAACTGTGTCCACCAGATAGGCATCATGGAGGGTACAAACGTATGGGAACCCAACAATGTGGGTGGATATCCCGTAGGTAGCAAAGGGGTCTATAAAAAGAGGTATCCAAAAGGTATAGCATGAGATACCAGGTGGTATCCATGGGGGGGTACCAAGTATAAAACATGTTCATACAGAGGATAGCATCCGAACTTAATAAGGTAAAAACGTACCCATAGGTGTCTCTGGTGGATCAATGACAGCGTCCCTTCCATCCAGCCCTGCGTATATGGACCTCCAGTGGAGAGATCCACAATGCTCACTCAGAGGCCGAAGGGCCCGTTAAGTGAGCTCCTCAACCAGGAGACGCCCACGACGCCGCCGGCGGGTGGCGTCTGACGTCACCAGGTCAGTTTCTCCGCACTGCGCAGGTGCGCGAGCCGCGCTACTGCGCAAGCGCATTCACGACAAGCCCCTGGGCAGGGAGCCCTGGGCTTGGTGAGAACAAGAAGGGGATGAGCAAATGCAGTCACCCCTACCAGGAGAAACACAAGTCCACCATTTGTGGGAAGAATACAGGCAGCCAGGAACCACACAGAGCGCTCAGGGATGGCTAGAACACTGTAAAAAAGAACATAACACATCATGTAATGAAAAGGAAAACAAAACAATTAAATAATTAAGGGCATTGGTGGCAGTGTACATGCCACAAAAATGATTACTGTGTTGGTAAACATAAGAAGAGACCCATGGATGGCTCAGGAACAGAAGGACTGTCATTACTGAAAAGGGCCCATGCTTGGGTGTGTAATCCATATTTAATTTTTTTTTTTTTTTTTTTTTTTTTTTTTTTTTTTTTTTTTTTTTTCCCCCCACCTCCCTTTTTTCCTAGAATGATATCAAATGCAGCAAACATGTTCAATACAATTGTACCTAATTATGATATTTCATGTCTTACTAGTGTAAAGTCTGCTTACCATTGCCCCTGATGAAGGGACTTTAACAGCCCCGAAACGCGTAGGCTCAGGTAGAAGACTACATGAACACATCTTTTGTTCGCTCACCAGCAGAATATTGCTTTTATTGTCAAACTGATTCGTATGTTTGTTTCTGTAAAAATTCTTTTCAAATGTATAATTTTATTTAATTGTATTAATAAAATCTGCTTTTTTATTCTCACCTTTTGTTGCCTTTAAAGTCCCACCACTCTCTGAGGGGTCCTTTTTCTTTCCTCGTATGCTAGGGATGGTGGCAACTCTTGTGACACCGTTGGATGGTACCTTCTCCTTTTTCTGATTCCATATTGTAGAATAGGTCATAGAATCCAGGCGGTTGCAACAGACGTAAGGTAATCTGATAGGGCCTCCCATTGGTGGGTGGTGGGAGTGCAGATGAGAAGATGGGGAAGGGGTGAGGGAAAAAGAACAGTGAGGAATGCAAGGGAATTAAAGTCAGGCACCAAAAGGGGCCCGCGTAAGTAAATAACAGGTGGACTCCGCCACCGAGATAGAAAGTGCATGGTGCCAGTGTGAGTAATGTACTCGGGATACATTGAGGTGGTAAAGTGAAGATAATGTGAAGAGGGTGAAGTAAAGTGAAAAAGTGAGGGATGTGAACAGTGGACTTAATAAAAAGGCACTGTTGCTTAGTAGAGTATGTAGAATTGCTATGGGTGAATGAGGTAAAAGGGTAACAGCCCACGAATAAGAGGCCATGCCAGATAAGAAAAGTTGGTTAAGGTATCCATAAGGTAGTGGTTTTGGGATCCATATTTAATAATTAACAAGTATCTCCCTACAGTGTCATATTGGTATAACGTATGTGGAAAAGTCGCAGTTAGCGGTAATATGACATATACAGTGATGTTCAACAAGGGAGAGAAGTAACCAGGTGGGTGCACATCAGCTAAGGATTCTAAGTGTGGGTAACACCAAGAATCCCAATGGAGCCGGACAGATTCCGGTCCATTATTGCACAAATTCTGGTAAGAATTGGTGAATTAAGCTGACTTGACCCAGCTAGTGAAGTATAATGGGTTGCATGATAACTAAGAGCCTATATTAGCTATATAAGAATCATAGAGCCTGCCTAATTAGTGCTGAGAATGTCCACACATCTGAACCATGTAGGGGGGCAATATAAAGTGTAATCGATAATTGGTAAGAGATGGGTGATAAGAGTTAAGAGTTATAGGCACTCAGAGAGGGGATATGCTACCTACGGGATATCCACCCATATTGTTGGGTTCCCAGCTTCCGCATTATTAGGAGTCCTCTTGTGGTCTCTACCTCTACTACTTTTGATACACCTGCAACGGTGAGTTACACCTTGTGGCGATACCTTGCCCAACACTAATTATTAGGGTGCTCACTTACCCTTTCCCCCCCTTCCCGTCCCCTGCCTCTTTCCCCTCCTCTTCCCTCTCCCCCCTTGTTCCTTCCCCCCCTTTTCCTCTCCTATAACCCCCCCTTGGTTTCTCCCCTTGCCCCCCCCTTTCTCCTAGCTCCCGTCTCCCCCCCTTCCTTTCTTCCCCCCTCCTCCCTTGGTCTCTTTTCCCCCCTTCCCACCTTACCCATTCTTTCCCCCCCTTCCTCCCTCCTTCCCCCCCGTCTTTCCTTCCCTGTCCTTCCTCACCCACTCTTTCCTTCCCTCTTCTTCCCCCCCTCCTTCTGTGCCCTCTCCCTTTCTTCACTCCCCTCCCCCCCTTCTCTTGTTTCCCCTTCCCCATCCCCACCCTTATTATGTTAACTGACAACTATCATGTACCTTTAAACCAGTCTACTCATTAGGCCCTCCATCCTTTTATATTTGTTCATGTTTTCTATCTATTTAGAGGAATTCCGCATAATCCCCCTTGTTCGCCGGGGGGGGGGGGGGATTTAGTGGGGCGGCCTGGTGCTATTATAATTTGGTTACTCTTTCCTTTTTTCGCTGTATTATGATTATTGTATTTTTTTACACTTTTTTATACTTGTGTTTTTATTATATTATCTGTTTCATAGATCCTCCTGAAGAAGCGGTAATCCCGCAAAACTAGTCGAGACCCAGGCCATTCTATATGTTATAACAACAGATATCTCTTGGGGAAATCCCGAGCTTCTGTTTTCAATTTTAATAAGTATACTATGTATTTCCTGTTTTGCAATAAAACTTCTTTTATATAATTTATGTATTGTTGTCTATCAGTACCGAGATAGTCCAGCTACTTCAGGGTGGGAATGTTATGGGGTCAACATCAGCCACTGTCCCCTGTTCCCACTCCACTTTGTTTCTTCATGATCTCAAAGGGGTAACACCGAGACAAAGAAGCAAGTCAGATCCAAATATAAGCATCCCTACTTTTTAAAAGCTACATGTATGCAATAATCATTGTGTCAATAAACCACCTGTAACAAACTTAAAGCATATCTAAAACACAAAAATAAATACATACATTTTAGATGACCAGTCCTTAAATGTGGTGGCAGGGGCACATCCAGGGGGGGCAACGGGGCAAATGCCCCCTCCGAGAATGCTGGTGAGTGAGTGGGCAGGCGGCTCAGTGGGTGAGAGAGTGGTTGGGCAGGCGGCTCCATGGGTGAGAGCATGGGCCGCTCCGTGGATGGGCCAGGCTGCTCGGTTGGTGAGCAGGCGGGTGAGAGAGCGGGGGAGCAGCTGGGTGGCTCGGTGTGTGAGCAGGCTGCTGGCCAATCAGGGAGCCGGCGAGCAGGGGAGCAGAGAGATGACATCATCTCTCACCGCCCGGCACCCGCCCTGCATTTCTGAAGTTCAGCCCTCACTGTACAGGCAGCTGTGGGCAGCAGAGAGATTACATCATCTCTCTGCTTCTTGACTGGTAATCTGCTGCCTGACTCTGGGACACAGCACAAGACCACCTTAGCAGGAAATTGACACAGCAAGTGACAATTGTAGCAGGCAAGTGACAATCCGCAACTTGTGGCAGGTGACGTAGCAAGTGACAATCCGCAAGGTGTGGCAGGTGATGTTGCAAGTGACAATTCACAATGCGTGGCAGGTGACAACCTGCAACGTGTGGCAGGCGACGTGGCAAGTGACAATCCACAACGTGTGGCAGGTGAAAATTCTCAATGTGTGGCAAGTCACAATCCACAACGTGTGAGAAGTGGCAATCCACAACATGTGGCTGGTGATGAGGCGAGTGACAATCCGCATTTTGTGGCAGGCGACGTGGCAAGTGACAATCCGCATCTGGTGGCAGGCGACGTGGCAAGTGACAATCCGCATCTGGTAGCAGACAAGTGACAATTTGCATCTGGTGGCAGGCGACGTGGCAAGTGACATGCTCAGGGCTCCCACTGATTCTGCATTATGGTGAGTTAAACTATTTCATTTTATATTACAATGTAATAATAGAAATAATGAGCTTCAATCATCCTGACACCATAACAACCATGGTGCCGTGATGATTGACGCTCCGACACCAGCCATTTCCCTGATAAATTGCCCCCAAAAAAACATATTTTTTGGTAGTGCCCCTCCAAGACTAGATTCTGGATCCCCTGTGTGGTGGCCACATTCATTTTCACTTTTTGGGCTACAAATATGTTCAGTAATTACAGAAAATTACCATTAGTCTTGCTAGAAATGCAATGTCCTTCCTGCATGCTGTGATCCTAACAGAAGCCCTGGCTGTGTGCAACTTTCCCTGTTTGCTAGTTTTAGACAGATTGGTAGAGATGTCTTTGTTTTTGTGGATTTGGGGCAGACACATACTAGGGGTCTTGAGCTGCCTTGTAAAGGTGATACTTGGGCTTCTGGAATGTATGTACAGTATGTATTGCTGTACTTTTAGGGAGGAAAGGTGTGCTTTCAGGTAAGCCTGCTCTCTGTGTGTTGCTAATTATGTGTGATAGTTGGGAAACTCAGATCAGTTCAGAGTTAGGGACCACATTTATCAGAGGTGCCTTGATGCAACAATGAGGCTTTCACATATATTTGCAAATTTATGCAATGAAAACGTATTGTATTTTTTAACCTGAGTAGTTGAAACAGGTTGGTTTCTTTTTTTTTTGGGGAGATTGAATATTCTGGGGACCACTTTTGTACTGTTGCCGGGACAGAGGCTTTTGGAGGGGACTGATTGCCAGCCTCTTGCCGACCGATTATGGGCCCTGGCATTTGGGGGAACAGTGCTCCTTTTGAGCTGTATGCCTGGGGACACTGGAAATAATGTTGCTTTGGATTCAAGTCTATGTCCTCCCAAAACACAAAACTCTGGGAATCCCATATGTGCCATATGATAGATAGTGACTGCTTCAGAATGTTGAGTGTATATATTGTGTGTTGTCTCATGCTGTTCTGTGCTATTTGCTGTTGTAATTTGGGGTGGGGCTGTATTCCAATGTTCTATTGTGTCTGTCTGCCTTGGATCACAGGATGTGTATTTCTATGGAGGTAGGAGGGGGAGGGGGGGGGTTCCTCCAGCAGCCCCCTGCTGATAAGACTGTATACTGATGAGAAGTTTGAACACACCTGACCTGTGTGTCTATTGTCATTGGACGGTTTAACCCGCCCTCTTTTCCAAGGGTGGGGGGGAAAGAGTCTCTGAGTTATTTTATCTGTTGTGTCCATGTGTGAAAATAAATTAGTTTATTCCTGCTTGAACCTCAAGACAGAGCATCTTGTCTCATACTTGGGGGAGAATTATTTGATTATTTGTATGGGTACCTTGTTCGGCTGATGGAAGCTGCCTTTGTGTTTGGGTATGGAATGACCTAAATGACTTTAACCTCTTTCATACTCAGGGTGTCATTACAGTATATCTCCCAGTTTGCCACTGATATCATATTAAGGGTAAAAAATACAGAAATTAAGGATGAGCCGAACACCCCCCCCCCCCCCGTTCGGTTCACACCAGAACATGAAAAATCAAAAGTGCTTCTTTTAAAGGCTTATATGCAAGTTATTGCCATAAAAAGTGTTTGGGGACCCGGGTCCTGCCCCAGGGGACATCAATGCAAAAGTTTTTTTTTTAAACGGCCGTTTTTTGGGGAGCAGTGATTTTTTTTACTGCTTAAAGTGAAACAATAAAAATGAAATATTCCTTTAAATATCATGCCTGGAGGGTGTCTGTAGTATTCCTGTAAATTGGCACATTTTTCCCATGTTTAGAACCGTACCACAACAAAATGACATTTCTAAAGGATATATTGTCATTTAAAACTTATCGTGGCTGTAAAGCCGCATACACACAAGCGGAATGTCCGACAGAAAAAGTCATACGGAAGCTTTTCATCGTCTATTCCGATCATGTGTGTGCCCTATCGGACTTTTTTTTTCGAAAATTCTGATGGACCTAGAAATAGAACATGTTCTAAATATTTCCGGAGGAACCAATTCCTATCGGGAAAACCGCTCATCTGTATGTTGTTCTGACGGACCAAAAACGATGCTTGCTCTGAAGCAATTACGAGACGGAAGCTATTGGTTACTGGCACTTCCTTTTTCTAGTCCCGTTGTACGTGCTGTACATTAGGGATGAGCCGAACACCCCCCGGTTCGGTTCGCACCAGAACCCGCGAACGGACCGCAAGTTCGCACGAACGTTAGAACCCCATTGACGTCTATGGGACTCGAACGTTCGAAATCAAAAGTGCTCATTTTAAAGGCTAATTTGCATGGTATTGTCCTAAAAAGGGTTTGGGGACCCGGGTCCTACCCCAGGGGACATGTATCAATGCAAAAAAAACTTTTAAAAACGGCCGTTTTTTCGGGAGCAGTGATTTTAATGATGCTTAAAGTAAAAAAAAAAAAGTGAAATATTCCTTTAAATATCGTACCTGGGGGGTGTCTATAGTATGCCTGTAAAGTGACGCGTGTTTCCCATGTTTAGAACAGTCCCTGCACCAAATGTCATTTTTAAAGGAAAAAATCTCATTTAAAACTGCTTGCGGGTTTAATGTCATGTCGGGTCATGGCAATATGGATGAAAATCAGTGAGACAAACGGCATGGGTACCCCCCAGTCCATTACCAGGCCCTTTGGGTCTTGTATGGATATTAAGGGGAACCCCGCACCCAAATTAAAATAAGGAAAGGTCCCTATATACTCTGAACAGCAGTATACAGGCGGTGCAAACAAGACAGGGACTGTAGGTTTGTTGTTAAGTAGAATCTGTTTGTAATTTTGAACATTTTTAATGTGTTTAGCTCCAGCCAAAAAATCTTTTCTAAGCTTTTTGGAAAACATAGGGAAGGGTTATCACCCCTGTGACATTTGTTTTGCGTCTTTCCTCCTCTTCAGAAGATTTCACCTCACTTTTTTGTCCCAATGAAAAATGTTTTTTGAAAATTTGGGTTTTTTTGTGGAACAAGGATTGGAAAGCATCAGTGGAAAGGAGAAATTGTTTTCCCATACTAACTCTTACAGGAGAGAATTTCCCTTCCTTAGGGGTAGATTTCATCTCACTTCCTGTTGTCTCCTTCCGTTTGCAAGTAGGAGTCGTTTGTAAGTTAGATGTTTGAAAGTAGGGTCCTGCCCTATATACTCAGCAGAAATTTGGGCCTTAGGTGTTGCTGTGGCCAAAACACTGTAAGCCCTCACAGGGCCCTGCTGTGAAATATTAGATCAAGAATTGTAATTACATGCCCCTGTTGAACAGGAGCTGAAAAATTAGGCCTTAGGCACTGGTGCTGGTGCCACAACACTGCAACCCCTCACAGACACTCTAGTTGGAACGCAGGAACGAGCCCTGCTGCAAAGTATTGCATCAAAAATTGTAATTACACGCCCCTGTTAGACAGGGGCAGAAAAATTGGGCCTTAGGCACTGGTGCTGGTGCCACAACACTGCAACCCCTCACAGACACTCTAGTTGGAACGCAGGAACGAGCCCTGCTGCAAAGTATTGCATCAAAAATTGTAATTACACGCCCCTGTTAGACAGGGGCAGAAAAATTGGGTCTTAGGCACTGGTGCTGGTGCCACAACACTGCAACCCCTCACAGACACTCTAGTTGAAACGCAGGAACAAGCCCTGCTGCAAAGTATTGCATCAAAAATTGTAATTACACGCCCCTGTTAGACAGGGGCTGAAAAATTGGGTCTTAGGCACTGGTGCTGGTGCCACAACACTGCAACCCCTCACAGACACTCTAGTTGGAATGCAGGAACGAGCCCTGCTGCAAAGTATTACATCAAAAATTGTAATTACATGCCCCTGTTAAACAGGGGCTGAAAAATTGTGCCTTAGGCACTGGTGGTGGCGCCCAGAACCAAAAATGTTCTTACAAGCTATCAGCGTGATGATTGAGGAGGAAGAGGATAATTACTCAGGGATAGTCACTCAGCATCAGCATAGGCAGTCTTTGAAGGGATCTGAGATTTCAAAAAAAATTATTCGGTTACATCTGCATCAGGTGCTTGGTAGCTGGTGGTGATCCAAGACTGATTCATTTTTATGAAGGTCAGCCGATCGACCGAGTCGGTGGACAGACGCACCCTGTGATCGGTTACCACGCCTCCAGCAGCACTGAATGTGCGTTCTGAAAGAACGCTGGATGCAGGACAGGCCAGTAGCTCAATTGCATACTGTGCAAGCTCTGGCCAGTGATCCATCCTCAAGACCCAGTAACCCAGAGGATTTTCGGTGGGAAAGGTGTCCAAGTCTGATCTTGCCCCTAGGTATTCCTGCACCATGTAAAACAGACGCTGGCGATGGTTGCTGGAACCGATCATACCTTGGGGCTGCGGACCAAAAAATTGTCTGAACGCATCGGTCAGACAGCCACCTTCTCCACCGCTCCTTCTTTGACTGACCGAAGCCTCAGCAACACGTTGTCCAGAAACAGGAGTTTGTAACCTCCCAGTCTCTGGGAACGCGTTGCACAGACCTTTCTGCAAGGCCTCCCGAAGATGTTTCATCCTCTGCTCCCTCTGCGATGGCAAGATAAGGTCCGCAACCTTACCCTTGTAACGTGGATCAAGGAGGGTTGCCAGCCAGTATTGGTCCTTCTCCTTGATACCACGAATACGAGGATCCTTACGCAGGCTTTGCAGGATCAGGGAGGCCATGCAGCGTAGGTTTGCTGAGGCATTCGGTCCGGAGTCCTCTGGGTCACTAAGGACAACAACGTCCGCAGCCACCTCCTCCCAGCCACGTACAAGTCCATGTGTTCCTTGGGACTGATCCCTTAAAGACTGCTGATGCTGAGTGCCAGGCTCCACCTCCATACTGACACAATCTTCCTCCTCCTCCTCCTCCTCCTCCTCGTCCTCTTCCTGTGTGATCGGCGGGCACGCAGGAACACTGTCTGGATAAAGGGGGCCTTGAGAGCTAAGGAAGTCCTCCTCTTCCTGCCTCTGTTCTGCCTCAAGTGCCCTGTCCATTATTCCACGCAGCGTGTGCTCCAACAGGTGGACAAGGGGGACAGTGTCACTGATGCATGCACTGTCAGTGCTCACCATCCTCGTGGCCTCCTCGAATGGTGACAGGACAGTGCATGCATCCCTGATCATGGCCCACTGGCGTGGGGAAAAAAAACCAAGGTCCCCTGACCCTGTCCTGGTGCCATAGTCGCACAGGTACTCATTGATGGCCCTCTGCTGCGTGTGCAGCCGCTGCAGCATGGCCAACGTCGAGTTTCACCTGGTGGGCATGTCACAGATTAGGCGGTTCTTGGGCAGGTTAAACTCCTTTTGGAGGTCCGTCAGCCGAGCACTGGCATTATATGACCGGCGGAAATGCACAGAGACTTTCCTGGCCTGCCTCAGGACATCCTGTAAGCCCGGGTACCTGCCCAAGAACCGCTGCACCACCAAGTTAAGGACGTGAGCCAAACAGGGCACATGGGTCAGTTGTCCCTGTCGGAGGGCAGAGAGGAGGTTGGTGCCATTGTCGCAAACCACCATTCCTGCCTTAAGTTGGCGTGGCGTCAACCACCTCTGAACCTGCCCCTGCAGAGCTGACAGAACCTCTGCCCCAGTGTGGCTCCTGTCCCCCAAGCACACCAGCTCAAGCACCGCATGGCATCTTTTGGCCTGCGTACTTGCGTAGCCCCTTGAACGCCTACGGAGCACCGCTGGTTCCGAGGAAGAGGCCATGGAGGAAGAAGAAGAGGAGGGGGTGGAGGAGAGAGGTGTGTCACAATCAGCATTTTGGAGGCGTGGTGGCGGAACAACCTCCAACACTACTGCACCTTGTCCTGCATCCTTCCCAGCTGCCAGCAGAGTCACCCAATGCGCCGTGAAACTTAAGTAACGTCCCTGTCCATGCCTGCTGGACCATGAGTCAGCGGTAATATGCACCTTACCGCTGACCGCCCTGTCCAGCGAGGCATGGACATTGCCTTCCACATGCCGGTAGAGAGCCGGAATCGCCTTCCGTGAGAAAAAGTGGCGTTTGGGTACCTGCCACTGAGGAACCGCACATTCCACAAACTCACGGAAGGGGGCAGAGTCTACCAACTGAAAAGGCAGCAGTTGAAGTGCTAGCAATTTTGCCAAGCTAGCATTCAACCGCTGGGCATGTGGATGGCTGGGAGCAAACTTCTTTCGGCGGTGCAGCAGCTGGGGCAGGGAAATTTGCCTGGTACAATCTGACGTCGGTGTACCAAAAGCAGATTGCCCACAAGTACTTGGCTGTGACACACCTAATTCTACACCTTCATTCCTCTCACTGCAGGTCTCAGAGAGGACTGAAGGTCTAGTGGGGTTGGAAATCTCAGCTGATGAGGAGCAAGGAGAGATCGTCTTTGTTCTTTGGTGTGGGTCTTTTAGATACGCTTGCCAACGAACTGCATGGCAGGTCAACATATGTCTGGTCAAGCATGTGGTACCCAAGCGGGAGATGTTTTGGCCACGCGAGATACGCTTGAGACATATGTTGCAAATAGCAGCGGTGCGATCTGATGCACTCGTCTCAAAAAAGGCCCACACCAAAGAACTTTTTGAATAACGCGCAGAGACTGCAGCGCCCTGCACATGTGGAGCTTTGGGGTGTGATGCAGTCAATGTGCTGCCCTTAGGCTGGCCCCTGGAGGGCATCCTGCCTAGTTGGTGATGTGCCACCTCCTCCTCCTCCTCCTCCTCCTCCTCTCTCCTATCAGGCACCCACGTTGAGTCAGTGACCTCATCATCCCCTCCCTCCTCATCATTGGAGCAAACCTGGCAGTATGCTGCAGCAGGGGGAGCATGACTGCCAGATTGCTGTCCTTCTTGAGCACCCCCTCTGTCCGTGCTCATGTTACTGCCTTCATTGAGCTCAGTATCATCATCAGAGCCTTCCAAACGCTGGGCATCCTCCTGGAGCATGTACCCAACACTGTGGTCAAACAGTTCGAGGGAATCCTCATGAGGACATGGTGGAGCTAGGGAAGGAGTCACTGATGACATTGAGCTGAGGGAAGAGGCCGCTGCTTTGCCAGACAAAGCACCCTGGGCATGGGTGAGAGAGGATGAGGAGGATGAGGACGGCTTGGTCATCCACTCGACCAAGTCTTCCGCATGTTGCGGCTCAACACGGCCAGCTGCCGAAAAAAAGGCCAAGCGTGTCCCATGGCCACGTGCTGATGAGGATGCACCGTCTCCACGACCAGCACTAGACACAGGGCCTGCTTGCCCTCTCTTATTGGCTTGTGACTGTCTGCCTCTCCTTCTTGGCCTTCCAGACATACTAATGGCCTGTAGCTGCACTAAGCTGGGATAGAACACCTGTAATTTTCTTAAGGTAGCTTTATATACTGTAACCAGACAAGCCTGCCTGTCAGTAGGAAGATAACAGGAACGGATCTAGCTGAACACTGTGAGCAGGACACACTGTACTAAATGTAAATAGTCTAGCTGCCTGACCGTGGTACTAATAGGATCAAATAGAACACCTGTAATTTTCTTAAGGTAGCTTTATATACTGTAACCAGACAAGCCTGCCTGTCAGTAGGAAGATAACAGGAACGGATCTAGCTGAACACTGTGAGCAGGACACACTGTACTAAATGTAAATAGTCTAGCTGCCTGACCGTGGTACTAATAGGATCAAAAAGAACACCTGTAATTTTCTTCAGGTAGCTTTATATACTGTAACCAGACAAGCCTGCCTGTCAGTAGGAAGATAACAGGAACGGATCTAGCTGAACACTGTGAGCAGGACGCACTGTACTAAATGTAAATAGTCTAGCTGCCTGACCGTGGTACTAATAGGATCAAAAAGAACACCTGTAATTTTCTTAAGGTAGCTTTATATACTGTAACCAGACAAGCCTGCCTGTCAGTAGGAAGATAACAGGAACGGATCTAGCTGAACACTGTGAGCAGGACACACTATACTAAATGTAAATAGTCTAGCTGCCTGACCGTGGTACTAATAGGATCAAAAAGAACACCTGTAATTTTCTTCAGGTAGCTTTATATACTGTAACCAGACAAGCCTGCCTGTCAGTAGGAAGATAACAGGAACGGATCTAGCTGAACACTGTGAGCAGGACGTACTGCACTAAATGTATATAGCAGGAACGGATCTAGCTGAACACTGTGAGCAGGACGCACTGCACTGAATGTAAATAGCAGGAACGGATCTAGCTGAACACTGTGAGCAGGACGCACTGCACTAAATGTAAATACCAGGAACGGATCTAGCTGAACACTGTGAGCAGGACGCACTGCACTGAATGTAAATAGCAGGAACGGATCTAGCTGAACACTGTGAGCAGGACGCACTGCACTGAATGTAAATAGCAGGAACGGATGTAGCTGAACACTGTGAGCAGGACGCACTGCACTAAATGTAAATACCAGGAACGGATCTAGCTGAACACTGTGAGCAGGACGCACTGCACTAAATGTAAATACCAGGAACGGATCTAGCTGAACACTGTGAGCAGGACGCACTGCACTGAATGTAAATAGCAGGAACGGATCTAGCTGAACACTGTGAGCAGGACGCACTGCACTAAATGTAAATACCAGGAACGGATCTAGCTGAACACTGTGAGCAGGACGCACTGCACTGAATGTAAATAGCAGGAACGGATCTAGCTGAACACTGTGAGCAGGACGCACTGCACTGAATGTAAATAGCAGGAACGGATCTAGCTGAACACTGTGAGCAGGACGCACTGCACTGAATGTAAATAGCAGGAACGGATGTAGCTGAACACTGTGAGCAGGACGCACTGCACTAAATGTAAATAGCAGGAACGGATCTAGCTGAACACTGTGAGCAGGACGCACTGCACTGAATGTAAATAGCAGGAACGGATCTAGCTGAACACTGTGAGCAGGACGCACTGCACTAAATGTAAATACCAGGAACGGATCTAGCTGAACACTGTGAGCAGGACGCACTGCACTGAATGTAAATAGCAGGAACGGATCTAGCTGAACACTGTGAGCAGGACGCACTGCACTGAATGTAAATAGCAGGAACGGATGTAGCTGAACACTGTGAGCAGGACGCACTGCACTGAATGTAAATAGCAGGAACGGATCTAGCTGAACACTGTGAGCAGGACGCACTGCACTAAATGTAAATACCAGGAACGGATCTAGCTGAACACTGTGAGCAGGACGCACTGCACTGAATGTAAATAGCAGGAACGGATCTAGCTGAACACTGTGAGCAGGACGCACTGCACTAAATGTAAATACCAGGAACGGATCTAGCTGAACACTGTGAGCAGGACGCACTGCACTGAATGTAAATAGCAGGAACGGATCTAGCTGAACACTGTGAGCAGGACGCACTGCACTGAATGTAAATAGCAGGAACGGATCTAGCTGAACACTGTGAGCAGGACGCACTGCACTAAATGTAAATACCAGGAACGGATCTAGCTGAACACTGTGAGCAGGACAATAGTGCATGCTTGGCCAATAATCAGCCAGCAATGCACTGCGATGCCGCAGTGAATTATGGGCCGTGACGCGCCACACGAATTTGGCGCGAACAGCCCATATCGTTCGCAATTCGGCGAACGACCGAACAGCCGATGTTCGAGTCGAACATGGGTTCGACTCGAACACGAAGCTCATCCCTACTGTACATCACCGTGTTCTGGACAGTTGGACTTTTGTCGGACTTTGGGTTGACAGTGTGTAGGCAAGACCGCTTGAATGGAATTCCATCAGATTTCCGTCGGAGAAACCTTCGGAGTTTATTCTGACAGCAAATCCGGTCGTGTGTACGCGGCATAATGAATGGTCTCGGTCTCGGCAATATAGATGACTCATTGAAAAAAATGGGATGGGTTCCTCACAGTCCATTACCAGGCCCTTTGGGTCTGGTATGAAAAAAGAGAGGAATCCTTCTCCAAATTTAAAAAAAAAAATTGTGTGGGGTTTCCCTCCAAAATCCATACCAGGCCCTTCAGGTCTGGTATGGAAATTAAGGGGAACCCTGCTCCAAATTAAAAAAAAAAATGTTGTAGGGGTCCCCCAAAATCCATACCAGAATTAAGGGGAACCCTGCACCAAATTAAAAAAAAAACGATGTAGGGGTCCCCCCCAAAATCCGTTCATACCAGACAACCTGTCTTATGAGACACGTTGCCTCATAAGAAGTCATGGAAGATTGTACACATGGTGTTTTATCTACATTTTCTTTCTTTGGAACTTTTTAAGGACTGAGGATTCACTTATTTATCATTTATACTCACTTATTATTTGCCTTGTTTGGAGTCATTCTCTGTGATTTATTTTCAATTCAATCTGACTGATCGATCTTACCGATTTCATTTTATTGCACGTTTGTTCAAAAAAATATTTTTTTTATGTTTGAGTGCAGCTTCTTATGTTGTTCTCTCTGCAAATGGCATCAATGTGGAAGATGTAGTGTGTATTTTCTCTTTTTTGTGTGGGTGAGCTATAGTGTAAAAAAAGTGTTCCATTAAATGTAAAGTGGTGACGTATCTCCCAAAGCTAAAAGTATCTGTAAATGTTTCATAAACAAACACTGTGTATTACTTGTTTTTACAAATTGTAGAGAGACAAGGATTTTCTATCACAGTAGATTTTATAAACTTGAAACATTTACAAGATACATTTGTGGCTCTCTTTGAAGATAATACTGTTGTGGGAGTTGTAGTAGTTACTTTATTTTCTGGTCACAAATTGCATTATTACTAAAAAACAGAAAAGCACTCTTGGTTGAAATGTGGAGGTTGCCTCTTGCCCCTGGATAAAAACATTTAAATTGCATTTGAGGTGATATTTCCCTTGGAAGAAAGCAACATGTGCATATTTCAGATACAAACTTTTTTTTAACTTTTGCTGTATATACAGTTAGAAGTGATTGGCCTGCTAGACAAGTTTAAGAAAAATCTAAGAAGATGATGCCAGCGTAGGAAAAGTAATTTGCATTTCCTGTTCAAGTGATGAATTGTATAATGATGAGGTATAAAACTGAACCCTGTTGCCAGATGAATTACTGAAATGCTTTGGTGATCTTCAAATGCAAAGCGTATAGATTTCCCGACAAATTGTGCCCTCTTTCATTAATGAATATTCACTACTTATTAAGGAAACAGAACAGATCATTTAGCCTCTACCTCTATAACACCTATTATTTTTTGGAAGCACAAGTCTAATGCCGTGTACATGGCCGGACTTCCCGACAGAAAAAGTCAGATGGGAGCTCTTAGTCGGACATTCCGACCGTGTGTATGCCCCATCGGACTTTTTCTGTCGGCATTTCTGACAGACTCAGATATAGAACATGTTCTAAATCTCTCCATCGGAAATGCCGACGGAGTTTAGCCCATTGGCAAGTCTGGCCGCATGTATGCAGCATTACAATTTAACAGTTACCTTTGAAGCTGCATAGTGGTAACTGGGACATCACTCTCTACGATGAAAAAAGCTGCATTAATGACTTGCTTAGTTCTTAACCTGGCAACCCCCAGTTAGAGGCAGTGGACATTAGACTATTTGCTGAATGTAAAATGTTTCTCTTATTAAAAATGTCACCAAGAATTTGACACTAAAAAGAACTGTGATCGACTTTGCAAGTCTTGTAGACAGTCATGGGTGGTTGATGTGTAGAGTCTGCAGCACAGCACAGCACAAAAGCTCCAGGCCAGAAACTTGCATGCACAACTACATCCTGGGAAGCCCTGCTATTTACTCTTGGAGTGAAAGATGCAACAGCATGAGGACCAGTGATAAAGCTGCTCATTTAGAAGGCTTTTCTCCCCTCATTCTAAGATGTTAACCAAAATGGCTTTATCCACCTAAGTAGGCACCACAGAGCTACAACCTCTCCAATTTGCAATGCAGTTTGTACTGCATCAGTGATTTTCACAAAAAGTGAATTGTCTATGTTAGCATATGTAAGATTGGGGCACCATGGACTTTTAGGGTGCTCAAGGAATACACATGTAAAATAAGGGGAAGGGGGACACCCCTCTTATGTGTGGGGTGGGTATCCCCCTTTTATTTTACATATTTATGTGTATGTGTATCTCTTGGGCAACCCAAAAGTCCAGTTTTCTGTTTTTCTACCATTTTGGGTTGTCTATGTTAATGTATGATTTTTAATATGTCAATCACTTGAACTGTATAAAACTACTGTAAAAAGGTTATGCTGAAATGCCTGTTTCCAGAGAAAGCAGTAAAATCAAATACAGTCTCACAGGACATGATTCTAAAGTTGTATGGCAGCTTCTTTTTAATTAAGTGTTCTTTCATAGCACGACCACTTACTGTTATCTCACATATATATTATTCTTATTATAGCCAAATTTACCACCCTAAATCCTCCCACAGCTTTTACACTACATAGACAGTAATATACCGAAACGTGCGGATTGTTCTCGATTGGTGTGCTATTACTTTTTGGAACGTTTCGCCAAATGGTTTGTGAAATATCGTTGTTTTAAAACTAGAGGGGGAGGTGACAAAAGCTGATAACCCCATGATCAGCCAAAACATTATGACCACCCCATGATCAGCCAAAACATTATGACCACCCCTTGATCAGCCAAAACATTATGATCAGCCAAAACATTATGCTCACCCCATAAAAAAAAATAATAATTAAAAAAATAATAATTTTTGATTAAAAAAATCATTTTGGAAAAAAAAAATAATAATTTTTGAAAAAAAAAATCTTTTTTTTTTTTAAATATTTTTTTTTAAAAAAATCATTTTTGAAAAAAATAAACATTTTTGAAAAAAATAAACATTTTTGAAAAAAAACATTTTTGAGAAAAAAAATATTTTTGAAAAAAAAATAATGTTTGAAAAAAAATCATTTTTGAAAAGAAAATCAGTTAAAAAAAAATAATCATTTTTTGAAAAAAAATCATTTTTGAAAAAAAAATAAAATCATTTTTGAAAAAAAATAAAATCATTTTTGAAAAAAACGTTCAGCTCTTTCAGCTAATGATGGGACTTCTTCAACCTTTTTACTACTATTTATACTTTTTAAAATTTTAAGCTTTTTAACACTTTTCACAGTTACTCCAGCCACTCCAACCAGTTACTCCTCCACTCCAGTTGTAGACTACTGTAAGTGGAGGCAAGAACACTTCACACAATTTCCCCAGAAATTGTAGCTTTTCTAGTTCCTGTTACTATTTCCCATTGGTGCCTATTACAAGCAGAAAAATGCAATGAGTTCTGTTAGGATTGTTTTTTTTTAAACCATCTTAGTAAAACTGGAGAGTTTGGCTGACTAAAGCCCCGTACACACGATCGGATTTTCCGTCGGGAAATGTGTGATGTCAGGCTGTTGGCGGAAAATCCGACCGTGTGTATCCTCCATTGGACAATTGTTTTCAGACTTTCCGCCAACAAATGTTGGCTAGCATGTCTTCAAGTTTTCCACCAACAAATGTATGTTTGTACACAAGTCCGTCAGACAAAAGTCCAAAGTACAAACAAGCATGCTCGGAAGCAGTAGCGGTTGATCTTGTAAATTAGCGTTTGTAATGGAGAATCAACATTTGTGATGTGCAAATGATGAAATCTCCAAATGCAGCACACAATTCTCTTCTTCTTTAATGGAATAATGAAGATGCTTTGCTGGTGATACTGATGGACCTATTGCAAACAAATTTTCAAAGGCTTTTTTTTTCTAGTGATATCAAGAATAATAATATTATGTTTTTTTCTTTTTATTTGTGCAAGTTACCACAACACCATTATCCCGTAGTTTTTAAAATCGAAGATACAACTATTTTGGTGACCCTTGTCAATTTTACATTGTATTTTTTAAATGTAACTGCCTACTCCCATTTCATTTGAAGTAAAACACATAGCCAAATATTATTCTACACATTTTTTTTATTGTGCATTAAAATTATACATGCTGCCAACAGAACTTAACCAAAAAGTACATTCTATGCATCCAAAAATATAGAAAATATACCAAATGAAATCATTATTCAACCAAAAAAATAATGTCAAAGCAATAACTCCAAGGCCAATAATAAATAACACGTTATCTCCTCAGATTCCGCAACATGGCTGGTTGACGAACGGCCGTTCAGAAATTAACTGAAAAGCACAAACTGAAAAGCGCGAACTGAAAAGTGCTAAATGAAAAAATGCGAAAAGAAAAGCGCAAATCAACACTCACAAAACTTCTACTAACACGAAATTAGCAGGAGAACCCCAAACGGTGGTGCTAAAGAGCTGAAAAACCACGTAGTACATTTAGTACGTCACTACGTTTGTAATTGTTGGAGTATGCAAGAGAAGTTTGAGACAATGCCCTTCGGACAAAATTCCACAGTTTTGAGGTCGGAAAGTCTGATCGTGTGTACGAGGCATTAGACTGACAAGACCAATAGAACATTTTACAGCAGTATTCCATATAAGGTTTTTTTTTTCTAATAAAATACATTCAACAAAGGACTTGCAATTACACAGGAGGGCTTTGAGGCATGCAGCAATCATACACACAAAAATCGAAGTAATCATTTTTACCAATCTTCCTTGTCAAAAGAAGTTTATTGAGTATACAATGTTATAAAGATACATAAAGTAAGTTTACAAGGATCTATAAAGTAAGCTCATTGTTTTACAGTAGGGTTTATATAGGTAAATATCATGAAATTTCAAATATTAAACATTGGGTTCACGTAAACCTAAATTAAAGATATATATCATTTCCTTAGTTACTTTTGTAGGTATTTAAATGATTTATATCTACTATACATATTGTTTACAAGTAGAGTGTATATAGGTCAAATAAATTCTGATAATGAGCTTTAATCGTAAGGTGGAGAAAAGGAAAGAGAAAGAAGAAAAAGGGTAGAAAGGCAGAGGTATGGTCCACAAGGTTGTCCCGCTCGTCAGTTTATTATTCTTTTTAGTTCTCTTTGAAGCCTTAGAATGGGTGTCTCTGAAAGTCATTTAATCTGTTACCATGGCAACAGGACAGAGTCATTGAAATTTGACAGGAACTGTTGTTTTATCCAAGGGTGCCAAAGTTTTTTCAAATTTTGGAATTTGATTTTGATCGATGGCTACCATCTTAGCATGGGACATTGTATTATTCATTCTGTGAATTGTTTCTGCTAGTACCAATGTAGGAGATTTCCATGCCTTGGCCACTGTTTGTTTTGCAGCCGTTATTAGTTGGATCATGAGTTTGAATTGAGAAAGTGTTAACCATTCCGGTTTTAGATTAAGTAAAGTTAAATATGGATCTGGTTGTATTATCTTTTTAAATATTTTAGATGCAATCACGAAAACTTCCTTCCAGAAGGTTTGGATTACTGGGCACGTCCACCATATGTGTAAATATGTGCCTATTTCTGGGCATCCTCGAAAACAAAGAGCTGAGGTATTAGGTGAATATTTTGCCACTCTAGCGGGTACAAGGTACCAGCGAGTTAGGACTTTATAATTTGTCTCCAGTGCTAAGATGTTGGGTGAAGATGACTTAGATGTGAGCCATATGTTAGACCAGTCCGTGTCTTCTAAAGTTCGTCCCAGGTCCTCCTCCCACCTCTGAACATAAGAGGGTCTATTAAGATTTGCTACTCCATATAATTGATTATAAAGTGATGAAATTGTACCTTTAGCAAATGGATCTTTTGTACAGATTGATTCAAAAATGGATAATTGGGATAATGGTGTATCCCCCTTTAGGAATGGTGTATAGAAATTTTTGATTTGGAGATATCTAAATATCTCAGAGTTTGGTAGATCATATTTTTCTCTAAGCGATGGGAATGAAAGGAATGATTTAGATGCTATGAAGTCATTTAGTGTCTGAATGCCTGATGTTGTCCAAGCTTTAAAAGAATTTGGGTAGATCCATGCCGGATAAAAGGCCAGATTTCTGATAAAAGAAAGGAGAGGATTGTGTGGAGATTGTAACTGATATTTGGTTTTTAGTTTATCCCAGAGAGATAAGAAGTGCTTAGTTATGGGATTATGAATTTTAAAGCGGTCTTTAGGATCAAGCCATAATAAATTTGATATTAATAGAGGGTCATTTTCTGAAGCCTCTATAAATACCCATAGTGGGATTTCCTGTTTTGCATGGTATTTGGACAGACTGGCCAAATGTGCTGCTCTGTAGTAGTTAGTAAAATTAGGGTATCCCAGGCCTCCTTTATTTTTGGGAAGATGTAGTGTGTGTATAGGTATACGTGGTTTAGAAGAGCCCCATATAAACGAAGTTGCTCTTTTTTGTACTATTCTCAAAAAATAGGAAGGAATTGGAATAGGGAGGACCCTGAATAGATAAAGCAATTTGGGTAGAATAGTCATTTTGATTGCATTCATTTTCCCTATCCAGGATAAAGGAAGTTGCGACCATTGTTTTATTAGATTTGTGATCTGTCTTAATACAGGAGGATAATTGGTTGAGAATAAGTCAGAGTGAGATGCTGTTAAATGAATTCCAAGATATGGGATTGATTTTTCTGCCCATGTGAATGGGAGTGCAGCCTTAGCTGGGATCAATTCCATGTTTGTGAGTGAAATATTAAGCACTAGGCATTTCTTAGGATTAATCATAAGGCCGGATAGGGCTGCAAATCCATCAAGAGCTGGTATTAAGTTAGGACCAGAGACCTGTGGTGATGATAGAAAAAGTAATATATCGTCTGCAAATATACATAATTTGTGTGTAATACCTCCTACTTCAATGCCAGTTATAGTTTGGTTTGTTCTGATGTATTGGGCCATGGGTTCGAGTATAAGGGCAAATAATAAGGGAGATAATGGGCAACCCTGTCGGGTACCTCTTTCGATATTAAAGGCTTCAGATTTGTATCCAGCATATTTTATATAGGCTTTGGGTTTATTATATAATGCTTTGATCCATGTTAAAAAGTGGGGTCCAAAACCCCATTTTTGTAATGAATATTGCATATATTGCCAGGATACTGTGTCAAATGCCCTCTTAATATCGAGAGATAGAAAACATAAAGGGATTTTCCGTTTTTTAGCAATATGTGCCAATAACACTGCCCTGCGTATATTATCGCCTGCCTGTCTATTTGGCATGAAGCCTACTTGATCTCTATGTATTAATTTTCCTATAATGCTATTGAGGCGTTTTGCTATTATTTTTGCTAATAATTTAATATCGAGGTTTAACAGAGAGATAGGGCGATAATTCACACAGGAAGTATCATCAGAAAGGGGTTTTGGGATCATACAAACAATTGCCATTAGTGTTTCTTGCCGAAAAGAATGTCCATCTAGAAGTTTGTTAAAAGTTTCAGTGAGAATGGGAGAGAGTATTTCTGAGAATGTTTTATAGTATAAAGCCGAGTAGCCATCTGGGCCTGGTCTTTTGTTAAGTTTTAGGTCTTTTATGGCGTTAGCAACTTCATCTATAGTTATAGGCTCATCCAAACTGCTTTTTTGATTCTGAGATAACTCAGGTAAGTTTATTTTTGAGAAGAAGGATTCAGCTTCTGTAGGATTAAATTCATTGTTTGTCTTGTATAAAGTTGCGAGATGTGAATGAAGTTTATGGACTATTTTAACTGGATTACAAGTGTAAACATTTTTTGATAATTTCAAACGTATTGGTTTGAAAGATTTGTTAGTTGAATTTAATGCCTGAGCCAAATATGTACCTGGTTTGTTTGTATTCATGTAGAAATTGTGTTTGGAGCGTTTGAGGGATTTATCAACTGACTCAGTGAGAAATAGATCGTATTCCAATCTAGATTTTTCCAGATGAGATTTTGTACTCTGAGATGGATTATCTTGAAATGATATGTAGGCTGCATTAAAATTGAGTTCTAGTTTGTTTGCTAGATTTTTGCGTTCCCGTTTAAATAGTGCCATTTGTCTTTGTATTGTACCGCGCAAGACAGGCTTATGAGCTTCCCACAGTGTTATTGGGGAGATGTCTGTTGTATTATTAATTGATATGTATTCCTTTAAAGCTTGTTCAATGGCCATCTGATGTAGTGGGTGTTTGAGCATTATGTCCGGTAAGTACCACGTTGGGTCATGCGCTTTTGGTATGGCTGAGGCTATAGTAGTGTATACTGCATTATGGTCAGACCACGGAATCGGAATTATATCTGATGCAATAATTTCTGGTATCATTCCTATTGTTAGAAAAATATGATCTATTCTGGTGAAGGTTTGATGAGGGTGCGAGAAATAAGTGAATTTCTTTTTCATTGGGTTACTTTCTCTCCATGAATCTACCAGATTGTATTTGGAAAGAAGTTGAGAAAAAGGTAATCTAGAGGTTATTTTGGATGGTGTAAAAGGTGATTTATCTAGAAATGGGAGGAGGACCTGGTTTGAATCCCCACACATTATCACTGTTCCTATTTTGTGTGTATTAATCACTTGTAATATATGTGAGAGGAATGGTGTAGGTTGTTTGTTAGGAGCGTAGTAGGAAATCACCGTGATTGCTGTATCCATTATATAACCCATGAGTATCAGGTATCTACCTTCTGGGTCTTTAATTTCTGATGATAAGGTGAATGGTGTGGATCGGTGAAATGCAATTAGAGTTCCCCTTTGCTTGGTACAGGCAGAAGCCGTGTAAATTTGTTGATAAAAAGGAGAAATATATTTTGGAGTAGAATCTTTGGTGAAGTGTGTTTCTTGGAGGCATACTATGTGAGCCTTCTTGTTATGGAAAGTACGGAAGGCACTATGATGTGGCATAACGGCCTCTTTTGTGAGAATGATGATTCCCATTTTGTTCTGAAATTTTCTGGGTGCTGCCTGAAGGTGAAGATGACGCCATTTTTCTGCGTGTGGGAGAGTTGCTGCTTGTGGGTTCTGTCAGATTTAATTTTAAAAGGGTTTGTTGTAGTTCATCTGCTGATCTGCTTCTGTAAATTGTACCTTGGTAGTTAAATCTGACTGAAAAGGGGAAGCCCCATTGATACATAATGTTGTGGCGTTGCAGTTCCATTAGTTGGGGTTTCATGGATCGTCTTTTAGTAATAGTAAGTTGGGATAGGTCAGCAAAAATTTGATAATTGTGTCCTTGAAAATTAAGTTCCTTTTTTTCTCTTGCAGCAATTAGTATTTGTTCTTTCGTTCTGTAATAATGAAATTTTGTGATTATATCACGTGGGGGTCCATCTTTCTTTTTGGCTGTGAGGGCTCTGTGTACTCTGTCCAGTTCTAAACGTTCAATAGGGATATCTGGCTTTAGTTCTTGTAATAGAGCAGTAATAGTGGATTGCAGGTCTGTCACAGTTTCAGGTATTCCCCTTATGCGCAAGTTTGAACGTCTGGCTTTATTTTCGTAATCTTCGAGCTTAGATTGAAGTATTAAATTCTCTTTTTTTAATTGTTCCAATTCTGATATATTTTCTTGGGTTGTAATTTCAATTTCATCCATTTTTATTTCTAAGGCTGCGGTGCGGTTTCCCAGCTCTCTTATTTCTTTGGTTAGGCTTTTTGTTATTTGGTCTGAGGTTTGTTTTAAAGCCTTATGAAGCATCTTTTCAAATTGTAATAATATTTCTGGGGATACTGAGGAGGCTTGTGGAGAAGTTTGTGAGAGGATTTGTTCTGTATCTGACTCAAATGGAGAGTCTTGCTGTGACATTTTCTGTCTGTGAGAGCGCCCTGATGCTGTATCTTGTGAGGTGACTGGAGCTGCTTCAGCTGCAGTGAGTGCCTGTGAGCTCTTTGTGAGGTGATTTTTATTTCTGCCACGGTTTCCTCCCAGTACCATATTTCCTGCCCAAACTTTCACAGTTTGTTCCCTGGGGCAAAAAGGTTCAAATGGATACCTTTTGAGCCTGCAGGCTCCGCTTTGTCCTTCTCTTCTCTCCTCAGCGGTGTGGAGCTCTAACAATGCATGTCTGCTCTGCTAGGCTCCGCCTCCTGCCCCCCCATTTTTACCAATCTTAACCACAGCAGAATACAACATGCCTACCACTGCTATACAATTACAACAAGACATCCAGAAAACAACTAATCCTTTTTGCATGTACTGTATATATTCTGTCATGTAAATATTGATATTTATTTTAAATATATGTATTTTAATAATCTTTTTTAATAAACCATAAAAACACAGCAATTACATGTACACTTTTTCTATCATACTTAGTGCCATCTAGTGACCAAATGTTGCATTTTCCAGTTTTATTCAATGAAAAACATTTAGCGAGTGCAGTAAATAGTCTAATAACATTTATTTTTTTACCCCATTCGCACAAAACAAACATGCACTTTCATAGGGTGGATTGCTGTGCAATTTTTATACAGCATCTCACAAAAGTGAGTACACCCCTCACATTTTTGTAAATTTGCTGTCCCCTCAAAATAACTCAACACACAGCCATCAATGTCTAAACTGCTGGCAACAAAAATGATTACACTCCTAAGTAAAAATGTCCAAATTGTGCCCAATTAGCCATTTTCCCTTCCCAGTGTCATGTGACTGGTTAGTGTTACAAGGTCTCAGGTGTGAATGTGGAGCAGGTGTGTTAAATTTGGTGTTATCGCTCTCACTCTCTCATACTGGTCACTGGAAGTTCAACATGGCACCTCATGGCAAAGAACTCTGAGGATCTGAAAAAAAAATGTTGCTCTACATAAAGATGGCCTAGGCTATAATGCCTCGTACACACGGTCGGAATTTCCGACAACAAAGGTTTGATGTGAGCTCCCCTGATGAAGTCACGTGACCGTGACATCACACGTAGGGACGGGATAGGCATCCAAGACTGATATATGCAAACAAGCTCGACACTCGTAGGAGATAAGTTTTCTGTGTGTTTTTTTTCTTGTAAGTAAGGTGAGTACCCTCACCATTGTTTTAATAAAAACAACCTCTGATTGAAATACCACACTATCTGGCCCCTTCTTTCCTTTAATCCCCCTCCTGCTCCACTGAGAGACAAAGACCCACTAACAGCTCCATCCAGCCCACTGTGTGTCCTATGCACGAAGAGGAGATCAACCCCATGCTATCAGCACCTTATTGCACTTTTTTGCACATTTTCTGATTAGCCACATTAAGAGGATTTAAAGCGCATTGGACTACATTCCCAGTCCCATTATATATTTTGCACGTTTGCCTTTGTTTGAATTTTCACAAGTTCTACAGTGGACTTCTTTTGGTTATATTTGCGATTTTTGCACATATTGATCGCATGTTTCACATTTAATTTATTAATTGCTGTTTTTTGCACAATGTTTTTTGCCTACTTGCACGATCCATAGAGGTGTTTAGTGATTGCATATTGATTTTTTGGTTATATGTTTATTATACACTGCATTTGCGATTTTTGCACATATTGATCGCATGTTGCACATTTAATTTATTAATTGCTGTTTTTTGCACAATGTTTTTTGCCTACTTGCACGGTCCATTGAGGTTTTTAGTGACTGTATATTGATTTTAGTGTTTCCAGTAAGATACTTATCACATCTGGCCTTAAGTCTTTATTGAATGATTTTCTTGCACTTTGCACTTTGCTATTACCACCGATTATTGTGGAATATCACACTGCACCTATTGGGTATAGAAGTGCTCTATATTGATTGTACTTATTCTTATATTGTTTCTGTTTTTTTATATGTTTATATCATTTTACGTGTTCATTTACCTTTGTACTACTACCTCTAGCAGCATAAGTTTTTTTTTTTTTTTTTTTTTAGAACAGCGCAGCACCAATTTTTACATACCTTATTTCTATTGCTGTATGGGCTGAGCTTGACCTATATTCGGTGCTTGCAGCAGTTCAACGTTCATTGCCCTTCGTTTACATGGTAGCGCAGGAATAACTATACATTTCAGTATCACTTTGATGTGAGCTTGTTGTCGGAAATTCCGACCGTGTGTAGGCTCCATCGGACATTTGTTGTCGGAATTTCTGACAACAAAAATTTGAGAGCTGGATCTCAAATTTTCCAACAACAAAATCCGTTGTCGTAAATTCCGATCGTGTGTACACAATTCTGATGCACAAAATTCCACGCATGCTTGGAATCAAGCAGAAGAGCCACACTGGCTATTGAACTTAATTTTTTTTGGCTCGTCGTATGTGTTGTATGTCACCGCGTTCTTGGCGATCAGAATTTCCGACAACATTTGTAAGACCATGTGTATGCAAGACAAGTTTGAGCCAACATCCATTGGAAATAAATCCAGGATTTTGTTGTCGGAATATCCGATCGTCTGTACGCGGCATTATAAGATTGCCAAGACCCTGAAACTGAGCTGCAGCACAATGGCCAAGACCATACAGTGGTTTAACAGGACAGGTTCTACTCAGAACAGGCCTCGCCATGGTCGACCAAAGGTGTTGAGTGCACATGCTCAGTGTCATATCCAGAGGTTGTCTTTGGGAAATAGACGTATGGGTGCTGCCAGCATTGCTGCAGAGATTGAAGGGGTGGGGGTCAGCCTTGTCAGTGCTCAATCCATACGCTGCACACTACATCAAATTGGTCTGCATGGCTGTCATCCCAGGAGGAAGCCTCTTCTAAAGATAATCCACAAGAAAGCCCACAGTTTGATGAAGACAAGCAGACTAAGATCATGGATTACTGGAACCATGGCCTGTGGTCTGATGAGACCAAGATAAACTTATTTGGTTCAGATGGTGTCAAGCGTGTGTGGCGCCAACCAGGTGAGGAGTACAAAGACAAGTGTGTCTTACCTACAGTCAAGCATGGTGGTGGGAGTGTCATGATCTGGGGCTGCATGAGTGCTGCCAGCACTGGGGAGCTACAGTTCATTGAGGGAACCATGAATGCCAACGTGTACTATGACATACTGAAACAGAGCATTTCCTCCCTTCGGAGACTCGGCCGCAGGGCAGTATTCCAACATGATAACAACTCCAAACACATCTCCAAGGCGACTACTTCCTTGCTAAAGAAGCTGAGGGTAAAGGTGGTGGACTGGCCAAGCATGTCCCCAGACCTAAACCCTATTAAGCATCTGTGGGGCATCCTCAAACGAAAAGTGGAGGAGCGTAAGATCTCTAACATCCACCAGCTCCGTGATGTCTTCATGGAGGAAGGGAAGAGGACTCCAGTGACAATCTGTAAAACTCTGGTGAACTCCATGCCCAAGAGGGTTAAGGCAGTGCTGGAAAATAATGGTGGCCACACAAAATATTGACACTTTGGGCCCAAATTGAACATTTTCACTTAGGGGTGTACTCACTTTTGTTGCCAGCGGTTTAGACATTAATGGCTGTGTGTTGAGTTATTTTGAGGGGACAGCAAATTTACACTGTTATACAAGCTGTACACTCACTACTTTACATTGTACCAAAGTGTCATTTCTTTGATGTTGTCACATGAAAAGATATAGTAAAATATTTACAAAAATGTGAGGGGTGTACTCACTTTTGTGAACTACTGTGTGTATATATATATATATATATATATATATATATATATCCTGTATAGTATACATATATACCTATATATAGAAAATGCAGCAGACAGTAGGTGCACTCAACAGAACAAGATAGGTATTTATCGGTGTATAACAGGCATATAACATGCACATTCATTTTAAGAGGGAAGATTCTGGAAAAAACTTAAATTTTAAATAAGGAACTTTGAAGCAAAATAAGGGTCAGTGCCCATCTGCAGTCTCACCATCTCCTATGATAGACAGATAGTCCAATGTCGGCCCAGGAGACTGGACTTACTATTACAGAGGTCGCCAAGTAAACAGGAGATTCTCACTGTATGTAATCTGATGGCGCTCGACCCACCCCCCTCCCTGTCCCCTACGAGGCAGCTAAAATTGAAGTATCGGCATATAACACGCACACGCTATTTGCACCTGATTTTCAGGGTGAAAAAGTGCGTGCTATACACCAATTAATATAGATGCTACAGTTCAATTCCTTATCTTGCAGAGTCAACCTTCTGTAGTAGTGTTACTTCATACTCCTTGTGTGCTTTAAATACCCAGGTTCTTTGGAATATGCCAGAACCAACATACACATAACTTCAGACCAGACTCATACCAGTTAAGATGAACTTTATTGTTGAAATGCAGCATGATAATAAAGAATAAACAATGTCCTTTCCCTAATCCTAACTATCATGGTGTAGTGGCCCAGGCATACCTCCATTAGGTAAGAGTCTATATAGGCATTGTCCATGACTTGGATGCTGTTTATGACTCCCGGTATCTTCATGTCTTCTCTCTGGCTCCCAGCTCGGCATCGGAATTTAATGGCACCTTACGGCACTCTCTGATATCAGTGGTTCTCTTCTTTATATAATAGGTGGGCCCGCCAAAATCAAAAAGCCTGGGTGACTACTTCCTTTTGCATTATTATCCCCTCTACACAGATGACTTCACTTTGAACCTGTTCCTTATGGTATATAGTTGTTTTTTTTTATCTCATTCCCATGGGTATTACCTGTATCTCTCATAACGTACAAAGGTTCAACTCCCTGCAAAAACGCTATAAGGCATTTTTGCAATATAAAAAAACTTAAAACAAAAATAATTTTTTTCCAAGAAAATCAATTTCATGATAACCATACTAAATTTTTCCATAAATCCTATAGTTAGGTTTTCTACATTCTTTATTCCTCTGAACTAAGAGGAGTAGCCCTCTTCCTTTATAATTCACTAGCATTTGATGTAAAACATATAGTATGTAAAGATAAAGACACTTTTTTTTTATTCATAAAGAATTTATTGATTAGTTCAAAAGACATTACAGAAATATAAATAGGAAAGAAAAACGAAAACAGTAAGGCTGCGGCTCCCACTGAAGTATAACCTCCCGTTATACAATAATAAAGACAAAACCCATTAGGTACTCCCAACATACAATAGAATCAATCTTTCTTAACATGGAGATACATAAGACGTACATCAAGATGCCTTTGTGGGATCATGTCATTATGAGTGAAATCGGGTACCTATAGTCCTGTCAAAGCAATTCGAAGGTCGGAGCCTCATTCAATGTTCCTATTCCTACTTCTGATTGTTCGCATGACATGGAAAGAATTGGCAGAGGGGCCAACCGATAAGTAAGCCCCTCATCTCAAACTCTCTACTCTGTCGGGATTAGTTTAGATCATAGATCACTGAGATCACATGCCTCTGGGGAGATTTGCTAGACCACAGCGACTCAAAGACAGTAGGTGCTTTTGTGAAGTTTTCTCTTCTCGCCGGGTTGTCAAGAAAGTGTTTTAACTGAAAGTAAGCTAGAAAAGGGAACGGTTTGGTCCGAGACAATTCATCAAGTTCTCTCTAGTGAAGAAACCTGCCTCTAGAAAGGAAATGTTTTGCTTGCATTTCTGTAAAGGGTCACTCCGCCGCCAGGTAGGCCCTGCCCTTCCCAGGCAGGAAATCTGGATTACCTCTAATGGGAGTGATCGAACAATCTTTAGCTGAGATTGCGTGACCCCACAGGCCTTATCAAATGCCAGAAGAGTAGCACCAACAAGAGGGTGAGACTGAACATTAGATGTTAAGTGTTTCTTAGCGAACCAGAGAACTGACCTATGCTCAGCACCTGTAATCAAATGTTCCAAGAGTATACACCCTTTACATCGAACATGTGCCTGCCAATCCACCACCTGCGCTAAATGGATTGCCCAATAGTACCTCTGTATGTTCGGGAGGCCTATGCCCCCATCAGACTTTGGCAGCACCAGTTTTGTACTAGTTTAGAAGGCAACGAAACGTTGAGTGTTTGAGTGTATTCAATGATTTTGAATAATTAATTTTTAGGTTTGAAATGAGTCAGAATTGTTTAAGGACTTGCATCAAGTTGGGCAGGGATGGGGATGAAAGAAAAAGCAGGACATCATCCGCAAAGGCTGCAAGCTTGTATTCCCTCTGGTGCACCTTAATGCCTTTTATATTCGGATTTGCACAGATGCAGCGCAAGAGAGGTTCCAAAGTGAGGATATATAGTAGGGGGGAAAGGGGTCAGTCTTGTCTGGTGCCATTATGGATGGGGAAGGCCTCTGATAAGTGGCCATTGACCCGGACTCTAGCAGTCGAAGTTGTGTATAATGCCCCAATAAAAGCCCGCATACAGTTACCCAAACCAAGGGCTTCCAATACTGCATCCATATAGTCCCAGGCCACTCGGTCGAAGGCCTTCTTCGCATCCATCGCCAGAAAAAAGCCTTCATGTTGGGAGAAAGTGATCCAGTGATGTAGGTTGAGGGCTTTAATGGTATTATCCCCTGGCTTCTCTGCCAGGGACAAAGCCCACTTGGTCCAGACTCACCAATGCCACCACATGACAAGACAGTCGGTTTGCAAGAATTTTGGAGAATAGTTTCACATCCACATTAAGAAGTGAAATCGGTCAGTAATTCGCTAGCTCTGTGGGGTCTTTATTTTCTCTAGGTATAACCGAGATATATGCCTCTAATAGGTTTCCGAAGGAGCTAGAGGATCCTGATAGGGAATTGAAGGCTTTGAGAAAACCCAGCGCCAGAAGATCTGCGAGGCACTTGTAGTATTGTGTCGTAAAGCTATCCGGCCCTGGGCTTTTGCCAGGTTTTGTGGCCCTTAAATCTTCTTCCCATTCTTCTGATGACAACGGCGTTTCCAGGGCCTGCCGGTCATCCCCCGATAGTGCATGCGGGCTATACCTGCGAATAAATTCTTTTATCAGGTCCGCTCACGTGTGTCCTGCAGCTGAGCTATATTCATTCGATTTAATGTCATAAAGTTTGCTATAGATGGCGTGAAACTGGCGAGCAATATCCTCGTTCTTAGAATGAGTCACTCCGTGCTTATCCACTACATGGTGAACAGTAGAGGCGAGGGTGCATTTCTGCGTGAATCTTGCTAAGAGTTTCCCTGGCTTAGTACCTTGCTCATAGAATAATTTCTGTGATAGCATCTGTCGCTTTCGCTCCCTTTAAAACAATTCCTCTCGCAAGAGTGCCCGTGCATCCGCCAATTCAGTTGCTACCTTCCTCGCTAATATCCTCACTTTATGTTGCGCCTCCAGCTTAGAGATCTTCTCTGCCAGGGACCGAACCAGAGTCTGATGTTCCTTTTTTTTTCTGGCTGCAATGGCCAACAAGTGGCCTCTCACAACACATTTATGTGCCTCCCATTGAGTCATGGGAGACACATCTGGCGTGTCATTGTGACAGAAATAGTCTCCAATAGCTTGTTTAATGGTGGCCAGGTGGCCAAGATCAAGGGAAGCATCCATTCTCCAGCTCTTGGTAGACGTCTCTTTATGAGGGAATCGTAGGGTCAGGGTAATCGGGTGGTGGTCGGAAAGCACCATATTTTCTATTGTTGCATCATAGAGATAGGCCAGATCCTTCTGGGGAATAAAAAGATAATCAAACCTCGAATAACGATTGTGCTGGGATGAGAATAATGTATAGTCCTTTCCCCGTGGGTTCAGGGTGCGCCAGGTATCATGGATAGTTAGAGAGCCTAACTCTAATTTCGCTTGCCTTAGAGACAAGAAAGGAAATTAAGAGGTCCTTGTGAATGTGTCTAGGATTGGGTCCAAGGCCATATTGAAGTCCCCTCCCAGGATTAAGAGGCCCGACCTGAACGATGTGAGTTTCAAGAGAGTATTTTCAAAAAGAACACCTGTTTAGAGTTGGGGCAGTATATGTTTGCCAGAGTCACTGGCCTATCTTTCCAGAGCCCTTTAAGGAAAATGAATCTACCTTCTGGGTCAGCCATCTTATCTGTAAGGCGAAATACGAGCGACTTTGCGATCAATATTTCTACCCCTATTGTCTTGGAACCAGCACAGGTCGCATGATATACTTCCAGAAATCGTTTAGTGGCTAAACACTGAATGGAGCCTGATTTGAAGTGAGTCTCTTGTAAAAAGATAATATGAGCTTTATGTCTGTGCACTTCAGCCATAACACTATAACGTTTCTCAGGAACATTAAGGCCTTTAGCATTTAAGGAGTAAACCATGACAGATAGAGGAGCTGAAGAATGCACAATGGAAGGCATATTCAATGGATGTGGTGGGGTGTCACCTGCACCCCCAAATTAAAGATGGAGGGGGTATGTGGGGGAGGGACAAGGAAAAAAGGGGTCAAGCAGGAAAGGAGGAGAGACCGGAAAAGGGAGGGACAGTGGATGTTACACCTAACCTGACAATGTACTTAAGGTACCTAGAAGTCTAAATGGGAACTGTTTCCCTCGTAGGGTGAATACCCCAGATATGGGGTTCATGAAGACAATACCGGAGCCAGTCCTAGCCCTGCTGGACTACCTAATAAGGGGAGTGAACACTGATATTGGGCTAATGTTACTCTATGCCAGATTTTTCAAAAGGGGAATCCCGCCTCTTTTGAGGAGGGAACGAAATCTAGCACCCAAACATTTCTATCCACTCTACCGTCCAGAAACTTCAGACTGTAGGTATAGACAATGCTAAGAGAAACTCCTCAGCAATGGTGCAAAACAAGGAGGTATACCGTGTGAGAGCACCTGAAACAGGTGCGTACGGCCCCCAACTGCATACCCCCAACCAGCCGAGCCGTAGTTCTCAGTAAAATCTATATAGCCATATAGATTTACTATTAGTCCATCTCCTAAAAGGCTTAACCCTCTTTACATAGACTATGGCAGTCTGCGAAGGTCCCCGCCCCCCAGGACGCCAGACTCTGGGAGGTGTCTAGAGAGCAGAAACCCCCGTGCACCGCTCCCCACCCAGGTAAACCTCCCAAGGCAGTATAAATATTTAGAAGGCTTACTGAAGGAACAAACTGTAAAAAGTGAATGGTAACATAAACATATACCAAAAAGGAAACATTTATAACCTAACAGTAACATGAGGGGAGCGTCCCCGGACCCAAGGATCACCATCCCCTCTGTTTTACTGCCAATTCGTCATAGGAGGAATTATTGAACCCTGGTTCTGCTGCATCTTGAAACAGAGAAGTCATCATAAAGTTTTTATGCAATAAGTTCTTTCAGGTTGCGTACCTCCCGGTCCCCAATGACCCGCCCCAAACAATAAGCCTGGAGCAGTATCATGGGGGCCACAGGAGGCACCCCCCGACATCACCAGAAAACTGATAATAGTATGAGATGTCTATAAACCAATCCACTTACCTCAGCACATATATCTTAATAAGTGAGAACTGTAGTCACTTCAATATGTCCACTGTATGGTCATGACAGGTTACTTAAATCTGCATTTTCAACACAGACCCCATGAAGCTAACAGAAAAAAAAGGGAGGGGAGGGGGGATAGGGGGATGGGAGGTCTTGGTTTTACAGTTCAAAGGACTTGTTATGGCAGTTACAAGGGGGGAGTGGGGATAGAGCGGGGGGGGGGGCTTGGTTTCACAGCTAAAAGTGCCTGTTATGGCAGTTACAAGTTTCTAATAAGCTCATTGTCCTGCGTGAGCATTCCATGAATCGTATTTTAGGCAAATATGCAGTCCTCATTCAGTACCATGCAGTCATCTCTGCGTAACGAAATGGGGAATGCAGTCATTTTAATTATTAAGCTGTGACCCCTGTGTGGAGCAGTTGTGGGGAGCACAAAGAGAAATCCAGTGACACCCCATGAAGAGTGTGGGAGTCTGGGAGGTAAGAGCCTACCTCTGATCCTTAGTGCCCCAGGGTCTGGAACTGTAGGAGTCTGTTACACAGCCAGGTTGTAGCACAGTTTAGCTCTGCAGTCATGCACCCCTAAGCCTGGGGTCACTTCCGACTCTGATCCTGGTAGCAGGATACTGGGAATCACAACACACAACACAGATGACATCATATGTTACTGCCAGCATCTAGTAATGCCACAGTAAAGATCAGTCCTTGAAATAAAGCTCAGGGATAGCCATACAGTCAGCAGTGACAATCAGTGTCTACTAGGATATGAGGATGAATAAGTGCAGTGGTAATTCAGGGGTCAGCTTACCGCACCATTCCCTGTGTCATCGTTGTTCAGTCCATCGACGGACGGACGATGTCGAGACTCGCGGACTCTCCTCCATCTCCATATCTCCTCGCTTTCTCGGCGGAGTGCTGGCTGATGGTCTGCGGTGTCTTTTTCGGTTCCTCTGTGATCTCGGCGTGTCATCAGGCTGTGTGGGTATCCAGGGATCTGGTTGGAGAAATGCACTATAGCAGTCAGGGACATTGACCACTGGGATGCCTAGGGTGTCACAAAACTGCTGTAGCTTTACAGGTGTTCTCAGCAATGCTGTGCAATTTCCATTTGTTGCTTGAAGACAAAAGGGGAACTTCCAGCAATAAGGGATACATCTTTCTCGCAGGACTTGGAGAAGAGGGAGCAGATCTCTCCTGTGCTGCAGCGTGATGGAGGAGAGATCCTGGAATAACTGGATGCGCGAGAATTCTTCTTTCTGGATAAAGTTCACTAGGCAGCATACTGTATCTCTGGGTGGATCGGTGTCTCTGCCTCTGGGTCTAAATGCTCTGTGGCATCTCTCCATTTCGACAGGGGCATCAGGCGGTCTGCCTAATAGTGTGTTAAAGATTGCCCATACAGCAGCTTGCAATTGGGGGCCATCCACCAACTCCGGTATCCCTCTAATGCGTAAATTGTGCTTGCGGCCCCTATTATCCAAATCCTCCATATGCCTGTGCATTTCCATGAGGTGCTGGGCTTGAGAGGTTGAGGCTCTTTGAACTTGCTGGATGGCCGCCCCGTGTGTCATAGCGGCCGACTCCACGTGTTCCATCTGAGTAGCAACTGCCCTGATTTCACTTTTTAAGTCCGAGATTATGGCAAAAAGGGAGCTCTTAATGTCCATGACCACTTGTTGTAGATCTGCCAAGCATAGGAGGGGAGGGGGGTATGAGGTGTTCATACCTTGCGACGGGATAACTGGAGCGACGGGTGAGGCCGCGTGACTCATTGTACTACAGTCAGCGTGTTGTGTGCAGAATATCGCCTGTATGTTCCTGCTCAGCTGGGTTGATGAGTCCAGCTGAGACCTGGTGGCAGACTGGCTTCTCCCGGTCATCTTGGTGCCTTAATGCTGAGGGATTCCTGCTAATTATGCACTAGTCTGGAGGTCTGGACGGCAGAGCTCTCCTTCTATGCTGCCATCTCGCTCCGGTGCTGTGCCAGGCCACGCCCCAGATAAAGACACTTTTTGATCATCAAAGGGCTAATTTCTGTCCATGAAGTCACGGTTGCCAATGTTTATGCACCTAATGGAGCCCAAACTGTATTTTTTATTTTTTTTTTAAACCATTGAAAGATATCACTATATATAGGTCCACTTTGATTGTTAGGCATCCTTATATTCACTCATGATTAATTAACGAACTTCCACCCCACCCTTATAACAGTAGAAATTTGAGCACCCTTAAGAGGTCAGCACATTGCTGGGGGAGCTCTATTGCAGGGACTTCTAAGGCTTCTTTCTCTAATGCCGCGTACACACGGTCGGACTTTGCAGCTACAAAAGTCGGACAGTCTGTCCGACATACTTCCGGCGTACCTTCGGCGGACTTGGGGCAGACTTTCTTACGAACGGACTTGCCCACACACGACCACACAAAAGTACGCCAGTTTAGTACGCTGTGACGTACACCAAGTCCGACGAGACTATAAAACGGAAGTTCAATAGCCCGTACGACACCCTTTGGGCTCCTTCTGCTAATCTCGTGTTTATCTCGTGTTAGTAGAAGTTTGGTGAGAGACGATTCGCGCTTGTGAGACTCGTATTTTTCAGTTCGTTTTAACTGTTGTTCAGTCTGTGCTTGTGAGGTTTGTATCTGCTTTTCAGTGCGTTTGGTCAGTTGGCATTGAGAAATCTTTGTTTTATTGGCCGCTCGTTCCTGATTTTCAGGTCGTTCTTCACAGGCCTTGCTGTTCTTCAGTGCGTTCTGTTTAGTGCGTTCTGACCAGCCGACCGTTTTGAAGCCATGTTACCTGTACGTACTCGTCGTAGAGCTCGTGCATTGTATGTGTTTGGTGCTGTAGTTTATTCTTCAGCCCAAGACCAGTCCATGAACAGGGCGAGGAGGAGTTCATGGACCAAGAATTGGTTGCTTCAGCGTGACCAGTTCTGTCACATGCCTTTGCTCCGTGAGATCCGTGAGAATAATCCTGAGGATTTCAGGAACTTTCTCCGGATGACGGACCCCGTTTTTGATCGTTTGGTGGCTTTGCTGACCCCCTATATCAGCAGGCAGGATACCTGCATGAGGCAAGCCATCACTCCGGAGCAGAGGCTGGTCGCTACCTTGCGGTATTTGGCCACAGGGAGAAGCCTGCAGGACCTTAAGTTCTCGACAGGCATCTCCCCCCAGGCTCTGGGGATCATTATCCCAGAGACCTGTTCTGCCATCATACAGGTCCTGCAGAAGGACTATATTAAGGTAAGCTATTTTTATTTTATTAGCATCACATGTTCTTTTATGTAATCTTTGATAATGTAATGTATTTCTTGCTTCAAACACTACTTCCCATCATTGCAATATAGTGTGAATGTCCCCTTTTTATCCTCACACATGCTGGGATTTTTTCCTGTTATTTTTTGTCATGCATGTATAGTTTCCTTCAATAACCTTCCCAGCATGAAGTGATGGGAACATATCCACCTAGTCTACTCATTTGGAATGTATTTTGTTGGAGTGTATTTAGTGTGCTTATAATTAGCAATTAGCTAGATTTCACAACCCCCCCCCCCCACCTGAACTCACTCCAAATAGTGTGCTGCTAATTAGCAATTAGCTAGATTTCACAACCCCCCCCCACCTGAACTCACTCCAAATAGTGTGCTGCTAATTAGCAATTAGCTAGATTTCACAACCCCCCCCCCACCTGAACTCACTCCAAATAGTGTGCTGCTAATTAGCAATTAGCTAGATTTCACAACCCCCCCCCCCCACCTGAACTCACTCCAAATAGTGTGCTGCTAATTAGCAATTAGCTAGATTTCACAACCCCCCCCCCCCACCTGAACTCACTCCAAATAGTGTGCTGCTAATTAGCAATTAGCTAGATTTCACAACCCCCCCCCCCCACCTGAACTCACTCCAAATAGTGTGCTGCTAATTAGCAATTAGCTAGATTTCACAACCCCCCCCCCCCCCCACCTGAACTCACTCCAAATAGTGTGCTGCTAATTAGCAATTAGCTAGATTTCACAACCCCCCCACCCCCACCCTCGTTAAAATTTGCTTGAATGTTCTGTGGTGTTGATTTGTCTAAAGCAAATCTATGTTGCACTTTGCAAAATGCATGTGCACTCTACAAGTGCGTTTGTTCCAGTGCTTTAGTAAATGAGCAGAAGCTCTGCTGATTTACATCATCAAATCATATGCAAGCCTCAAAGTGTTTTCATTAATTGCCCTTGCATGTGATTGTGTACTCTTTGCAACATGAATGCCTTTTGACATTACCTCATTTACTGTAAGCTGGTTAGCAACTGCACCTGCAGAGTGCGACAACTGCAGTCTTGTAGCCTTTGTTATCCCTAAATTCCTGCGTGTTGTTAAAGTAATTTTTTATTTGGGATTTCACAACCCCCTAAAATGTAATCAATGTTCTATCAGAGGGGGTGAGCAATCTGATAAGTGTGCCTTTTTCCATATTAGTTATTCCAGAAGAATTAAATTAGTGAATGTTATACTGATGCTGGGGAATAATGTTTTTAATTGTCTAATTTTCTTGCAATGTTAGCTTCCAAATTAATTGATTTTGGTTTTCTTGTTTGATTCCCCAGTTTCCTTCAACGCCACAGGAATGGCAGACTGTGGCATCCCATTTTGCCAGCCGTTGGGACTTTCCCAATTGTGGAGGGGCTATAGATGGGAAACATGTCCACATTGTGCCACCACCCCATTCGGGGTCATATTATTTTAATTATAAGGGGTTCCACAGTATTGTTTTAATGGCGGTGGTGTCGGCACACTATGATTTTTTATATGTGGACGTGGGGAAGAATGGCCGGATGTCGGATGGAGGAGTATTTGCCCAGACGGAGTTCTGCCAGCGTCTCCAGAGTGGTGGCCTGGGATTGCCACCTGATGAGGATAACGTGGAAGGACTCCCCTTTGTCTTCATTGCCGATGAAGCCTTCGCTCTGAGCAAGCACCTCATGAGGCCATTCCCCCAAAGAACCCTCACCCCGGAGAGGAGGGTTTTTAATTACCGGCTGGCCAGAGCTAGAAGAGTGGTTGAGAATGCGTTTGGAATTCTGGCCAGCCGGTTCCGCCTGTTTCAAACAGCCATTAATTTGGCGGAATACAAACTTAATTTTATAATTTTATCATGCTGCATTCTGCACAACTTTTTAAATAAGCATTCTGCCAATTATATAGGCACAGTTGGGCCTGAGGCCGGACAAATAGAAGCCAACCTTACAGGCCTGGATACTGTCCGTACTGGCTTGGCCCCCCAAAGTTCCCGTCAGGTTAGACAGCAATATGTTGATTATTTTATGGGTAGGGGGGCCATTGCAATGGGCCAGGATATATAATTTTTGGACAATAAAAAAAATATTGCTGAAATCTGGCATTATATTTATTGCTTGCCTTTCTTTTGGGCTGTCTCCTAGGTTATGGTCGAGCAGTTGTAGTGCCAACTGTATTAGAATTTT